>CM075985.1:19322274-19726382 GCA_038087875.1 Malacoraja senta | reverse complement strand
GAGAGAGAGAGAGAGAGAGAGAGAAGAGAGAGAGAGAGAGAGAGAGAGAGAGAGAGAGAGAGAGAGAGGAGATATATATATCCTCGCTAGCTGTGTTCCCCTGTCGCAGGTTCAAGGACGACTGAGCCTCTGGGACAAAGCCGAGACTGCCAGTTCCACCATGTGGTCAAGACTGAGCTGCCGGAAAGAAGCCCTGGACAACCAGGGGCTCTACTGAGGCCAAGACTGAGTGGCCACGGTAAGCCTGAGACCGCCAGTGCCCCTTCCGGCCCAGAGACAATGAGGGACTGCGCCCATACAGTCAAGACTCAGCTCTACCTCGGATATAATGTAACACCCTTCTGTTTCTCTCACGGGGCCTGCAGGGACTTGTATGTATGTTAAACATGGGCATGTGGACCACACTAGGAGCATCATATGCATTTGAGTAAGCCGTGTGTCATAGGTTCTAGGAACAGAATTAGGCCATTTGGTCCATCAAGTCTACTCTGTCATTCAATCATGGCTGATACATCTTTCCCTCTTAACCCCATTCTCCTGCCTTCACCTCATAACCCTTGACACCCTTTCTAATCAATTATTCCTGTCTGGGAACAATAGCCAAGGAGCTGGGACTTTCCCTACACTGTCATGTGGCTTGTCACCCACTGAAGCACTGGAGAGAATGCAACCAAGAACATGTTTTTTTTCTTCTTGGCAGTACAGGCTGCTGGCCTGGCCTGGACCTCATGAGTAAAGTCCATTGCAACCCTGTGAAAGGCAGTATTCAATTTTTTTTCTTCATACATCACCATTACTGGACTCTTCTCAAGAGCAAAAATATTCTTGCAGGAATGTTCTTGCCTTTAGCCTTGATCTATCATCCTACCGTTAGCCTTTTCAAAGAGGAAGCATCAGCTCTGTACAAGTCAATACACACACTCTGAGAAATTGCAAAGACCCAGGTGTCTCTGCTGGCATTACGTGAGGAGTTCTATGGGATCTCTGAAGAATTTGGGGTCACCAGATATACTAATCTCTATGTTATGAAGCATAAAGGAAACTACACACCTGGGGAAAAAACAGAAACAACATCCTGGCGACATCATCAACTAATGTTTTTATCTGGAATTGAATTTTAAAGCATTTCATTGAAATATTAAGGAAAGCACTTGTTTTATGCAACACATTAATGTGGCATCTAAGTGTCTCACTGGGAGTTAGTGTCACTTCTCAGTTTCAGTGCTAAGTTGTCATTTCTTACAGCAAGCTATCACCATGCTTCTCTTTACCATAGGGATTCAACTCCAACAATCTCAGTTCTCAAAGGAACATTGACCACAATGGTCTTGTTTCGTGCAGATATTCATCACACCGCTGCTGGCACTTGAGTTTCACACAGCAATTTAAAACGATGCTCCTTACTTCTCCCAGTAATTTGTCACAGTGTTCTCATTTACCATGACATTTCCTGGGATGCTCTCAGTTTCTAATACCTTCCTGACACTTGTTGCAGAAACTTGCTTCAACATATTTTAATTCTCCTGATAAATTATTGCAATCGCCATTCATTCCCGGCAGTGTTTCTTTCTCTTGCTTTGTCTTCTAATCGTCATTATTTAGAAGATTCAGATTTCTCACGGTTTCTCCATTGCCATGATTCCCAATGAAGCTTTGATTTCCCGCAGTTATCCTGTTCCCATTTCTCCAATAATTAGTTAATGCATCAGTTCTCACCATTTTCTGCAAAACCCGTGTTATGATACTGAAATAATAATTGATTTGCTTCTTCTGAGCCTTTGTGTGTTTACTAAATATCGGGGCAGGGTGGATAGTTGGGCAGGGGTGAGTACCAGAGTACTGAGGGCAGAGATGATTTTGGGACTATTTCCACTTTACACAGGAGTTGCATTAATTTAATAGAACATGATAACATTTATAGATAGATAGATAGATATGCCTTTATTGTCGTTCAGACCGAAGTCTGGACGAAATTGCAGCAGTCATACATATAATACAATAAAAACAACAATAAACACATATTAACATCCACCACAGTGAGTCCACCCAGCATCTCCTCACTGTGATGGAGGCAAAAGTCTTAGGTCTTATTGCAACGTCTAAGAAAGGCAGGTGTTTCAAAGGAGAAATATATCCAATATTAAGCAAAATTCAAAAGTAAGCAATGCACTGGTAGTTGACATTTAGTATAGTCAAATGTTAAAAATCAACAGCATATGAAAAATCTGGTGTCCATACCTTCCATAGAATAACACACAATTGTTTTGTTTTTAATTGGCTGTGAACAGATGCTTGTTCTCTGCTGTATGTGCTAACTGCATTGTCTTAATGCATGCATGTTGAATTCACTTCTGAAATGCTTTGACTTCATGGTGTGTTTAACACATACAGTTGGATAAACGTTATCCAACTTACATTCAGCAGATACACAGCTCAGTGCAAAACCAAGGTAAAGCAGCAATCAACAGAAGCAATGTAATGACAAACTCTCTGGATAAACGAGATAGTTTGTCCTTCCCACGCCCATTCCGCAATACCTTTACAGCTGAGCTTACTTCTTACAGGAATCTTGCTAAATTATTTTATCACATTCGGTTGTCTGCATCTATCATTAATCAGATGGATTTGTAGAAACATATTAGTTTCTAACTTATCCTCTCCTTTTTCCACGAGCAATTCATGAAATCTTTTTTTTTTTTGCAAGCTTTCACTTAGGATTTTATTGTGTTTTATTTTATTTTACTGCAACCCCCTATCTAATAGGACAGTACTGCACAGGAGCTGGCCCTGCAGACTCCAATCTCTGTTCCAAACATGATGCTAAATTAATCTAATCCCTTCTGACCGCACATGATTCACATTATTGCTGTTGAGTGAGTGCAGCGTAGGTTCACCAGGTTAATTCCCGGGATGGCGGGACTGACATATGATGAAGGAATGGGTCGACTGGGCTTATATTCACTGGAATTAAGAAGGATGAGAGGTAAAGTTATAGAAACATATAACATTCTTAAAGAATTGGACAGGCTAGATGCAGGAAAAATGTTCCCAATGTTGGGGGAGTCCAGAACCAGGGGTCACCGTTTAAAAATAAGGGGTAGACTATTTAGGACTGAGATGAGGAAAAACCTTTTCACCCAGAGAGTTGTGATTCTGTGGAACTCTCTGCCACAGAGGGCAGTGGAGGCCAATTCACTGGATGTTTTTGAGAGAGAGTTAGATTTTCGAGAGAGAGTTGGCTATTAGGGCTAAAGGAATCAAGGGATATGGGGAAAAAGCAGGGATGGGGTACTAATTTTACTTCGGAGTCACGTGAGTGACTACGTGAAGAAGACCCCGTCCAGCCGCACACGCGTCATTATCGATCAGACGCATAGCGTTCATGACCGTGTGTGGAGGAGCAGGAGCTCCTCCAGCGGTGAGTAAAAAGCAAAGTTAAAGTAAAAATCGGACAAGGTAAGTGGTTTTCGTTTTTACTTACAGGGCGCTTTTCTTCCCGTTCAGACGTGTTGGCAGAGGCCCACGCAAACTCAGAATGGAGAAAGAGCATAGGGGAAGGAGAGGCCAGGGACGCACCGCAGGTAAAACCCCCGATGCTAAGGGTAGCGGGCGTCAGGAAGAGGAGGCAGTGGCATTGAAGCCATCAACTCCCGTTACGGTCGAATGTGCCGTTAAACCGCCGGCGGCGGGGCGCAAGGCTGGACAAAAGTCGGCCCGAAATGCCTGAAATGCCTGAAAAAAGGCAGTATATGTGCTGGCCTACTGAAGAGCCAGTACCAGGAATGTCTCAAAAAAGACAGTACAAACGTACTTATGTGCCAGCACCGAAAATTCCTAAAGGGAAAATTATGAAGCGTTGGCCTAGAGTTGAGCCAGCGCCAGCAGCACCTGAAACAGGGCTGCCTATCCGTGGGCCTATAAGAGAGCCCGCGCAGGGGGAATCTGGCATAGACTTACCTGAAACAGGGGAGCCAGAATTTACCAAACCTGAATAGGAACATCTAGATTCAGAAGATGAATTCTATGAGGATGAGAGCCCATTATCAGAGCTGAAAGTTCCTGGACTAGCACAAAAGTTTGCTGTTCCTAGAATAAAGGGGGAACCTTTGAGGGAGGAAATAGCAATGACTATAAACTATCTACTCTCCCATCAGCTTCAGGAAGTAACTATGGATGAGATTATGAAACAGTACGAGGCCCCAGCAAATTGTGAATTGCTGACAGTTCCAGCAGTAAATAACTTGATTTGGGGTTATTTGAGCATTGGTTTACACTCACAAGAATCGAAATTGCAACGTGTATTGAAATTGCTGGGGTCAGGCATCACGGCATTTGCCAGAGTTTGGATGATGATTTTGTATCAGATTCACAACAAGATGCTCTAGCACTGATGTGTGGTGCACATTTGTGAAATAAATTATATTCGTAAAAATGCAATAAGACCAAATATTCATCCTAAGTATGCAGGGCTCTGCAAACCAACCAACATACAAATGCCTAAGCTGCTGTTTGGAGAAAATCTAGCAAAGAAGCTAAAATGACTTGAATGAAGAGTCAAGAACCTTGAGTGGCATGATGATGAAACCACCGATGATGAGCAGAGCGGTGCGAAGGCAGTATCCCTACAGGCGGAATACTGGTGCTGGAGAAGGGACAAGCCGATCATTCTCGTATACACGTTGGCGTGCTGCACCGGGGATACGTGGAGGTTACAATGTGCCTACCAGAAGCGGACAATTGCCGGTGGCAAACCCCGAGGTAGGGGGTCCTGGTCTGGTAAGGAATACAATAAATGTTTCACATTCACAAGTAGGGGGAAGGTTACGATTCTTCCTAAAAGAATGACAGTTAATAACAAATGATTCATTTATTCTAAATAGCATTGTAGGATTCAAAATTGAGTTTCTATCCACATTTGGATCCTCCAAGGCAAGAAAATTCAAACTGGTCACAAATTTTCTCAAAAGAAGAGAATGTTGATCAAAGGAGAATTAGAAACTTTAACCAAAAGGGGGTAATAGAGAAGTCAGTAGAACAACACCATCAGTTTGTATCAAATATTTTTCCAAGAACAAAAATGTAGAATCATATTGGATCTGACAAATCCTAACCTTTATGTACAATACAAACATTTCAAAATGGAAACATTTACTAATGCAATTCAGCTAATCACAGAAAATTGCTACATGGCAAGCATAGATCTGCAAGATGCATATTATTCCATGGCAATGCATGGTAATGATCAAAGATATTTGAAAGTTAGATGGATGAGTCAGTTATGGCAATTTAAAGCATTGCCCAATGGTCTGACTTCAGCACCAAGATTATTCACTAAATTGCTCAAACCAATTTTAGCTCTGTTAAGAGCTGAGGGCCATGTATTAATGGCTTATTTAGAGGATATCCTCATTGTAGGGGACACTTTGGCTGCTGCAAAATTGTCAGTATCCAGCGTCAAATACATTTTTGAGAAATTAGGTTTCATTATTCACCTACAAAAATCTAAATTGATACCAAGCAAAAAGATTGATTACCTAGGGTTCACAATTAACTCCGAACACATGGTAATCACTATGCCAAAAGATAAAAGCTGCAGTTAATTGAAGGTTGCATAAAACTCATTAACGAGGACACACCTTCAATTAGAGAAGTGGCAAGCTTGCTAGGCAAATTAATTGCAGGGTTTCCAGCGGTCACGTTTGGACCATTGCATTATCAATGTTTACAGAGAGCTAAGGTACAAGCGTTAAAAATGAATAGAGGGCATTTTGAATAGAGGCCCATGAAATTAACAATTTAATCCATTACAGAAATAGAATGGTGGATTAACAATGTTTCTAATGCTTCCAGAAAAGTTCTGGTAGAAACACCTTCCGTCACTCTACAGACTGATGTAAGTGCGCTGGGTTGCGGTGCTACTAACATAATTTCCAGCTGTGGAGGTAGGTGGAATGTGAATGAAGTACCTTTGCTGGAAAATCTGGGAATCAATTACCTAGAGCTATTAGGCGCATTTTACGGCCTTAGAGCTTATTGCACTGATATGGGAAATGTGCATGTTCAGGTACAGGTTGACAATACTACAGCTGTAGCATACATAAATCACATGGGTGGTATAAAATCAGAATCATGTGATAAATTAGCGAATGAAATTTGGACCTGGTGTATTGCCAGGAAAATTTGGCTGTCAGCAATATATTTACCAGGTAAATTTAATACAATTACAGACAAAAGATCACGTAAATTTAATGATAATACAGAATGGATGTTAAATCGGAAAATATTCACACAAATTATCACACAATTTGGAATGCCAGAAATTGATCTGTTTGCATCAAGATTGAACCACCAATTTGCCTAAGTATGTGTCATGGGAACCTGCTCCTGGAGCAGTAGTGGTGGATGCTTTCTCGCTACCTTGGGGTGGTATGTTTCTGTATGCGTTTCCGCCATTTTGTTTAATCCACAGTTGCATACAGAAAATTAAACAAGATTCAGCCTCAGGGATTTTGGTAGTACCAGATTGGCCTAAACAGCTATGGTACCCACTGGTGTTAAAAAATAATCAAAAAAAAACCTTATGGTTATTCCAAAGCAGATTAAACTGTTTGTACACCCTGTGACTGATGAACCACATCCTTTACATGATCATATTGGTTTGTTGATTTGCAGATTCTAAGAAGGCCATATCTTGGAAAAGGATTATCAGACCGTTGTGGATGTTATAACAACAGCCTGGAGGAACAGTACCCAGAAGCAGTACATCTCCTATATAAAGAAATGGGAGGAGTTTTGTTCAGGGAAACATATTGCATATAACCCAGCAGAAATTTCAGATGTAATAGAGTTCCTTTCTACTCTATACTATGAATTCAAATTAAATTATAGTGCAATTAATACTGCACGAAGTGCACTCTCTGCATTTTTAAGCAGTGAATCAGAACAAACTACAATAGGAGCACATCCTTGGGTCTGTAGGTTTATGAAAGGAATTTTCAACTCTAATCCTCCCAGACCTAGGTATACAGAAATTTGGAATGTAAAAGATGTACTGATGTTGCTAAGGAATTGGAATCCAGTTGAAACTCTGTCATTATCCAAAATCACCATGAAATTGGTTATGCTCATGGCATTAGTTTCAGCTCAGAGAGTTCAAACATTACAGAAACTCAGAATTGATAGAATGAAAGTAGGGCCAAATGCCGTGACATTCTATGTCTATGATTTACTGAAGCAAAGTAGACCTAGGTTCACAGGATGCAAGTTGGAATTTTTATCATATCCTACAGATCCACGACTGTGTGTAGTATCATATGTGAAATGTTACATAGAAACAACAAAAGTTTTAAGAGGCACCGAATTGGCATTTTTTATTAGTCATAAAAAGCCTCATAAGAAAGTGTCAACACAAACAGTTTCACGATGGTTGAAACAGGTGTTGAGATATTCAGGTATTGATACTGATAAATTTAAATCTCATTCCACCAGGGCGGCATCAACATCAGCGGCCAGGGATTCAGACAATAGACCTTATTCTCACGGTCGCAGGATGGGCAAGTGAACATATGTTTCACAAGTATTACCATAAGGAGATTAAAGATCTCAGAGGGTTTGGTAATGCCGTGCTGGATACAGTATTAAATCCCCCATTATAATAAATGGGCCTAATTTTGTTACTTTTATTAAAATAAATAAAACCATTAACTGATTACATTCAAATGTTGTGGTTATGCATTGTTGATTGTGCTTACTCAAATAGAGTCAATCGATGCAGTGAACACCTGGATTTGAATCCATGGTGTGAAATCACAGAGCTTTGAAATCTTCACGTAGTCACTCACGTGACTCCGAAGTAAAATAGTAAGATTAAACGAGAACTTACCAGTTTGAAGTTTGATCTTTATTTTATGAGGAGTAACGTTGAGGGATTACGTGCCTCCGCTCCCACCCTCATAAAAGGATCAAGCTGGTAGTTCTAAGTCTTTATGCATCTTACTATCATACTTCAGTAATTATCGTCTGTGATTGTCACTCTGCTGCTTTGAAAGATTGACGCGTGTGCGGCTGGACGGGGTCTTCTTCACGTAATCCCTCAACGTTACTCCTCATAAAATAAAGATCAAACTTCAAACTTGGTAAGTTCTCGTTTAATCTTACTATTTTAGATGATCAGCCATGATCATATTGAATGGTGGTGCTGGCTCGAAGGGCCGAATTGCCTACTCCTGCACCTATTTTTCTATCTCTCCTACCATGCTTATTCATATGTCTCTTAAAGGCCTCTTAAATGCCACTGCCGTATCTGCCTCCACCATCATTCCAGGCACCAATCACTCTGTGTAAAAAAAATGTTGCTTTGTATATTTCATTTAAACTTTCTCCCTCTCTCCTTAAAGCTATGCTCTCTTGGTTTTGACATTTCCACCCTGAGAAAAAGATAGAGACATGACCCTATCTATGTCTCTCATAATTATATAAACTTCTACTAGGTTTACCCTCAGCCTCCGACACTCAGGAGTAAACAAACCAAGTGTGTCCAACCTCTCCCTAGTGAAAATCCTCTAATCAAGGCAGCACCTCTTCTGCACCCTCTCCAAAGCCTGTAATAAGGCTATCAGAACTCCATGCAATACTCCAATATGTAGCCGAAACAAAAATGTATAAAGGTGTAAAATGTCATCCTGAATCTCATATTCAAAGTCCCAATTAACAAAGGTAAGCACCTCATCGTCCTTTTTTATCACTCCATCTAATTTCAGGGAGTATGGATGTATCAGTTTCTGTCAAGTTTATTCCTTGATTCACTATTCACATTCACTTCTCAGTTTTGTTCTCCAAATATAGAAATTTGTTGATTTTTTTTTGGTTTATTCTAATTATCATTTCTCTTGCAACAATTTGTTGAGAACTGTCAGACTCTATTACCTTGAAATAGGATATGATTGTAGCTTGATGAAATACGCCCCAAAATTACTGCAGGAAGTTTGGGAGGGGGCTTCAATGTAGCTTGGGCTATAAAATGTAAACCAACGCTTCTGCAAAGGTGCCATCCACCTTTGGGTGCCCATGTCTTCCACTTGCACTGCATTTGCTGCCAGCAATGCAGAGGCTAAAGCTTTTATATGGATCGGCATGCTTCCATACTGACACTGTTTTGCATTATGATATAAACAATGAGTCTGCTCCAAGTCAGAGCAAGACGAGAGCATTACTGAAATATCAAAGGGCATGTGAATACCAGTCTCAATTTTACATTTTGTCTTCACTGATTCATTCTTGAAGTGTTGACTTTTTCCAGATAGCAGCGATGGGAGGATCAGATTACCGGGATTTGCTGGAAGGCTGAGCAGAAAGAGTATCCTTCTGTAAAAAAAGGATGTAAATCAATGGGGCCCTGTCTAATTTTAAGAATACTGCACACAATCTCCCCCTGTGGAAGTTGGGACATCACTATCTCTTATTGTAATTGTGGCATCACAGCAAACACATTGTATTGTACTCCATTGTGGGTGCATCATCAATTGACTTTTCAATGCAGCAAAGTTCTGCACTTTGACTAACCAATTTTTCTTTAACACTAAGTCAGCCAAA
This sequence comes from Malacoraja senta, assembly GCA_038087875.1. NCBI lineage: Eukaryota > Metazoa > Chordata > Chondrichthyes > Rajiformes > Rajidae > Malacoraja > Malacoraja senta. The sequence goes on along the minus strand of CM075985.1, from coordinate 19,716,791 downwards.
GGTCACTTTATTGCGGAATGGGGTTGAATGATGTGCATGCACCGTGAATTTCTCCATCTACATTGCTATCCATAGGTGTAGTGCTTGGGGTCTTGCTGCTGCTAGATGTGCAGTTTCCTTATGTGGGGAATAGGAGAGATGATTTTCATGCAGACTTTGGATACACATCCCATGCAATAACTCTCATTCTCCCATGTGAAAACTTTCAGGCTTGTTAAAGGATTCAGACACTCATCAGCACATGACATTACATTGCAAAATCCAACACTTGGAAACAAAAGTTGCAAATCAAAATCACCCAAAATTGGTTGTCTAGTGGCAGTGAAGCAGGTTACAACAGAATCTAAAGCAAATATTCACAAGGATGTTGCCTGGACTGGAACCCTTGAAAGGCTGGGAGGGATTTTACCTGGAAAGAAGGAGATTGAGGGGTGACATTGTAGATGTTTATGAAATTATGAGAAGTGTAGATAAGGAAAATAGTCACAGTCTTCTTCCCCAGGGTAGGAGAAACAAAAACTAGATGGCATAAGTTTAAAGTGAGAGCAAAAATATTCAAGTGGTTCTGAGGGGTAAGTTTTATACACAGAAGACGGTAGGTATATGGAAAAAGCTTCCAGAGGTAGTGGTAGAAGCTGGTACAATTACAACATTTAATAGACATTTGAACAGGGACATGGATCAGAAAGGTTTAGAGGGATATGAAACAAATACAGGTGCTTTGGTTGGCATGGACAGGTTGGGCTGAAGTGCCTGTTTCTGTGCTCTTTCACTCTCTGATTCTATGACAGAGAAGTCAGCAGCAGCAGCAGCAGTTACAACTTTTGTTTCTTATAAAAAATCTAAATCCTCTACTGACCAATGTCTCATTGAGAGCGTCAAACATTAACTGATATATATTCATTTCTGAAAAGGTTCAGTTTGAAGTGGGACTAGGTGCAATGCCCATATCATCTGCTTCAAAAGAGCTAAATGAAGCTGGAAAACCTGTTTCACAGTAATTACTACTTTTGCACTTATTACTGGTTTGCTTCCCTGAGGAATTGGCCAGAATTTCTAGGGCATCTTAAAGTGAAGGAGATTGGATTTCTGCCACTTTTTTGTATGCATTTGCAATCTGGAAATAGCCATTTAACATTGGCAATGTGACCAGCAGCAGAGAGTAACTGCATGAGGAAGATAGGTTTAAAGTGAAGGGGAAAAGATTTAATAGAAATCTGAGGGGTAAAATGTTTTCACAAAGGGTGGTAGGTGGTAGCTGGGACTATCGCAACATTTAAGAAACAGTTAGACAGGTATATGGATTGGACAGGTTTGCAGGAATATGGACCAAATGCAAGTCAGGTGGGACTATTGTAGCTGGGATATGTTGGCCGGTGTGGGCATTTTGGGCCGAAGGGCCTGTTTCCACATTGTATCGTTCTGTGACTGCAAATTAACATCAACTGAAAGCTCACAGAAAACTTCTGAAATGATTGCAAAGTATCTGAAAGAAATGAATACCCATAAACAATGCAATAGAAAATGAGGATGAAGTAATTAAAAAGAACCTTGTTTTGCTATGATGACTGAAGAAGATCAGTTAAACCACTGTTTACCCAGGAGTCAATAAGTCCAAAAATTGAATCAAAATCAAACAGCAGCTCTATGCTGAAGAAGATTATATTCCCTTACCCGAAATTGATCCAGGGAAGCCTTCATGAAATAGGTTTCCATTGACAATATAAATGACAAATGCCCATTGCATTAAGGAAAATACACCGTAGAGAAGTATGAAAACCAAGAACAAGGAATTTCCTTATCAATTATGTTGGTTAACCTGTTAATATTGGGACTGCCTGATGCCATTTGTTGATTTTATTGTTAAAAATGAAATGATCTTGTTCAAACATGTCTTTTTTTTTCTTTTAAAGAGGCAGTTTTCTCAACTTTTAATCCATGATCTAAAATTAAAACAATTCAAGGTCTGAAAGCTTCCCCGAGTTTATTGCGCTTGGAATTTCTGATGTCTCTTCCCATTTAATGCTAACTAAACTTAATTACACAGTCTATGATTGCTTCCAGCCTCCTTCCGCTATTAATCTTCACCATTCCCAGCACCTAAACCTATCCCCGAGTTCTCTCACTGTGCTTTGTTCTCTCCCTTGCTCAGACTCAGTCTGACAGCTGCAGTTCCTACTGTGGTTCATCCTCTGAGAATTGCCCTAATTGCTTCCCTCTATTCCTGTCCCAATACAGAGTCTGACATGTTCGAGCTCAAAACTTGCTCTGCCAACAATCTAGTCAGCCTGATGCTGCAGGACATTCCTAGTCTGTTATTAATAAGCTTCTTCTTCAGGTTTAATGAAAACGTTTCACGTTTTATAAGAGGAGGACTTACTAGTTTTTTTGTCCAAAGTCTCTTAATTAACCTAATTACAAAATATATTATAATTTATTCATACATGCTTCCTTTGAGCAGAATGTTTCTAAAGTTAGTAAGGATTGCTCAAAAGGTTCTTGAATGTTTATTTTTAATTGATCTTATTTGTATGAATATGAAAATATCCAATATGGTTTCTTATGCATTTTCAACTTTTGAAAAAAAAAATTGCATTTGTACAGCTGTTCTTGTGACCTCCAGATGTGACAGAATTCATTTCACCTGTTTAAATACTTCTTGAGCAATATCAGTGCTGTCTCATGTAGAAAGCAGGTCAACTTGCAGCAAATAACCTTTTGTCAATATGTGGTGGAAGGATGTTATTCTGGCTGGAGATCTGCCACCAGTGATCTGTGCTGAGACCTCTGTTGTTAGTGATATATACATATTGTGCTGCCTGACCCGCTGAGTTACTCCAGCACTTTGTGACTGAAGAAGGGACTCAACCCGAAACGTCACAGCTACATTTGAAGCTGTGACAAATGTACATTGTACATCCGGAATCATAATCATCATCATAATCATAATCATACTTTATAAGCCAAGTATGCTTTGTAACATATGTGGAATTTGATTTGCCATACAGTCATACCAATAAAAAGCAACAAAATACACAAATTACATTTTTATATAAACATGCACCACAGGGACTCCTCCACATTCCTCACTGTGATGGAAGGCAAAAAAAATTCAATCTCTTCCCTTCTTGTTCTCCTGCGGTTGGGGGCCTCGAGCCTTCCGTTGATGGGATGATCTTGACTCCCGTAGCCGGTGGCGGGCCCTCTGTGTCGGGGTGATCAAGCTCCTGCATCAGGGGGGAATTTCAGCTCCCCCGCTCCGGGCGATCTACCCCGGGGTGGAGCTTGTCGAAACCTTCTGCGACTGGAGCTTCCCAACATCGGTCTCTACCTGAGACTGCGAGCTCCTCGATGTGGAAATCCGCAGGCCCAGGCAAGGGATCGCAGGCTCTGATGGTAAGTCCATGTCCCGAGCAAGGCCACCATGATAGAAAGATTAAACGAGAACTTACCGTTTGAAGATTGATCTTTATTTTATGAGAAGTTGGAGTGAGAGACTACGTGAAGAACCCACCAGCCCGCATGCGCGTCAATCTTCAAAGCAACTGTATGAAACCACAGACCACTTGCACCAAATTAAACTATAGAAAGATTAATGACACTTGACTTACCGAATGACCTTTATGAGATTCAGGGTTAGGAGTGGAAGGCACATAGTGTCTCCAACTTCTCATAAAATAAAGATCAAACTTCAAACGATAAGTTCTCGTTTAATCTTTCTATTTTATATCGAAGTCTAGTGATGAGAATACGTGAAGCCTTCGAAGCCCTGTGGTTTCATGCAGTAAACCAATTTGTATGTGAAAACACTAAACAGATAAACCATAAATGGTAGAAAAGACATCGGCCATTAACAACATGATGCTAACTATACATACATGTACATTGCCCTTAATTGGACCACAGTCCCAATTGCCTTTGGGTTAGACAATAGCTCATGCAACACTGTTCAGAATTCTGTCTGCAACTGTCCAGACATGTTCAACGAAATTTTATAACTTCTGAAAGTGCGCTTATCTGAGCCTTCTGCTGTTGCAAGAAAGTGATCAAAGGGTAATATCCATTCTATTGGCTGCTGACGAGCCAGCCGCCCTGGTAGAGACTTGAAATGATTTGTATTCACTCCTGCTTTCAGCTGCTTACACTCGATCCATCTTGAAATAGTCTGCACCAACAATCTCTTGTGAAACTATTATATAACTATGAAGAAAGTTTTCCTTCATCTCATAGGTTCTTAGTAACCTCAGTGTACCTTTTTACATAATAAACACCCCCAATCTCCGATCTGGTGGGTATGCTGTCAACTCCAACTTGTACCCAACCGTGCCTGTTTTGCTTTATGAGTTCATTCACATAAAATGCTACCCTCTTGTCAAATATGACCGAGAGATCCAGATGGAGATTGTGTAAAGACTGTGCTCTTTGTGCTGAAATCAGTGTCATAAGTATGACTAACATAAGAGTAACTGCTCGCACATTAGGGATACAGCTGATGATAATCTGCATAAAAATTTATACTGATTACACATTCCACACTACTTTGTATCTAGGCTTTAGAGTGTTTATATAAAAGACCCCTTCCATAACCTTAGTCAACAGTGGGTGAAAAGCAATCATTTATTGTCCCATTTAGTACTAGATACAACAACAAAGCAGTACGAGCAGTGTTAATTGCGCTATAACATAGTCGCTTCTCTTAAACCCAAACTGAAAGAAAACCACAAACCTCTGCTACTTCTGTTTAAAAGTAGCTTGCATGTGTCTCTTCACAAAACTTTCCATACAACCATGCAGTGATAGATGCACGAGAAATAGGTTGAACTAGCCACCGCTCGTGTCTTCGAGCAAATATAGGAGCTTCTTTCAGCGGACTTATTTACAATGGAAGCCATGGTTGAGTAGGCCAATTTGGCACTACTATAATTCATGTTGCCTCGTCGAATTATCTTAGGAGGCATCTACTGATAAATACACCTGTGTGTAGGGTGCGAGACATATCTGCAGAGTTTATGACAAAACCTAAATATGTAATAGATAATGCCGCCTCCAGTATGGATTTTCCTGGATGAATAACAAACCCTAGATATTCTAGGAGCACCTTGGTTGCTGAAACAGCTAACTCTGTGACACCTGATCTCTTCCCTATAATAAGCATGTCCTCTATAAACTCCATGACAAAATGCCCTTTAGATCTGAGTAGGGCAACATTGACTTTAGAATCTTTGTAAATAGCCTAGGGCTGAAGTCAACCCCTTAGGTAGAGCCTAAAATTTCCACAACTGGCCTTGCCAGATAAACCTCAGATGTACCCTGTGACTCTCGAGTATTGATATGGAAAAGTATGCGTCTTCGAGATCGATTGAGGCCCTAAAGCAATCCTCTGTAATCATCTATTTTGCTGAATGAAAATTATCCATCTTAAAATAGTTATACCAAACAGGTGTTCAGACTATCCAAATCCTAGAATGATTTGGCATCCTCCACTTTTCTTCAACCGTGAGAAGATATTATAAATATACCCCTCTTGTTCATGGACAGCCTGCTCATCCTTTTGTGAAATGTCTCTGCTTCAACTTGGACAGCCATAGTTTCCTATTTAGACCATATGTACGGAGATCTTGGCTTCTCTTGCCGCGGAGTAAATTAATCAGCCAGAAACTGAATCTATAACCGTTTATGATTTGTAAAATGGAAAGATCGGAGGTAATCTGTCCCCACCTGTTGTTGAACCGTCTCAACCTATCTCCGACTTGAATATCGTCAGCACATCTCATGCGACTGATGGAATACATTTTGCATACCTCAACGGCCTCCACCTCATTGTCGCTTTGCTCTCCATGACGAGACAGACGGCGGCTGTAGATGTGGTTAAGGCAGTTTCTAAGAAAGCACTTGCTATAAAAACCACCAAGGCTGCCAAAAAATAGACAAAAGGTGATTATCACCCCCCGCCACCAAGATTCAGCAAACCCTGAGACTGACACCACCAAAAATGGCCTTAGGTGGATGATCAATAGAGTCAACTGACCCTAGACTTTGCTCTGTCCCCTTGGCTCAGCCATCTTGGCCAGCTGGGGAACGATACTGAGTATGTGGAGTGCACTGCCTCCATGGTAAGCGCTAAAACCTGCGAATAAAAAGCCCTCTGGCTTGGTTTTAATTGTGTAGGCCTGGTGCTCCAACCAGCCTCAGTGTAGTGGTATCTGCCACTCATTTGTTAGGGATGATATGCATGCAGGTAAATGGGAGTCTTACCCACAAAGGGTGTCTTTACCACACCCACCGCAGCCTTGAATTCCTCTTGCAAGTCTTTTACTTGCTAGCCCAAGTCTTCTCCAAAGAGATACTTGCAGACTGCACATACTAGCCTTGCACAAAATTAGCATATATTGGGTTGATCTCAGGCCTATACCATCCTAACATAATTTGAGTTTAGACTGTGCATTACACAAAAGTGTTCAGGCGTCTACTGCAACTTAGACAGCTAAGTTCCCTCCACTGACCTTGCAAATGCCTTCTTTGAGAATTCTCTGAACTCGCTGGAGTTTAAAGCCTTTTGACTTTGTTTTACCCTTCAGATAGCCCCAAATGGTGGCATTAACCTATGGACCTCCAGTGTCTGACAGAAATCAGGACTAGCATACTATCCAGCAGTGTCCTGCATGAACTTCTCAATCAACTGATGAGAAGTCAAGTAACCAATGCTACTTGCCAGTTCTTCCTCTAACGGTTCCCCAATCCCCGAAGGGATGGTAAATTTAGTCACAAGTGCCAGCAGATCCTTATAAGACTTGAGTTGAAGCAAATCATCCACTTGATGTGGGAATTCGAGTTCACTGTCAACTACCTCATAGTCAGAGTCTCCACGAATAATCCTCAAAATACCCATCCTCAGAGTGGGAGATATCATAATGCAACCCTGAACCAGGTATTGCTGCCGCAGACCTCTGACTGGAACTACCTGTCTCGGTCGCCAGTGTGCGCAACACATTCCCTTCGACCAGCCTCTCAATCAGGCCTACAGATGATATCCTCAATGGATGTTGAGGCACTACCTTCCTGCTAAATATTGTCCTTCTGGACATTTTGCCGTTTTGGCTTGGCCTACCCTGAACTTGGGTCGCCAAACTGCTCCCTTACGGAGCTTTTGCTTTTTTATTATTATTATTAATTTTTTTTTAAATTAAATTTGACTTTTACGAACCTGCAAGTCAGATAAAAATGCTACATGCCAGTTCGGACTTTACTGGTTTACCTATCCCCGAGAGGATGGCAAATGATGTTCCAGCATGCTGGCAACTCTTTTTAGCCGAGCTGAAAGAATTTAGCATGTGTTGAGGGAATCCTCAAACTCCTTGCCTCTGAGCAGGACATATCCTCAAATATCTGAGTTTAACTGCCTCTATCAATGAAATGCACCTTACTCACTCTTGTGGGCAACCTGATAACCTCAATCAAAGATGTTGAGGCAGTGCTTCCCTGGCCAATATGATCCATTTGGACAGCCAGTTTCAAGTTGGTCTACCCTGAACCAGGGTATACAAGCTGCTCCTTCTGGAAGCTTTCACAAAGGTTGCTGTGCAGGCCACCCTGCCAGCGTCTCTGAGCCCGGTTCCAACAAGCTGCTCCATTTCGGAACTTTCAGCGGTTGCTGTGCAGGCCACCCTGCCAGACTCTCTGTGCCCGGGTCGCCAACCTGCTCTTTTCAGAGCCAGTGGAAGGTATTAGACAGACTATGCTGCCAGTGTTTCCAAGCCCAGGTCACCAGGCTACTCCATTTCGGAGCTTCCACAGAGGTTAGTAAGCAGACCTTACTTGCCAGCGTCTCCGAGCCCGGGTCAACCTCCTTATCGGAGCTTCAGCGAAGTTCCTTTTGCAGGCCGTGCCTGTCCACATATTCGGCCCCGAGCTTGCCAAACTGCTCCCTTTTGGAGCTTTAAATAGACATTGCTGTGCAGGTCGTGCCTGCCAGCATCTCTGCGCCTGGTGGGACAGGCTGCTCCTTCGGAGCCTTCTGCTCCTTCGGAGCCTTGGTGGAGCTTACTGTGCAGGTCGTGCCTGCCAGTTACACCGAGCCTGGTGCGACAGGCTGCTCCTTTGGAGCCTTGGCGGAGCTTACTGTGTAGGTCGCACCTGCCAGTTTACTCCGAGGCCGGCCGCCTGCTCCCTTCCGGAGCCTCAATGGCAGTAGCTGAACAGGTCACGCCTGTCAGCGTCTCCGAGCCCGCTACATCTATTTTCGGAGCCAGCGGGCCGTTCCTACAAGGAATAACAGCTTACCTGCCGGAGCATTTTCGAATGCCTCTGAATTCCGCGCCATGCGATGACGTATTGACGCGTATGCGGGCTGGCGTGTTCTTCACGTAGTCTCATCACGAGACTTCGATATAAAATGTTAGGTCGCAGAGCGACCGGAGATACGATCCAGAAAACAATTGCATCTCAGGCAAGGTAAGAGATTGAAAAAAAGTTTCCCCCGATCCCCTCCCCCACCCCCCACATAAAACAAACCATAGAACACTAACACAATCTTTTAAAATCACACTAAAAATAACAAAAAAGACAACAACAAAAAACACGAGGCGAGGCTGCCATCACTGATGTCGCCACACGGTGGAATGGGTGGAGAAATGGCAGATGGAGTTTAATCCAAACAAATGTGAGGTGTTGCACTTTGGGAGGTCAAATATATCACTGTTGTATTACTCTGTTCATTGATAATTAAATTAACATTTAATGTCCAAGATTTAATGTCTGGCCCTCAAGGAAGAGATTCATACCTAAAACATTAACTGTTTCTCTTCCCATAGATGCTCCCTGTATTTCCAGCAATTTTTGATTACATTATTCCTTTTACAGTATATTTTGCACTGCACAGCATGACAATTTCCTTTGCTGTCCTACATAAACAATTTTTTTCTCAAGCTCTTTGAAGTTAAAAAAAAAAAGGAATCACAAGCCAGTGAAAGAACACAACAAATCAATGCTGAAGGCTTTGCCATTTTATTTTTTTCATAGTGACCTTGCCTATAAAGAGAGATAACCTGTCGTCTGGTCAAGTTTGATTCCATTGGTTTTAAAATCAATGGAAACTCTTGTAGGTCATAAAAGCATTATCTAGTTGTTTGATAGCTTCATTTCCCACAGGGTCAGAACTGCACACAGGAGAGAAGATTTTTCACTCGATTTAAACTTGCTTCAGTCATAGAGGATTTACTTTGAGTGCAGGTAGTGCTTGTTTCAACAGGTTTTTCTGATATTATAAGTGAAGTTAAATGCAGCTTGATAACTGATGGAGTTGCAATTCACACATGCATAGTGAGTGGGGTACAAATCGCATGCCAGTTTTGTACTGCTTGGTTCTTGTTGTGATTGCTCAATACAGCGATTGAATGTTGTGTAAAGGGGGCCACTATAGCATGCAGTTAAGGGCCTGTCCCACGAGCATGCGACTGCATGCGGCAAGCGCGACCAAACCGGAAGTGGGGGCCGCGTGGAGGTCAAGTGATCCCCATACAGGGCCGGTCCCACCAGCATGCGACTGCATGCGGCGAGCGCGACCAAACCGGAAGCGGGGGCCGCGCGGAGGTCGAGTGAGTGACGTGAAGTTCGAGCGAAGTCCGCGGGGAGTTCGCGCATGACATACGGCGTCGAGACGCTGCACACGCACGTCGAGGCGGTGCGTACGGCGTTGAGGCGGCTGCGGGCCGGCAGGCCGTTGCCGTGCGGAAATTTTGAACTGTCAGTTTTTCGGAGCCCCGCGCGATGTCGCGACCAGCTCCACACAACTCCATACGGCTCCGGCGATCGAAGTGGGACCGGCCCCGCGAGGCCGTACGGCTCAAGCGACCACATTAGGTCACGCTTGCCGCATGCAGTCGCATGCTCGTGGGACAGGCCCTAAACTTCAGTTAATTCCAATTTTCAATACAGAAATGGCATGGGTAACCTAGGTAAAACAAGTCCCATTGTAGTTCTACAGCAATAATTAAAACAAAACAGAAAATGCTGGGAGCATTAAGTTAGACAATAGCTGTGGGAATAGAAACAGTTAACATGTCGAATCAAAGAACTGCAGATGCCGGTTAATACACAAAAAGACACAAAGTGTTGGAGTAACTCAGCAGGTCCGGCAGTATCTCTGGAGAACATCGACAGGTGACGTTTTGGGTCAAGACACTTCTTCAGACCTAAAGTGCTGGAGTGACTCAGCGGGTCAGGCAGCACAACATTTCAAGTCAAAGACCTTTTGTTAGAAAGGTTCTGATGAAGGGTCTTCAACTTGAACTATTAACTCTGTTTCTCTTTTCTGAAATGCTGCCTAACCTAACAAATATTTCCAGTATATTTTCTGGTTTTATTTCAGATTTTCAGTATCTATCTTTTTTTTAAACAATTCACTCTACATAGAATCATCTCCCAAGCAACATTTCCCTCACAGTATTTTTAAATACTGAACAACCACTTTAATATATCTGCATTGATGCTGGTGACAAGCTTTTGATACATTAGGAGAAACATTGGAACCATAGGGTTAGGTATCCTCCAACTACTTTGCATTCTTTTCAGATCAAGTTCGGAGTTATTCAATAAGTCATTCTGTCTTCTATTTTCACCAGTGGTGGTGTTCTGTATGAGATATCTTGATCTTCCTCTCAGGCTTCTAAATAAATGAAACACGTGCTCATGGAAAAATGTGCAATGATAACTTTTCAAAAATACTCGCAAATGGGATTTAGCTCACACCATATTCTCCGATGTGGTCTTCTTTCTGGGAGGAAGCGAGGACCTCCACATAGAATGGTGACGCAGCTGCTCAACTTCCTTTGATGAATCACTGTCTTCATTGGCTGACATTGTGTTTTGCTTAAGGTGGACATGCAGGTAAGATAAGCTAGGATTCAAAGCGACACAGGTTCGGAGGACCAGAGAGGCACAAGCAGATGGAAACAGAAGGGAGGATGGGTCTTCCACACGTGGCCTGGAGAATCTATCTGGCCCTCCTGATCCTTCAATGAAATGATTCTGGGTGGCAGTGTGAACTGTGAGGAGGATGCTATGAGAATGCAGGGTGACTTGGATAGGTTGGGGGAGTGGGCAGATGCATGGAAGATGAAGTTTAATGCGGATAAATGTGAGGTTATCCACTTTGGTAGCAAAAACAGGAAGGCATATTCCTATCTAAATGGCGTCAAGTTGGGAAAAGGGGAAGTACAACGGGATCTGGGGGTCCTTGTACATCAGTCTATGAAAGTAAGAATGCAGGTACAGCAGGCAGTGAAGAAAGTGAATGGCATGTTGACCTTTATAACAAGAGGAATCGAATATAGGAGCAAAGAGGTCCTTCTGCAGTTGTACAGAGCCCTAATGAGACTACACCTGGAGTATTGTGTGCAGTTTTGGTCCCCTAATTTGAGGAAGGACATTCTTGCTATTGAGAGAGTGCAGCGTAGATTTACAAGCTTAATTCCTGGGATGGCGGGACTGTCATATGCTGAGAGAATGGAGCGGCTGGGCTTGTACACTCTGGAGTTTAGAAGGATGAGAGAGGATCTCATTGAAACATATAAGATTGTTAAGGGCTTGGACACACTAGAGGCAAGAAACATGTTCCCGATGTTGGGGGAAGTCCAGAACCAGGGGCCACAGTTTAAGAATAAGGAGTAAGCCATTTAGAACGGAGACGAGGAAACACTTTTTCTCACAGAGAGTGGTGAGTCTGTGGAATTCTATGCCTCAGAGGGCGGTGGAGGCAGGTTCTCTGGATGCTTTCAAGAGAGAGCTAGATAGGGCTCTTAAAAATAGCCAGGGGATATGGGGAGAAGGCAGGAACGGGATACTGATTGGGGATGTTCAGCCATGATCACATTGAATGGCTCAAAGGGCCAAAAGGCCTGCTCCTGCACCTATTGTCTATTGTTTATTGTCTATTGATTGTAACCTGTAGAAATTGGAACAGTGCAGCTAAGAAACAGGCCCTTTGGGCCATGATGTGTGTGCCGAACATGATGCTAAACTAAACAAACCCTTTCTGCTTGTACATGATCCATATCTCTCCATTACCTGCATATCCATCTGCTTGTCTAAACGCCACAATCATATTGGCTTCCACCACCACTACTGGTAGCATGTTGCAGGCACCCACCTCTCTGAGTGTAAAATTAACACCCCACATATTAAATTTCCTCCCTCCTTTTCATATAACCATAACAACCATAACAGCACGGAAACAGGCCATCTCGGCCCTTCAAGTCCGTGCCGAACTTATTTTTAATTTTTTTTTTTTAATTAAAAATAAATACTTCCCTCTAGTCCCATCTACCTGCACTCAGACCATAACCCTCCATTCCTTTCCCGTCCATATACCCATCCAATCTATTTTTAAAGGATAACATCGAACCTGCCTCCACCACTTCCACTGGAAGCTCATTCCACACAGCTACCACTCTCTGAGTAAAGAAGTTCCCCCTAATGTTCCCCCTAAACTTTGTCCCTTAATTCTCAAGTCATGTCCCCTTGTTTGAATCTTCCCTACTCTCAATGGGAAAAGCTTATCCACGTCCACTCTGTCTAACCCGCTCATAATTTTAAAGACCTCTATCAAGTCCCCTCTTAACCTTCTGCGCTCCAAAGAATAAAGACCTAACTTGTTCAACCTTTCTCTGTAACTTAGTTGCTGAAACCCAGGCAACATTCTAGTAAATCTCCTCTGTACTCTCTCTATTTTGTTGACATCCTTCCTATAATTAGGCGACCAAAATTGTACTCCATACTCCAGAATTGGCCTCACCAATGCCTTGTACAATTTTAACATTACATCCCAACTTCTATATTCAATGCTCTGATTTATAAAGGCCAGCACACCAAAAGCTTTCTTTACCACCCTATCTACATGAGATTCCACCTTCAGGGAACTATGCACAGTTATTCCAAGATCCCTCTGTTCAACTGCATTCCTCAATTCGCTACCATTTACCGTGTACGTCCTATTTTGATTTGTCCTGCCGAGATGTAGCACCTCACATTTGTCAGCATTAAACTCCATCTGCCATCTTTCAGCCCACTCTTCCAAATGGCCTAAATCTCTCTGTAGACTTTGAAAATCTACTTCATTATCCACAACACCACCTATCTTAGTATCATCTGCATACTTACTAATCCAATTTTCCACACCATCATCCAGATCATTGATGTACATGACAAACAACAGTGGACCCAACACAGACCCCTGAGGCACCCCACTAGTCACCGGCCTCCAACCTGACAAACAGCCATCCACCATTACTCTCTGGCACCTCCCATTCAGCCACTGTTGAATCCATCTTGCTACTCCACCATTAATACCCAACAATTGAATCTTCTTAACCAACCTTCCATGAGGAACCTTGTCAAAGGCCTTACTGAAGTCCATATAGACAACATCCACTGCTTTACCCTCATCAATTTCCCTAGTAACCTCTTCGAAAAATTCAAGAAGATTAGTCAAGCATGACCTTCCAGGCACAAATCCATGTTGACTGTTCCTAATCAGACCCTGCTTATCCAGATGCTTATATATATTATCTTTAAGTATCCTTTCCATTAATTTGCCCACCACTGACGTCAAACTAACAGGTCTATAATTGCTAGGTTTACTCTTCGAACCCTTTTTAAACAACGGAACAACATGCGCAGTACGCCAATCCTGCGGCACTATTCCCGTTTCTAATGACATTTGAAATATTTCTGTCATAGCCCCTGCTATTTCTACACTAACTTCCCTCAATGTCCTAGGGAATATCCTGTCAGGACCTGGAGACTTATCCGTTTTCATATTTTTCAAAAGTGTTCGCACCTCCTCTTCTTTGAATCTCACAGTTTCCATTGCTACTCTGCTTGTTTCCCTTACCTCACATAATTCCATATCCTTCTCCTTCGTGAATACGGAAGAAAAGAAATTGTTCAATATCTCCCCCATCTCTTTTGGCTCTGCAGATAGCTGTCCACTCTGACTCTAATGGACCAATTTTATTCCTTGTTATCCTTTTGCTATTAATATAGCTGTAGAAACCCTTTGGATTTACTTTCACCTTACTTGTCAAAGCAACCTCATATCTTCTTTTAGCTTTTCTAATTTCTTTCTTAATATTCTTTTTACATTCTTTATACTCCTCAAGCACCTCATTTACTCCATGCTGCCTATAATTATTGTAGATCTCTCTCTTTTTCCGAACCAAGTGTCCAATTTCCCTTGAAAATCTTAAAGCTTTGTCCTCCAGCATTTGACATTACAAATGATTTGTATTTCTGGTATCTGGCAGGTTTCCTTGGTGGGAATAGTAAACTTTAATCAGTGAGCTGTTAAAATTGCATGCAAGCAGACACTAAATAACTCATTTGGCTGAGGCACTTGTGTGCCTGGTTAAAATCACCATGGAGATATGTTGTAGTGGGAGGAATGAAACATTGGAGTTTCATTCACATTCTTCCAACTTCCATCAAGTTGAGGAGGTTAAAATGCTTCCGTTTTAAATTTCCGCCACCTACAATGGGATCTCACCACTAGCCACATTTTCCCATCTCCACCCCTTTCCACCTTCCACAGAGACTGTTCCCACCGCAACTCCCTGGTTAACTCATCCCTTCCCACCCAAACCACCCCCTCCCCAGGTACCTTCCCCTGCTCCCTACCTGTCCCTATACCTCCTCCCTCAACTCTCTCCAGGGACCCCGACAGTCCATTCAGGTTAGGCAGAGATTCACTTGCACCTCCTCCAACCTCATCTGCTGTATCTGTTGTTCAAGATGTGGACTCTTATACATCGGCGAGACCAAACGTAGACTGGGTGATCATTTTGCTGAACACCTTCTCTCAGCCTGCCTGAACCTACCTGATCTCCTAGTTGCCAAACACTTTAATTCTACTTCCCATTCCCACACTGACCTTTCTGTCCTAGTTCTTCTACATTGTCAGAGTGAGGCTAAATGCAAATTGGAGGAACAGCATCTCATATTTCGCTTGGGCAGCTTACAGGCCAGTGATATGGAAGGTGGACCGGAGCTCCTGTACCACATCCACGCCCTACTCCTCAAGGTCTGGGAAAAAGAAGAACTTCCCTCAGAACTCAGGGATGCTCTAATAGTGACCATTTTTAAGAAGGGGGACAAGGCTGAAGGTGAAAACAACAGGGGCATCTCGCTCCTGTCAACAACAGGCAAAGTCCTTGCTCGTGTCATCGCAAACCGACTTCTACTACTGTCTGCGGAAGTACTCCCAGAATCGCAGTGTAGCTTCCGCACGTCCAGAGGTACAGCAGACATGATATTCACTGCACAACAACTCCAGGAAAAATGCCGTGAACAAAGGCAGCCTTTGTACATGGCCTTCATAGACCCGACAAAGGCTTTTGACTCGGTAGACCGCCAGGCTCTGTGGAGCATACTATCAAGGTACGATTGTCACGACAAGTACATCAGCATATTAAGGCTTCTACATGATGGCATGTCAGTCACAGTGCTCAGCAACTGTGTTTCTGAGTCTGAGCCCTTCACTGTGCAAATGGGGGTCAAACAGGGATGCATCATCGCACCCACCCTGTTTGTCGTCTTCATTGCTGCCATACTTCACCTCATTGGTGATGAGCTGCCACAGGGGATCCCAATCCCAATCCTCTACAGAACTGATGGTGGTTGTATGGAGCCGAGATTGACCGCCTTTAGTAGGCACCTGAGAGCCCTGGAACACTACCATCAAAGATCCTTACGAAAGATTCTGAGGATCAGCTGGGAGGACAAACGCACCAACATCAGTGTTTTGTAGGAAGCCAACATCACCACCACAATAATGCAGCACCAACTTCGATGGACTAGCCATGTCATCCGCATGTCCATCACACGTCTCCCTACACAAATCCTGTACTCTCAATTGAAGGAAGGTCGGCGAGCCCCAAGTGGGCCAACGAAACGCTTCAAGGACAACACCAAGAACAGTCTGATGAAATTCCACATCACATCCAGCAACTGGGAGCACATTGCATTGGACAGGCACTCCTGGAGGAAATCCGTGCAGGAAGGAGCTGCACGTCACGAAATGGAACTACGCCGTGTCACAGAGACAAAGCGACAACACCGTAAGGAGAGAAAGACAGTGAACCACCACCAGTCTCCACTGCCCACATTGCACCAAGGTGAGTGGATCGCGGATCGGCCTCTACAGATATCTGCAGACCCTCAAGTAGACGACACTATGGAGAGGAGAGGAGAGGACAGTCATACTCGTTTAGAGTGACCGCCGATGATGATGATGAATATTGATTTTTCTCACTTCAGGTAGCCCCGGCATTCCCTCTCTCTCTATCCCTCCCCCACCCAAGTCGCACTAGCTTCTCGTTTTCACCCAACAAACAGCTAACAGCGGCCTGTTTCCTTTATCATCGTTACTTTTTTGCATATCTTTTATTCATTGTTCTTTATCTCTCCACACCATCGTCTCTATCTCTCGTTTCCCTTATCCCTAACCAGTCTGAAGAAGGGCCCCGACCGGAAACTTCACCCATTCCTTCTCTTCAGAGATGCTGCCTGTCCTGCTGAGTTACTGCAGCTTTTTGTGTCTATCTATAGACAATGAGGCCCAACTAGATGTATGACTTGGGTGGGGAAGGAATGGAGAGAGGGGAGATATCAAGGGTTACTTGGAGTTAGAAACATCAATACTCCTAGCACTGGGTTGCAAACTGACAAGTTGATTGATTGAATGGTTTAAGTTCAAGCCCTTGTAACAGCAATAAAGGCAATGCTGAGTTAAAAGATTTGAATATCCAGTTGACAAAATTCTCAATGCTGAATGGTGAAATCTCATGAATTTAAAAACATAAATGTGTAGTATAGCTTTACTAATGCTATTTTTAAACTATTCAAAAAATATATTTAAAAGAATAAATTGTGCATTTTATCTTCAGACTTGTGCAGCTAGGAACTACCGCATCCTTTCTTTTTTCTACCTTACTTGGCAGGCAGTGCCTATGGGTAGTTTGTGAACCATTGTATCCCTGAATTTACTTGTCCAAATGTTGCAGTCACACTGTATTCTGCATTCTGTTTATTTTCTCGTTTGCATTACTTGTTGAATCCATGTATGGTATGATTTGCTTGGGTAGCACACAAAGCAACAATTTTCACCGTTTGTCAGTACATACACCAATAAACCAACACCAATACCAAAAGAGGGATTGGTGCGGAAGGTCAAAGTGAAGTTTAGAAAATTGAGGAGATGGGAGTTGAAAGGAACCCAGCATAATCTAAGTGTCAATGTAACTAAAAGACGTGTACGAAGGAACTGCAGATGCTGGTTTACACCAAAGATAGACACAAAATTCTGGAGTAACTCAGCGGGACAGGCAGCATCTCTGGAGAGAAGGAATGGGTGATGTTTCGGGTCGAGACCCTTGAAGAAGGGTCTCAACCCGAAACGTCACCCATTCCTCTATCCAGAGATGCTGCCTGTCCCGCTGAGTTACTCCAGCATTTTGTGTCTATATTCTAACTTAAAGTCATGCTGGAGAGAAAGCTTTGGGGACAGAGAGATGTACTATGTGATGACAAATATGATCTCATCTGCTGGAATAGCACCAGTTTAATCATAAATGATATTTTGCATCATCTATTTTAAACTCTGCAGCTGCGTCCTGAGTATTTCACAAGTAACTCTGTGGGTTACCTCCACATGGAGTGGTGACATGCAGCCTCCTCTGATCCTTCGCTGTCTTCAATGGCTGGGTTTCTTTGTGAAATATAATCTCAGCTGGGACACATTATGCAAAATACCTGGCCTGTTAGACATTGTGCTTTGGGGATAGAAACACATTTTGGCACTAAATATTTAACTTTTACCCGCTGGTAATGTCATCAAGAGTGAAAGAAAATGGAGCTGTCATTAATCACACACAACCAGTTGGTCTCCTGTTTATCCTGTTATTCAGATTAATCAAAACTAGGGACAAACTTTTCAAAGCAGGTAAGAATAAAGATGCTGTATGATGCTTCACCCTGTTTATGTCAGATTGCAGCAGTAACATCACTTCAAAACAAGTTCATCAACTGTGAAGTGACTTCGGACATCCTGACATTGTGAAGGGTTACACAGGAAGGTAAGGATTGGTAAGACGAGATGTCGACATATATCCCAATTTAGAGTGTTGACAAAATATGGCCAGCAACTACCAACAACTTCAAAACAATGGCTCAAGAATGGTTTGGAAACATACAGTTACTCAAAATGTATAACTTAAACTCCACGTATGTACAAAAGTCTTAAAAGTCCATTGTGTCTTTGATATTACCAATCTATTTGTCTAAGCTACTTTCAAGAAAAATATGTTTAACTTTCAGATGAACCTTCTATCTAATTCTAAAATCAACCAAGTGAAAATGTCTCATAAGTGTATTACATGCATATATATGGACTTGTATGTTGTTGGTAACATCTATATAACTAAAAGACTTATCTTGACCACTTCCTGTCTGCGCTGTATATTGATTTTAGAAAAAATGCTACCCTACATCGCTATGACTTTTTGGCCATCTTACTCACAGTCCTCCTCCACTGAGGCAGCCCTGAGGATTTTTCCAATCGATGAAAAATAAAAACGTTATGAATGTTTTAAAAATCTTGAGATAAGCTGATTGGTCCTCTCGCATGTCAATCACCACGATGAAGGTAATGCCCCTTCCGCGGGAGCAGGACTATACAACCCCGGATGCCTGGACGTGAGTCAGTCACTCTGCAAGATCGCGAGGGAGAGGCCACAACCATCATTCTAAGCTGTAAATCAACTGAACTGTGAGTCTGCAATGTGCTTGCAATAAATGATTTGTTAGCCCTTAATGACAATGCAATGAGTTGTTTGGCAATTTGGTGACCTGCACTCTGCTTGAAATGCTATGATATTGAATGTGGTGGCCTGCACTCTGCTTGAAATGCTATGAAATTGAATGAGGTGGCCTGCACTCTGCTTGAAATGCTATGAAATTGAATGTGGTGGCCTGCACTCTGCTTGAAATGCTATGAAATTGAATGTGGTGGCCTGCACTCTGCATGAAATGCTATGAAATTGAACGTGGTGGGCTTGAAATGCTATTAAATTGAATGTGGTGACCTGCACTCTGCTACAAATGCTATTAAATTGAATGTGGTGGCCTGCACTCTGCTTGAAATGCTATGAAATTGAATGTGGTACCTGCACTCTGCTTGAAATACTATGAAATTGAATGTGCTGCCAGCCACCAGGCCTGAGTGACTGAGCTGCCAGCCCAAGAATCTATTCGGCCCACAATGTCCATACTAGCCGTCTGTAAAAAAAGTCCCTTCAGCCCACAACACCCATACTAGCGCTCCAGAAAGCCACCTCCCCCCCACCACTGGCCACCAATATTGGAATTGGTGGAGAGGTGGAATATTGAATTGGGGGACCAGCCCTCCAGTGTGAACATGGGACCCAATGGGTTCCACTTAGTCTAGTTATTCTATTATTTCTATGCCAATTATGTTTGGAATTTCAAATGTATTATTCTTTAAGAAACAAAAGCCAACCTTGAAATTAAAAAGCACACACCTTATTTGCAGCATAAATCTTCCATGCTTAGCATTATAAAGAAAGTTTACCTTATCCCTTTCTGAAGGGGTAACATGTTTCACAAATAGTAAGAAGTGTAGCACATTTCACTGGTGTTTTAAGCCATCATTATACTGCAAGTTGCCAGGGAACAGTGAAATGCATTTCAATTATCAGAGTGGCAGCCTGTCAAATGTACGTAAACTTTGCTGGATTAACTCCATTTGTTCAAGTAACATTGTTGCCACAATATAGGCAAATTTCATGTCAGACCATTCATGCTTTCCATTGTCACAGTTAAGCTTCTTCGCCAACCCTCAGTCCATGTATTCAACTAGTTACTGTTCAAATGTAAATGGACTATCCATTCTAGCTCAAGAACCACAAGCAGTGACAGGGAGCATTTGAGCTCTCTGCCCTGCTTCCAATTTACTGCCCTTTCTTTTTTTCTTTGTCATCTCACATAAAGTGGTTCTTAATGTCTACTACTACTTGTGATTCCGGAAAAACTAGTTCCTGGATGACATGTTAAAGTTAAATTAATGATACAAGATGGTAATGGACCATTAAACCATTACCTAGAAGAATATCAGAGTTTTGGGCTCCATTCATCCAGTTCACAATTAGGAAAGTAGAGTTAGCAAATACAATGGGAAGCAATTGAATGTGTAGGAAAGAACTGCAGATGCTGGTTTAAATCGAAGGTAGACACAAAATGCTGGAGTAAGTCAGCGGGATAGGCAGCATCTCTGGAGAGAAGGAATGGGTGACGTTTCGGATCAAGACCCTTCTTCAGACTGATCAATTGAAGCAATTGAACTTCAATTTTCCATGTCCAGCCAATATATATTAAACTAGTTCAAACAAATCAAGGAAGAAGGGCAATATTATTTACATGGTGTGTTGCATTTATCAATGTTGAATTGACTTGAGAGCTCCTCAATTCAAGGAAAATGGTCTGTCAGGAACCAGAATGGGGGGAAAAACAACAATCAATGCAGTGTTTGACACTTTGAGCAATTTGGCAGCTTGAAGTTAGCTCTATTTGATTGGAGAATTTGGAGAAATAGTTACTGTGATTAAAATGCACAGGAGCCATTCAACCTGACAATTCCAATTATACATGTCTTTATCAAAATATTCAGGTATTCATGCCACTAAAGCAATGAAGTCTACTTTTGGGATTGACTAAAAATAAAAAATAAATCCATTTACTGTTTGTGGAAATATATCTATGGTAAAAATACTGAGAAGAAATAGATACAGGTATATCCACATTCAGCAGATAATCAAATGTTCTATTAATTCAATGTAATGCCATTTCCTCTTCCCTTCCCTTTTCACATTCTCCTGTTTACCAACATCCACAGCCCTCTAACTCTACCATGTAATGCAACAGACATAACATCTGCCACTGGCTTTATCTTGCACTAAACATTATGCCCTCACGTATCTGTACAATGTGAAATGCTCGATTGTAATCTTGTATTGTCTTTCCGCTGACTGGTTAGTTTAGTTTACAGATACAGCACGGAAACAGGCCCTTTGGCCCACCGAGTCTGCACCAATCAGTGATCCCCGCACATTAACACTACCCTACACACACTAGGGACAATTTGCATTTATACCAAGCCAATTAACCTACAAACCTCTACGTCTTTGGAGTGAGGGAGGAAACGAAAGATCTCGGAAGAACCCACGCAGTCACGGGGAGAGCGTATAAACTCCGTACCCGTAACACCCGTAGTCAGGATCAAACCCATGTCTCTGGCACTGCAAGCAATGTAATGCAGCAACTCTACCGCTGTGCCACCATGCCGCCCTGTGGCATGCAACAAAAGCCTTTTACTGTACCTTGGTACACGTGACAATAAACCAAAATAACTAATTAACTTCTCTTCCCACCATCCATGGGCCTAAATTCCTCACAGTGTACACTTTGGTCGCATAACGGAGACTGAGACCACAGAGAAGATAGAGACAGCACCCACATTCATTGAAATATACTTACAACACCTAGTTAATGAGATAGATGCCAAGTTCCGTACATTGCGAGGGCAAAATAGGTGGCACCAAAGGTACATTGTTGAAAGGGCACATCAAATCCAGATTGACAAACACGAGGGTCCATGACCAGAAAGACTTGACTATTGCAGAGATTAAAAGACTACAATTTAATTAATACTTCAATTGGGGGGTTTTAATAAAAAAATGCTGGAAATATTCATCAGGTCAGGTAACATTTGTGGAGGGAGAAACCAACTTATCGTGTCTGATGCTGTCCTTTCAACAGAATTCAATAGTTTTGGGTTGGACTTAATCCTAGTTAAGTGTTTTTCAAATGCTCTCTGTATGAAAACGGATTTTTCAAACTCACCCCTCATATTTTGTTGAACACTTGGCAGTTCTAATAGGAACTGCAACAATAGCAAGTCAGTGAATAGGAAGGTGGTACCGGAGGTTGGATTCTTTAGAGATTTCAAGAAAGGACTCTTTATACGAGGATCACATTCTTTATTCAATTCAGCTCTCCCTCCAGAGAGCCAGTTAACCCAGTACCGCAGGGAGTTTAAATCCAATAGACTCCAGCTAGTATTAGTTATGGGCACCGTTGACAGTCAATTTGTTATAATAAAGTCAGATTCACCATAAAATGGAAAACTCATAGAATATATGCAATAGGTGGAAAGGATGGTACTTCTGTTAATTACCTGTTAAGACCTGCTCTTCACTATTTCCCACATCGCTCAATACATTATAACATTTCTGGTGACACAAAGTAATAAAATCATATTAAACCAGCTGATTACCATCGCTTTGCCTACAATTTATGATAATAGTTTTTTTTCTTAAGAACAACAACAGAAGGGTGGCACAGTCGTGCAGCTGGTAGAACTGCTGCCTAATCGTGCTAAATACCCGGGTTCGCTCCTGACCTCGGATGATATCTGTGTAGAGTTTGCATGCTCTTCTTGTGACTGACTGTGTGGATTTCCTCAGGATGCTCCGATTTCCTCCAACATCCCAAACATGTGAATGAGAAAATGGGATAACATAGAACTAGTGTGAATGGATGATCAATGGTTGGCACGGAATGAAGGGCCTGTTTCCATGTTATATCTCTAGACCAAACTAAACAGAATAGTCAGAGACATTTGAGTAAAACATTGTAGCATGCTTTATTCAAATTGTAAAAAGATAAAGTAATTTTCCTCTTTAAAACCAGTAATGGTCACACTATTTTATCTGACTAATGCTACAATCTTATATTGGATACAAATTTTGCAAACTGTTGTACTTATAAATCAAGTTTTACATCATATCATATAATTATTAAAAATCTGATCTTGTTTGTGTGTATATGCGTGTGTATATGTGGTTGTCTTTACATCTTCGCAAAAACACTATGTGGTAACGATTACATTTTTACATATTTTGATTGACATTTTTCCCCACTAGGCAGAGAGCACCTTCACTGAGCATTTTATGCTTTATTTCTCGATTTTTTTACTGATTAAAATTTTAAAAAAATCAAAAGACTTTGTATTTAAAACGACCAGCTTCAACTGATGACGTCACAATGGCTCGGCTAGCAGTGATCAGCTTCACTGAAGATTTAATCCTATATTTCACGTTATTCGAGATTATAGCTTTAAAAATGCCAACTTTCACAAGATTTTTACTATTAAAATCATTCCTGCCAGCTTCCAAAACACATCGATACAATGTTGCAACACAGGAACACTCTGAACTTTTCACCTCACAGGAGGGGGAGGGGGAATTGCTATTGCAACACGCAGGGCAAGTGCAATTGTGATTTTTTTTTAAAGCCCACTGCTGAGGGTGGCAGGAGAGTGCTGGAATCTTACATTCGGGAATGGCTTGAGTTGGAGGACCAGGCCTCCTGTGGGGGCTATGGGTAGGGAACGGGTGCATTGGGGAAGCAGACCCAATGGATCTGCACTTGGTCTAGTAACATATAAAAAGTCAATAAAGCTTATTGCTTTGTACCACTACAGGGTAGGTTTGAGAAAATGTAAACACTTGGTCTTTAATTGCTCTTCCTACCACAAAAGAAGAAAGGAGAAATAATAAATCAAAAAGGTGTTAGATCTACACACACTAAGTCCTTGAGAATTGCCAAACCAAGGCTTTCATAGCTCTGATGAAAATTCATTGATCTGTACAGTTAATTTTGTTTCAGTCTCCACAGATATCATCTACTCTGGTAAATAATTCCCATATTCTATTTTGAATTTCCACAATATTTGCTTCTCATACTATTCACAAATTTTGTTTGACAATTGCTTTTTAGAATTTCCTCTGGGTGCTCCAGTTTCCTTCAAAATCTCAGAGATGCGAGGATCTGTAGGTTACTAAGGCACTGCAAATTGAATAGTAGAAATAGTGGGGAGTTGAAGAGAATGTGGGAGAGTAAAAAGTAAGATCAATGTAGGATTAGTAAAAAAAGGGTGTTTGATGGTCAGTTTGGACTCGATGGGCCGAAGGGCCTATTTCATTTGCTATATCTTCTATGACTATGACTGAGATTCTGTACTAGCCATGATACTGAAGATGCCATTTCTCAATTTCAAATCTATAAAGAGAAATTATAACAAATATTTTGAGTGCCATTCCTTAATCTGGAATGAGAGAGAAAAAAAAGCCTTACATAAAGAACTTAGTCTTAATTTGATAATCTTCGTCAATTGCAACTGAGATTAAACTCAAAACAGAAGCCAAGTGAGCAGCTCACTCTGTCACAATTTCTGTCTTTTTGGATGAAACTGTGGGCCTTTCCCAAGCAGGCGAGAACGCCATTGATATGAGCTAATACAGTCACAGATGTTATTTAACAATGTTCGGGCAAGTACTGGTTTCATCAACAAAAGATGGTTCCACATATAAGTAGTCCCTGAAGAGAGCTTAGAGTCATAAAGTCTTATAGCGTGGAAACAAGCCCTTCAGCCCAATTTGCCCACACCAGGCAATATGTCCCATCTCGCTTGTTCCACCTGCCTGCATTTGGCACATATCCCTCTAAACCTGTCCTATCCATGTATCTGACTAAATGTTTTTTAAACATTGCAATAGTCACTGCCTCACCTACCTTCTCCAGCAGCTTGGTCCATATAGCTACCACCTTCTGCGTGAAAAAGTTACCTCAGGCTCCTATTACATTTTTCCCCCTTCACCTTAAACCTATGTCCTCTGGTCCTTGATTCACCTACTCTGGGCAAGAGACTCTATGCATCAACCCGATCTATTTCTCTCATGATTTTGTACACCTCTATAGGATTAAGAGGGCGAGTGTTTCACCTTTCTGAACCCTTCAACCTCTCCTGGCCCAGGCTTGCTTGTCGATCTACTCCAGCTGCTGTTACCTGATGGTCAGGTGTATTCCCGTGCCCTTGGGAAGTGAGCACCTTCTTCTGACTGCATTCCTGCTCCACCTACCAGAATGAACCTAGCCAATGATAATAAAGATCAGAAGTTCAGTTCATCCACTTCCCCACAAACATGTTTGAATCAAGAACTAGATGATATAGGTTTAAAGTGAGTGGGGGGGAAGATTTAATTGGAACCCGAGGGGCAACCTTTATACACAGAGGTTGGTGAGTATGTGGAACGGGCTGCCAGAGGAGGCAGATTGAGGCAAGCACTATAACAACTTCTAAAATATGTTTGGACAGGTACATGAAGAGAAAAGGTTCAGAGGGATATGGGCCAAACATGGGCTGATGGGACTAGTATAAGGCATCTTGGTCGGCATAATCAAGTTGGGGTGAAGGATCTATTCCATGCTGTATGACTATAACTATGATAATTTGCCTCAGCCGCAGCCTCCAATAATGAATGTTCAAACTAGAATTGGAGGTTTAATTTTGATTTGGCTTTTATAATTAGGAAATTTAATGCAGTAGGTACTGGTGGACTACTTATACTGTTTGTATACCATTCAGTTACTCATCTGTCTGAACCTATTAAAGCATGTACCAAACTCACCTTTTACATTTCTTAAGGTTGGAACCAGGAATAGGAAAGTGGTAGAGCTTAAGTAGGTAGAGACAGAGAGTAAGAAAATGTAATAAAAACATTCCTAAATGCATCTTAAATAAACTGCAAACTACTGCATAATTTTTCAATTATAATTACTTTGTGGAAAAAATGTCCATCTTGAAGGTTTAAACTTTTACAGTTCTAGAGTACATTCATTATTTCTTGTCCATTTTCTATCTCCTCTGTCCACCTTGTGCATAAACAATAGTAGATTATTCCACAATGTAAATTACTAATACACTAGATTTCACCCATGACAGTTATGTTTGCAAAATAATCCCCAAAAGTAGTGGTTCTGTTACTTACTCTAGCTGCTTTGATCAAACTGAATTGTAAGCCATGGAAAGAAATATCCCCTTCCACATGTACATAGACTCAGTGAATCAAACACATAACTTAAGAACTTTCATCTAAAGGAATGTTTAGTGTTTAGGAAGACTTTTTTGGGGATTTTAAATAACAAGTTTATTTATTTAATCATGGTCATAGAATCATACAATAGTGAAACAGACCCTTTGGCCCAACTCAACCAAAATGCTCCTTCTAAGCTATGCCCATTTCCACACATTTGGCCCATATTCCTCTTCACCTTTCCTATCCACCTACCTGCCCAAGTGTCTTTTAAATGCTGTTACTGTACCAGCCTTAGCTGCTTCCTCTGGCAAGTTGTTCTATATATACCTAAAACCCTCAGAGTGGAATATTGCCACTCAGTTCCTTTTCAATCTTTCACCCTGAGAAAGTGTTACTTATGTTCCAAGTCAACTAATATTATTCTTCAAATGCAAAATACAACAGGTTCAAGAATTCTGAAATAAAACAGTGCTTGAAGCACTCAAGATATCTGACAGGGTTCATGGTGACCCTGAACAGGGTCAGTGTTCATTCATTCACAATCCATGCCATAGTTTGACCTACACCACAACTACAGGTTAGATTAGCACAGATATTCCACAGATGCTGATTGTCTGCACAGAAGTATTTCCTGGAGAAACAGGCGAGAACTGCCAACTGCTGAGACTCCAGTTCAAACACACACAGGGCAAGTACTGGCATCTGTGACCAGGAATATATCAACACAAAAATATAAAATCAGAAGAAACAGGATTGGAAATAGGCCAGTCACCTGCAAGCATGCAACATCAATTAATAAGACCATGGCTCACCCAATCTTGGCTTCAGTCCTGTGTTCTCACTCTGTCCCAAGATACTTTTAACTGTTGCAGCAATTTGAAACAGAATATGAAACATGATTCAGCAGTGCCCCATTGTGGTCATTGCTAAGGTGTAAATGGAATTCCAAAATAACTTGTGGGGAGATCTTCACAGAACTAAGACTGCAGTTTTAAACACCTTAGCATGACAGTCATTGTCATAAAGACAAACACACAACAAAGCTCATTTGATTGTACATTTAAATAGCAATTCATGTTATATTAAAGATGGTAGGTTATTTTGCATCAAACGTAATCATTGATTTTTTTGTTTCATGGTTCAAAGGTACTTTCTTGTCACACATAGCCAAGGGGTGGCATATTGGCTCAGCGGTAGAGTTGCTGCTTTACAATGCCAGGGACCCGGGTTCAATCCTAACTACGGGTGTATACGTCCAGAGTTTATACGTTCTTCTTGTGACCACATGGGTTTTCCCTGGGTGCTCCGGTTTCCTCCCACACTCCATGGACGTTCAGGTTTGTAGGTTAATTGGCTTGTAAATTGTCCCTAGTGTGCAAATAGGTGCTAGTGTGTGGGGATCGCTGGTTGGCGTGGTCTTGGTGGGCCAAAGGGCCACTAAACTAAACTAAACTACAGGGAAATTATTTTTCTGCATACAGTTCAGTGACAATGCTGATATACATTAGGCATAGTCATAATAAGGATAAGAATTATGTTTCATATAAGAATGTTAGATGGACAATCACACTGACTCTGTACACAAAGGTGCCACGTTTTAGGTGTCATGGTATTGTTATAAATTATATTTTTAATTTATATTGTCAGTTGTATGCCCTTGTCCGGTAGAAGAGATCTCTGCGAAATGAGGCTGGTTGAGAGTAAGTAAGTAAGTAAGTAAGTAAATTTTAATTATATAGCACGTTTAAATGAACTAGCATGAAACCAAAGTGCTTTACATAAAATAAATAATAAAATAAATAATTAAGTTTCCGTACATCCATAGAAAAATTAAAAATCAGAAAAATGACACAACACATTATAGAATTCAACAAGAACGTCCCCCCACAACAGAATCAAAATTTTCCACTGTGGGGAAAGGCAACAAAAAGTTAAGTCCTCTTCCTCTGTGAAACACCCGAGGTCGGGGCTTATTTGTGGACTCCGCAGCCAGTCCGATGTTTTCAGGCCCACTTTGCCGGAAAGCTGGAACTCCGGCGTCGGGTAAAACACTCCTCAGCGGCTTGGAAAATGTCTGGAGCGGCCGCTCCCTCCCCCGAGACTGCGGCACCCGTGGTCCTCAGGCCGCGTTGGCTGGAGCTCCGACCCTGGCGAACTCGGATTTAAAAAAGAGGGATAAAAAAATTTAACTGAGAACCATAAATGCAAAGTAAACAATCAAATAGCAATAAACAAAAAGCCAGAGTATAGGCTGGAAATCTATCAAAGGAAGGACATCGAGATAAGAAAAAAAAAAGAACAATGCACACTGAGGAAGAAGAAAGGTGGAGGGAACGATATGTAAAGTCAATTTTTAAATGATTTTGGATTGAATCTTGCCTGCTCAGCTAAAGCTTGTGACATTACAGCAGGATCCTCCACCTAGAAAGTCTCTTGAGATCAAGGATTACTTGCTTTCATTCCTCTTGTGTGGGTTCTGAGGTGCCTGATGAGGCCAACATGCAACCCAGATTTTCCCACACATGGGGCAGTGGGTGGTTGACAGGGCTGGAGGCTGGGATGCTGCAGTTTGCAGTGGACTTGTCTACTCCCACTCATGGCCTCAAGGTTCACTGTGCCAGCACCAGTGATCCCACACTACCCTGTGCTGTCTATTGCCAGAGATTTCCAGTCTTTGGTGGGGAGCTTCCAAGTAGATATTGAGAACATTGTTGAAGCTCTTCCTCTGGCTGCCTGATAATCACATCCCAGGATTGAGTCAGAACAGACTGTAGGCTTCTGGCATCAGGTGTGTGCACAGTGTGTGCACAGTGTGTGCATGCCTCACTGACATGACTGGGTGAAGTTAGGGCCTGGTCGAGGACTGTACGGTTTGTTTGTTTGCTTGGCATTGATCTGCACTGGGATTGGATTTGTAGTGAATCCATCAGTTAGGATGTCATGAGCATGACAGCAGCTATTGTGACCAGAAACAATACGAAAAAAGAGAATATAAATTGTTTCGAATTGGTTTTTTTTAATTCAGTGCTTTCAGTAAACTGAGTTGACAATAACTTATTTTTCTTATCTTTATGCATTTCCCTTGGAGAACAAGCAGAGTGGGAGGAGGTCTCAGAGGCTAATTAACAGTCTGAGTATCTAAAGTAGATGTACTCTTTCCATTGCGGTAACTAACTCTGTACCAGCACATCTTGAACATAAATCACGGAATACAGCCACTGCAGCCAATGGCCTGTTTCTATTGCTGCAGACTCAATATCACGTGTCTTTTTAATGTTATAAATCTACTTCAATTTATTTCATGTGCATGAAAGGCAGGTATCTGGGTTGTTAAGAGGTCTTCTGAGATCGTTATGCTAAAATTCCCCAGTGTACATCTTCTTCCTTCCTTGTTCCTGCCTCCTGCTTTTAAAGTTCAGAATCAGTCTCTGCTGTCAAATAAAAGAGGTGAAAAGAAGAATTCCCCAGAAATTAAATTGCATCTATTTTTGGTGGTTGCACACAAAGCTAATTCCCAATTGGGCCTCCATCAAAAATAATGCCAAAATTGTCCCAGGTCCACTTAGAAATGGTGCACATTCACAAACTAGTACTAAAATGATGCATCACAGCTCCATCCAAGACCGCAAAAAATTGCTGCGAATTGTGGACGCAGCCCAGACTATCACACTAACCAACCTCCTTTCTATTGACTCAATTTTTACCTCACGCTACCTCGGCCTATCCTTGATCGGACTTCGCTAGCTTTACCTTGCACTAAACGTTATTCCCTTTTCATATATCTGTACACTGTAAATGGATCGATTGTAATCACGTATTGTCTTTCTGCTGACTGGTTGGCACGCAACAAAAGCTTTTCACTGTACCTCGGTGCTCGTGACAATAAACTAAACTGAACTGAACTGAACAAAGGTACCTCACCCAGTTTTGCTCATCCCCCAACACTGTGGTGCACAGCATCCACACTCCCCACAATCTACAGCACACCTGGGTTAGCATGAAGGAGATGGAGACCACATCCATGTTCATTCAAAGAGACATACAACACTTAGTTAACAAGAAAGATGCCAGGGAGAAAGCCTGTATGGTGGGGGGACAAAATGTGTGGCACCTGAGCAGGAACAATTCCCTACCACAATCAAAAGAAAGAGAGTTAGATTTAGCTCTTAAGGCTAACGGAATCAAGGGATATGGGGGAAAAGCAGGAACGGGGTACTGATTTTGGATGATCAGCCATGATCATATTGAATGGCGATGCTGGCTTGAAGGGCCAAATGGCCTATTCCTGCACCTATTTTCTATGTTTCTAATATTACTGCTGGTCCTCTTAGTCCTGTAGCTGACCAGACTCCACCTCATGGGTCCCAGGCATCAGAATTCTTCCCACTTTTTCCTCTGGATGGGGTTACAGTCTTTGACACAAATGTGTGCTGCGTGCGGCATGCAAACCACAAGGTGTATTTTATCTGCTTGTTGTAAGGTTACCTTGGACTAATGCACAAAACAAGAAGCCCATCTTCAGGTGGCAATCACCATGATCCCAGTATTTAGATGGATCTCGATGCACCTGTCCCCCAGCTCTTGTCCCCCAGCCTCCACTCCAAAGGCACTGCCGGACCCACTCAGGACAAAGGAGTTATGCCTGAAAGTGAATGCAGTTAACAGCTGCCTAGTCTTGTGGGAGGAAGCTAAACGCAACATGCCCTTCACAAGTCGAGTAGTCCATGATGAGAGTGTGGTCTCCAGCACAATGTACTACTGGTAAGACCAACAATGGATTTCATGGTGCCTCAAGAACAGGTACAATTTCTCAGCTCGTGATTTTTTTTCAAAAAGTAAAGGGAACGTTTGGGCATTGATTTTCCTTCCAACAGCAAAATAAATGTGAAGATAAATTATCCCCAAATACATCTCTGCCTCTGCTAAGTAGGTAATAGTTTTCTCTACTCGTAGCTGAGACGCCCTCCGTGGTTTATGCTGACTGGAACCATTGTACCTGCTTTTGCTCCTGATGTAGATGGAAAGTGTGCAGAAAAGAATTACGAGGATGTTGCCAGGACTCAAGGGACTGAGCTATAGGGAGAGGTTAAGCGAGCTTGGACTCTTTTCCTTGGAGTGCAGGAGGATGAGGTGGGATCTTAGGTACAAAATCATAAGAGGAATAAGTCAGTTAGATGCACAGTCTCTTGCCCACAGTAGGGAAATCAAAAACCAGAGGACATAGGTTTAAGGTGAGGGGGAAAAGATTTAATAGGAAGTTGAGGGGTAACCTTTCACACAGAGGGTGGTGGGAGCATGGAACGACCTGCCGGAGGAGGTAGTATCACAGGCAGGTGGGACATGTTGGCCCGTGTGGGGATGTTGGGCTGAAGGGCCTGTTTCCACGCTGTATGACTCTATGACTACATAGATATTTGTTGTGTAGATAGGCACCAGGTCTACCTCTCCCAGAACTCTTCGGCAGGCAAAGACGTTTTCCTTCTCACGTATGTAATTTCAAATATCCTGTTGCGGCATCAAGAAATGCCGGAGTACTTTCTAACTCCACAGGGTCAAATCCCGGATTATCCTCATTGTTGACCTTTCTTCACCACCCAAATGTTCCATGTAAGGGCTGCTGCAGAGATCAGAGTTGCCTGTGTTGATGTGTATCGGCAGCAAATCAATCACCGTGATTAACTTTAGAGATCTTAAGCCTTAGTTATTGTAAGGAAGCCTGCGTTCAATTCTAGCTTCTTTAGCCTTTATACACATTCCTGCTGTTCCCAATGGTCCCACAACTCAGTTCTTCACACCAGTCAGCAGAACCCAATCTATTTGTAGCCAGAACCAGTGTAGTTATATTCAGCCTGGGGAATTTTGAATGTCAGCATAAACCATAGGGCTGGAATGAGCTGGGTTCCACAGTGGAGACACAAGGGGAGGAGCTGGCCAGAGACCCAACTTGGGTCCTTAACTGGCTACCAATCCCTCACATCTGAGTCCTATGAGGACCTCAGCTCCCTGGTAACTGGGCGATATGCACCCGTTGCCAGTTTTGTAAGAATCCCTACATAACGTACCTGATAATTTAATTGAACTGCAGTATATTGTGGAGCAGAAGGGCTGCCTGAACCAACATCCCAGTGACAGGCGTCCTAAGACCAGCTCTAGAATCCCTCATGAATTCTCAGTGTACTTCTGTGGATACTTCATAATCCGATCTATAAATGTTTATCTTGTGCATTTAGATTGAATATTATGATCTGTTCATTATTCAGACACAGCTCATTGTGTTGATGTAACTGGATGGGCCTTGACCAAACTGGTATGGATAAGACAGTTGTCACTTGGAATGGACATTGCATTTTTCTCTCAGGCTTCCTCCTAATGTCCTCCCATCTTCAAACCCATAAACGAGACAAAAGCGATGGCAGTAAGTCTAGACTGCAGGGTTTCTACCAAAAAAGCTACAACTAAAGTGTGGCATAATGCAGGAAAGGCACCCATTGACATTCAGAGGTGATGCAGATGGTTGGTGTTCATCTCTGGTGTGACGGAGGAAGGATGGGCATTTTGAGATAAGGATACTATGTATAGTTTAGAGGTACAGTGCCCACTGAGCCCACGCCAACCTGCGATCATCGTTCACTAGCACTATCCTACACTTTAGGGACAATTTACTATTTTTACCAAACCCATTTAATCTACAAACCTGTACGTCTTTGAAGTGTGGGAGGAAACCGAAGCACCCAATGAAAACACACACGGTCATGGGGAAAATGTACAAACTGTGAACAGACAGCACCTGTGGTCAGAATCGAACTCGGGACTCTGGCGCTATAAGGCAGCAACTCTGCCTTACATTTAGGACTCTAGGACAGGTGCACTTAATATCACCACACTTGCGTCAGATTAACAGCTCAGATCTATTGGCTTTTGACTACTTTACTAGGTGGAATCTAATTATTGTTGAACATGAGCTGAAGGTTTGCAACTACTTTCTTTTGAAAGATAATTGGACAGAAAATAGAACAATAGTTTTAAATTTGACTTTAATTTTTCACGTTCACAAGTTATGGGAGTAGAATTAGGCCATTCGGCCCATCGAATCTACTCCACCATTCAATCATGGCTGATCTCTGCCTCCTAATCCCATTTTCCTGCCTTCTCCCCATTACCCTTGACACCTGTTCCGATCAAGAATTTGTCTATCTCTGCCTTAAAAACATCCAGTGACTTGGCCTCCACAGCCCTCTGTGGCAATGAGTTCCACAGATTAACTACCCTCTGACTAAAGAAGTTCCTCCTCACCTCCTTTCTAAAAGAGCACCCTTTAATTCTGAGGCTATGACCTCTGGTCCTAGACTCTCCCACCAGTGGAAACATCCTTTCCACATCCACTCTATTTATGCCTTTTGACCTGAAACCTCACCTATTCCTTTTCTCCAGAGATGCTATCTGACCCCTGCCTGATAGGGGTTTCAATCCAAAGAAACTGGTTGTCATCAGCTGATAGCAGCTCAAGCAAGGGAGCTCAGATTGTTGCAAATCCTTGGATTTCTGGACATTGGTTGAGAGGTTGGCAAGGCTCCAGAATCACCAGTATCCTGAAGGTAACAACCTGTTCTTTCCCAAGGGGACACAAAGTGCTGGGGTAACTCAGCAGGTCAGGCAGAATCTCCGGAGAACATGGGTAAATGGGGTTTCAGGTCAAAAGCCTTCTTCAGTCTCAACCTGCTGAGTTAAGGGCCTGTCCCACTTACGTGTCCTTGGCACGCAAATTACGCGACCTCGTGGTCGCGTTGAGGCGCATGGGCATCGTATGGCCGCGCGGGGCCGGTCCCACTTAGAAGCGCAGATGGGTATGTAGTTGTGCACGACATCGCGCAGGGCTCCAACATTTTTGTAGCAAACTAAATCTTTGCGGAACTGACGGCCAAAGTGGGACAGGCCCAAGACCCTGGCGCGATGCAACGTCTCACCTTCAACAGCAGCAGAAGCAGGCAAACGATCGTCGAGCTCAGCCTGGAACTCACGGCCGTTGTGGTCTGGATCCGCCCCCACTTTTACTCCCAGAACGGGCCAAGAAAATTGAAGATAGACACAAAATGCTGGAGTAACTCAGCGGCCCCGGCAGCATCTCTGGGGTGAAGCAATGGGTGACGTTTCGGGTCAAGACCCTTCTTTCAGACTGAAGAAGAGTCTCGACACGAAACGTCACCCATTCCTTCTCTCCAGAGATGCTGCCGGTCCCGCTGAGTTACACTGGCATTTTGCGTCCATCTTCAAATGACGTCACGCGCTCCAGACGGCTGTGCGATCGAATGAAGTCGCGCCCGACCTTCGCGGGACCGTCGAGGCTCAACGCGACCACGATGTCACGTAATTAGCATGCCAAGGACACGTAAGTGGGACAGGGGCTTTACTCCAGCACTTTGTGTCCTTTGGTGTATTGACCAGCATCTGCAGTTCTTTCTTTCCATGACGGTTCTTTCCCATTGCTGGTCTGCCCTGCTCCGTGCTGAGACACAATTCTACCACTAATTTGAGACTGAAGCACTTGCGATCTGATGGAAATCTCTCGCTACTTTGTCCCCGAGCCTACCTGAAGCCAGTCTCATTGCACATCAGTAAACATTTGATGTTATCGTGGGAATATTTTTAATGGATTCCACCCAAGGCGTAGTCTCATGCACACTGCATAATTGCTTTTCAGAAATATAATTGTTTCAGAGAAAGCATTCTCTATTTCGACGGTGGGCATGAATCAAGGGCCCTCACATAGGAGGCACTTATCTGGACACTGTCTTCAAATGAGTCATTGCACATCTGAAGCGGACACGTCAGTAAATTATCAGGAAAGTCTGGATCCTTTTCATCAAAGAGCCATGTCTCTGATAAATACTTAAGTTATAATGTGATCACAATCACTTCAGGTCATATCTAATCTTCCAAATGAGAGCGCAGGTATCTCTGGCAGAAACTGATATTATTTGTCATGTCGCGAAAACATTAGATTTCAACTCAACCTTGCCTAGGGCATTTTAATCGTGTATTAATAATACAGCACACAAGATGGGAGTTGAGAAGTAATCTACTGAAATAGAAAATTCTATTTTGGTTGATTCCAGTGTTTTATTGTGACTATCATACGTACAAAATTAAGTATCTGCATGTTGACATCAAATACTATTTAGACTGCTTTGATATTTTTTTCCCCTAATGTAACATACAATACTAGCCCCATGATGAACTGCAAAATCCAATGTTAAGCACTGCAGCATTGAAGCATGGGATATATTCAGCACCCATTACCTTCATGGTTGCAACATATATACTGAAACTAGACTAAGTGGGACCCATTGGGTCCCATGTTCACACAGGAGGGCTGGTCCCCCAATGCAATATTCCACCTCTCCACCAATTCCAATATTGGTGGCCAGTGGTGGGGGGCTTTCAGGAGCACTAGTATGGGTGTTGTGGGCTGAAGGGACTGGTTCCAGAGGGCTAGTATGGACATTGTGGGCCGAATAGATTCTTGGGCTGGCAGAGTCACTCAGGCCTGGTGGGCTGGCAGCTCAGTCACTCAAGCCTGGTAGGCTGGCAGCTCAGTCACTCAGGCCTGGTGGGCTGGCAGCTCAGTCACTCAGGCCTGGTAGCTCAGTCACTCAGGGGTGGTGGGCTGGCAGCTCAGTCACTCAGGGCTGGTGGGCTGGCAGCTCGGTCACTCAGGGCTGGTGGGCTGGCAGATCAGTCACTCAGGGCTGGCGGGGCTGGCTGTTCACACGGCTATTCCTTGAAATTCCATTTCAAGCAGAGTGCAGGCCACTGCGTTCAATTTCATAGCATTTCAAGCAGAGTGCAGGCCACCACGTTCAATTTCACAGCATTTCAAGCAGAGTGCAGGCCACCACATTCAATTTCACAGCATTTCAAGCAGAGTGCAGGCCACCATGTTCAATTTCACAGCATTTCAAGCAGAGTGCAGGCCACCACGTCCATTTTCACAGCATTTCAAGCAGAGTGCAGGCCACCATGCCCAATTTCACAGCACTTCAAGTAGAGTGCAGGCCACCACATCCCATTTCACAGCACTTCAAGCAGAGTGCAGACCACCACATCCCATTTCACAGCACTTCAAGCAGAGTGCAGGCCACCACATCCCATTTCACAGCACTTCAAGCAGTGCAGGCCACCGCATCCCATTTCACAGCACTTCAAGCAGAGAGCGGGCCAGCGCCTCCAATTCCTTAGCACTTCAAGCAGAGTGTGGGCCACCGCATCCAATTTCATAGCACTTCAAGCAGAGTGCAGGCCACCGCATCCAATTTCATAGCTTTTTAAGCAGAGTGCGGGCCACTGCATCCAATTTCATAGCTTTTCCAACAGAGTGTAGGCCACCACATACAATATCACAGCATTTCAAGTAGAGTGCAGGCCACGACATTCAATTTCATAGCATTTCAAGCAGAGTATGGGCCCCCAAATTGCCAAACAACTCATTGCATTGTCGTTAAGGGCTAACAAGTGATTTATTTAAATACATTGCAGGCTCATAGTTGAGTTGATTCACAGCTTAGAATGACAGTCATGGTCTCTCCCTCGCGATCTTGCAGAGTGATTGACTCACGTCCAAGGATCCAGGGTTTTATAGTCCTGCCCCCCTCTCCCCCGGAAGGGGCATTACTTTCATCATGGAGATTGACAGGCGAGAGGACCAATCAGCTGATCTCAAGGTTTTTTAAACACTCATAATTTTTTTTATTTTTCATCAATGGGAAAAATCCTCAGGGTTGGCTCAGCGGAGGAGGACTGTGAGTAAGATGGCCAAAAATCACAGCAATACAGGGTAACGTTGTTTCTAAAATCAATATACAGCGCAGACAGGAAGTGGTCAAGTTGAGACTTTTAGTTATGTAGATATTGAAATACAGCTAATGTGTTCAAGGTTGATTAGGACCTGATTTTCAATATAAATTAAGCTAAATCAAACCATGTTTTAAATATTGTGGCTGAAGTGACTGGATAAAGCTTCAGATGATAATCATTCAACTGGAAATTGTGCTTAAGAAACAGAATGTGTGTTTCTGGATGGGTTTTTTCTTGTTCCAGGGCAACGCATCCTTGCTGACATTCTTTGGCCTCTAATTGCCAAACAGGGTCCCTAATTCCTCATCGCCTAGTGGCAATATTACTCAAACAGCCTGCAGCCTTTCTCTATGTCCCAGTATGTGACATTTCTGTTCCATTCCACCCCTATATCCCTACCATTCTGTCAGGTACTCCATCCAGCATATCAGGTATGAATATTGATTTCTCTAACTTCAATTAACCCTATCTTTCCCTCTCTCTCCATCCCTCCCCCATCCTAGTTCTCCAACCAGTCTAATTGTCCTCCTGATTAAATTATATGCCTCGTTGTCACCTTCCTCAAGCTTACAATGATCTATTCTATGTTTTCTTTGAACTTCGTCCCCTTTGATATCACGTTTTCACGCCTTACCCTTCCATATCCCTGTGCCTCCCACTCCCCTGACTCTCAGTGGTACAGAATGGTACAGAAGGGTCTCAACCCAAAACGCCACCCATTCCTTCTCTCCAGAGATGCTGCCGGTCCCGCTGAGTTACTCCAGCATTTTGTGTCTATCTTCAGTGTAAACCAGCATCTGCAGTTCCTTCCTACGCATCAGATGCTTTGGCCAGGCGCACCTTTCAAGCAATACATGACCTAAGCTCAGTGAGGGAATAGTTACATATAATGCCTAATAACCAAAATGTCAAGCTATTCCATGCTGGGGTTGAATCAATTGTCTCTATATTCAAACAACTAATTAAACACAACAGTTAGACACAATGGCCTTGTAACTTAGTTACTCACATATTGCATGCTGTCAATTTCACTTACCATGCTCCCCAACCTCACGAACAGTTAGACAGTTTGGATTGTGTACTACAGGCAGATTACACATTTAATTAAAAACTCACCAGCACAGAACTACACTTTTCCAAAATAATGGCACATGAGAGATGCACATAGTTATTGATGGCTGCCTTGTAGAAAAGATCAGATTGTCATAAATTCTTCAATTTGAAGAAGTGTCTCGACCCGAACGTCACCTATTCGTTCGCTCCATAGACGCTGCCTCACCCGCTGAGTTTCTCCAGCATTTTTGTCTACCTTCCTCATAAATTACAAGCTAGTTTGATAATCCACTCGTTGTCATTTTGCATCTAGCTTTGCAAAGTAGCTTGCCATTAAACTTGCCAAGGATTTCAGTTAAGTTTATTGTCACGAATGCTCTGAAAATCTTTTGTTGCATGCCAACCAGTCAGCGGAAAGACAATACACAGTTCAATACAATCGAGCCTTTCACAGTGTAGATAGCTACATGGTAAGGGCTTTCCTACAATTACTATATTTTTCATATTATTTGTCCTATTAACTGATCACAGATTGGCATATCAATGAATCAACAATGCAAGTATACTTTAAATAATTAATAATTGTTAACAACTGTTGAATCATCTTCCTGGCCCAGAAAGTAAAGAACGGTGTGTGGTAAGTATACAATCTCCAGAAATGTTGCCTGACTCGCTGAGTTAAGAGGATGAGAGGGGATCTTATTGAAACATATAAGATTATTAAGGGTTTGGACACGCTAGAGGCAGGAAACATGTTCCCGATGTTGTGGGAGCCCAGAACCAAGGGCCACAGTTTAAGAATAAGGGGTAAGCCATTTAGAACAGAGATGAGGAAAAACGTTTTCACACAGAGAGTTGTGAGTCTGTGGAATTCTCTGCCTCAGAGGGCGGTGGAGGCTGGTTCTCTGGATGCTTTCAAGAGAGAGCGAGACAGAGCTCTTAAAGATAGTGGAGTTAAGGGATATGGGGAGAAGGCAGGAACGGGGTACTGATTGTGGATGATCAGCCATGATCACATTGAATGGCGGTGCTGGCTCGAAGGGCCGAATGGCATACTCCTGCACCTATTGTCTATTGTTACACAGGCACTCTGGAGATCTTAAAAATTGTTAAATGCCAAATTGAAAACAAATTTAATTTTCTTTATCTTTTTGTATTTTTCTCAATGTTTTTGTTTTGTTTTGTATACAATGTGGCATTGAGTTCATCTGCTGAAATGTACTTCCTTCATTCTTTCCCAGGGCTAGTTTCTAAACTTTAAATCTTATTGGTGAAGGAAACACATCATTTCAGATATTGCGTCTCAAGATCAGAGGTTTCCTTTCTCCCTTGCATACATTCCATACAGGGAGTGGTTCTGTGAAGAGAAAACATTTGTATAAACTGAAGGATTAGTGTAATTAATAAGATTGCAATTGGATTTACTCTTTCAGCAGGCACACCTCAAGTGCACTGGGTGTCTGTTTCTCATTCAGGTCCTGGACCCCCAAAAAACATAGCAGATCTGCAGAGGAGAATACAATCTTCCTGATGCCAGGGTTTTGCCTGATCCCTGCTGATAGTTTGTGGTATTCCTTGATGATATTCAGCTGTTAATGCAACTTAGTTTAGTATAATTTTGTTTAGCTTATCGTCACGTGTACAGTGAAAAGCTTTGGTTGTGTGCTAATCAGACAGCAGAAAGACAATACATTTTTACAATCAATCTATTTACAGTGTATAGATACATGATAAGGGAATAAGTGCAAGGTACAGCCAGCAAATTCAGCTCAAGGATAGTCCCAGGGTGACAAAAGAGGTAGATAGTAGTTCAGCACTGCTCTCTGGTTTTGGTAGAATGATTCACTGACCTTGAATGAATGAATGAATGATTGAATACTTTATACTTTATTGTCACATGTGACAAGTCACAGTGAAATTCTTTGCTTGCATACCCAAGGTATGCAAATAGTCGCCCATAAAGAGCGCTTACAAAGTTACAAAGTACCCCTGTGCCAGGTCCCCCTTTGTTCTCCCCCCTCCCTCATGGCCGTTCCCCCCCCCAATGCTGGGTCCTCCATTGTTCTTCCCCCTCCCTCATGGCAGTCCCCCCATGCTGGGTCCTCCTTTTTCTATCCGCTCAGCAGGGGTGTCCTCACTTCCACATGTCCGTCCTCGTCTATCGGTCGGCGCCATCATCGACCGCCGCACCAACCTCTCCACTATCGCTGTTGGGTCCTCTCCGGATGCCTCAGTGGCAGTGACCTGAGCCCTAGCCGCAGGCTTTGCCATTGGCCGTGGGCTTCGTCGACTCGCGAGACTCCACCTCCAACCCGTGAGGCCTTAAGTCCACTATTCAGGTGATGTATCTACAAGGATTCCAATGCTGCAATGAAGTATTCGAACTAATGATCCCAACTGAACACACACTGAGGATGGGTGAGCTGGTTAGTGGTGATTAAGTGTCACTTACTAGCAACAGTGATGATAATTCCTTCACTTGGCTGATGACTGGGAACGGACTAATTATTTTGGATGGATTTGTCCTGCTTAATTTATTCTTTTTAATTTGCTTCCATTAGGTTAATTGGGTAGTATTTTAAATTGTATTAGTTCTTCTGATGAGACTAGCTAGCAGTTTCAACTTCTGTAGAAGCACAGGTTTCATAGAATTGGTGCATGTTCGAAATGCAAACATTGTCAGGGTGACCTTTTGTGTCAAGCATGTAGCTAACAAGTCAAAACAGCTTTGTCAATCCAACAAATTGTAACTAACGGCAAAATAATCAATATTGAATAATTATTTCTTTCTTGACAATGCTCCACAAGCTCACAATATCTGTTGTCTCGCTAATGAATAGAATGAGCAGGAAACTGTCCTCAGGAGAAGCCTGGACAGTGTTTGCTGCATTGACATTAGGAGAGATGTACCATTGCCCTGTGACTGCCTCGGGACTACACGGATCAGACTCTTAGCTCTGGCCTCGCTCCCAGCACAGCCTTCCGCATGACATCCACTTGTGTGCGGAAGAGTGAGAAGGGACTCGGTTGCAACATGCAAGAATCCCAACAGCTGATATTTCTTTATTGTGGGAGAATTTGGAATGAGGAATCGCTACTTAAAAATAAGGGGTCACCTATCAACAGTATTGCCGATTGTAGCACGGTGGTGCAGTGGCAGAGTTGCTGCCTTACAGCGCTTGCAGTGTCAGAGACGTGGATTCGATCCCGACTACAGTCTGTATGGAGTTTGTACATTCTCCGCGTGACTGCGTTGGTTTTCTACAAGATCTTCGGTTTCCTCCCACACCCCAAAGATGTACGGATTTTTAGGTTAATTGGCTTGGGTTTGTATACTCGGTATAAGTGTAAATTGTCCCTAGTGTGTGTAGGATGGTGTTAATGTGCGGGTATCGCTGGTCCACGCGGACTCCGTGGGCTGAAGGGCCTGTGTCCACGCTGTTTCTCTAAACTAAACTAAACTAAACTAAACTAAAGAGGATTTATTTTCTCGCAGATGATCATGAGCCTTTGGAACTCTCTTCTCAAAAGGGTGGTGGAAGCAGATTTTTCATTATTTTTAAGGCACAGGCAGGGAAATATTCGGTTAGCAAGGGCTAAAAGGTTCAGGAGACCTGAGGAGAATGCAGAGCTGAGGTTACAGTCATGATCTTATTGAATGGCAGATCCAGGTTGAGGGACTGAACAATAGGCTTCTGCTAATTCGTCTATTTAAATGTGGAAAATGAGGTTATGGACTCCTCACTGAAGCTCCTTATTGCCGGGTACCATGGAGGTCCATCTGTTCCTGACTCCCTATCTCTCAAAATGTATTGTTTTGTTGTTGCCTTGTAGTTGCCTTATCCATGGCGAATGGTGGCTAGGCTGGGCCAAATAAGCTGTTGTGAGATGGAGTCAAGGATGCCCATGTCTAGAACAGCCTGGGCATATTGACCACAAGCAAAAGGTGATCCTGGATTGAAAGCTCCTCCTGTCTCGAGGAAAAATAAACATCTCCACAGGTTATAAGGTCATGTGACAGGGGTAGAATTAGGCCATTCGGACCATCAAGTCTACTCCGCCATTCAATCATGGCTGATCTATCTCTCCCTCCTAACCCCTGACACCCATACTAATCAAGAATCTATCTATCTCTGCCTTAAATAATATCCACCGACTTGGCCTCCACAGCCTTCTGTGGCAAAGCATTCCACATTCACCACCCTCTGACTAAATAAATTTAGTCTCATCTCCTTCCCAAAAGAACGTCCTTTAATTCTGAGGCTGTGACCTCTAGTCCTAGACTCTCCCACTAGTGGAAACATCCTCTCCACTCTATCCAAGCCTTTCACTATTCTGTATGTTTCAATGAGATTCCCCCTCATTCTTCGAAACTCCAGCGAGTACAGGCCCAGTGCTGACAAACGTTCATTATAGGTTAACCTACTCATTCCTGGGATCATTCTTGTAAACCTCCTCTGGACCCTCTCCAGATCCACCACAACTGTCCTCAGATATGGTGTCCAAAATTACTTACAATATTCCAAATGTGGCCTGACCAGCGCCTTATAGAGTCTCAGCATACATCCGTATTTTTGTATATAAACCCCCTTGAAATAAATGCTAGCATTGAATTTGCTTTCTTGAAAGCTCCAATCAAACAGAAATCCAGTGATCTTAGGTGTGGGATAAAAGTAGTATTGGAGAGTCAGCAGGTTTCTCATTGTCGTGGGTACAATCTACAGGGACCTCGTCACACACAAGACCTCATCCCATTACGTTCCAAGTGGAGAGACAAGGTTATGAATAACATAGATGTAGACAATATCCAATGGATGATACACTTCACAGACCTCTTCAACCGTAATTCAAACCGTGAAAGCTAAAACATAATTAAAAAATACAAAAGAAAGATAGCGTGCAATGCCCTTTACATTCTTAGCATCATGCAGGTCTATGCATTCAGTATTGCAGGTTCTATACATAATAGTGCAAGCACCTCTCTCTTATATGTACAGTAAACATTACCACTCATATGACTCCCTTGGGGATACACCCTTCTGTTGTTTGAGGGACTTTTCCACTGGACTCAACCCATCAATGTCCAGTAGCAGAAGGAACCCAGAAGGACGCTGGTCCTCACACACAGAACCTTTGCATTGACTGCGCCAAGCTTCAGTGAGTCCCACTGATGCTAGTGGTGGTCCACTAGTTGCAACTTGCCAGCTTAAACAGGATGCCCCAATCCCAAATATCTGTTAGGGGAGGTCATTAAACTTGTTCAATTACCACATCCAGTTGTTGGATGTTTCACATCAATATCCATCTTCCACCTCTGGCACTTCATGAAGGAACCCTGCCGCCGTTTGAGACCCTTGCTATAGAGAATCTTTCTCTTTCAGTTCACCTCATCAACTAAGATAATGGAACTGCATGGGACAGTCAGAGTGTAGGTCTCTTTCCCGCTCTGCGCAGCCTGCTTAAACCTTGTGAAAGCTGTGGAATGTTTTTTGCAAATTGGTCAAGACTCCATGCAGCATTTCTGCAACTCCTAAAATCACAAGACACGAATATGCAGTAATACCAAACGGCATGGGTGATCTGACAGAAGCTCGATGATATGGGAGCATGAACTCCTGGGATGAATTGTTACACAATTTCCACTGAGATCCAACATCTCCAGCCATCACCACCCTCTCCCCTTCACTGCCATCTCCTTCATATTCTATGGTTGGAGAGCGCAGATTCAGATTCCCAACAGAATGAATCCATGCAGACATGTCAATTGGCCAGTAAAATAGTAGAATTCGAAATTTGAATGAATGTTTGAAATTCAGTGCATTGCCATTTTACAGGGCTGCCTTCCACCTTGCAGTCACAGCCTCAATGGGTAAATGTACCAAGTGGTGTGATTCAAGCCAAGAAGCATCTATGTTTGATCTCTGACCCTTGCCGAGTAGTCACTCTCAAATAAGGTG
This sequence comes from Malacoraja senta, assembly GCA_038087875.1. NCBI lineage: Eukaryota > Metazoa > Chordata > Chondrichthyes > Rajiformes > Rajidae > Malacoraja > Malacoraja senta. The sequence goes on along the minus strand of CM075985.1, from coordinate 19,672,927 downwards.
CCAGTGGGAACACCACAGTTAGTGATATCTGTGAGATGGGAATCACAATGAACAAGCGCGGGATCACTTTCATTTATGTCAACTCTGATAATTGAGTAGCCTGCAGACATTTGCTATCCTGGTTCACACATGAAGGATAGCAAGTGGGATGAGATATCACAGCCTCACTGATGGCAGTGCCCACTGCAATGACCTGAAACTTCTCTGGGGCTCATTAATTGTTCCCATAATGTTATCAAACTGACAGTTGTTGGTTTCACATCTGAACCCACATTCTTCCTACGGCAAGGTGAAAAGGAACTACATAACTTAAACAAATTTAGAAAGGCAAGCACCTAATGATGTTAATCCACAGGATATTCCCAACACAGATTCTGACAGCACAGCAAGTATAATGCAAATACAAAATGGCCATTTTTAAAAGTGAGTCAAAAGCGGCCAATAACTTCTTTTCTAACTGGAACAATGTGCACAGTGATTCCCCCAGGGTAGACACAAAATGCTGGAGTAACTCAGCGGGTGAGGTAGCATCTCTGGAGAGAAGGAATGGGCGACGTTTCGGGTCAAGACCCTTCGTCAGACTCCCTTCCTCAGATTCCCCCAGGGGATGGCATGATCGCCTAACAACATTTAGACTTTTGTGATACAGTGTGGAAACAAGCCCTTCGGCCCACCGAAGGTAGACACAAAATGCTGGAGTAACTCAGCGGGACAAGCAGTATCTCTGGAGACAAGGGATGGGTGACGTTTCAGGTTGAGACCCTTCTTCAGACTTCTTTGGCCCACCGAGTCTGTGCTGACTAGCGATCACCCGGTACACCAGCGCTATCCTATTCAGAAGTGTCCAAAGACCATGTGAATCTTCTGGACATACAAGGCTGTAGGGCAATGGCCTGTTTCCATGCTGTGTTACTCTGTAACTTTGTGACTTCTGAATTCTGGCTCTTTTAAATTCTCAGCTGCACTTACTTTAAAGGAAACAGATGTAAAAAGGTCATAGATTCTCACAGAATGGACAAAGGACATTCAGCCCACCATGACCGGTATCAAGAGGGCAGCAAATCTCCTGAGCATAGAAGGCTGTGCAGCAAGTGCTTGAAGGTGAGATTTATACAAATGGGTCCCCACTTCTAAATGTTGTCAGCAATTCTCTTCCCATCTCTCCATTAGGTATTATCTGGGTGACAAACGTCCCACTCATATCTCCTCTAAATTTTTTATCCCCGATCCTAAATCTATGTATTTGACATTTATTCACCTCTAATCTGGATAAAGGTTTCCTGTCTATCCCTACACAATTTTATATTGTTCAATCATGTCAACTCTTAACCTCCTCTGCTCCGAGGTAAAGAGATGCAGCTTGTCCTGTCTCTCCTCGTTACTGAATCACTACATCACCAGCACCGTTTTGGTGAATCTCCTCTGCACCATCTCCAGTGCTATCACATCCTTCCAATGCTGTGGTGCCTGGAGTTGCATGTCATGCCCCAGCTGAGGTCTGACAATATTTTATAAAGTTTGAGCATAACGCTTTTAATGCCCCAACTAATGAAGGCCAGTTTTGCACATGACTGCTTAACCATGTTATCCACCTGTGCTGCCCCCTTCAATCATTTTGTATGCCAAGGACTCTTTGTTCTTCAATATTCCCTAGAACTTTGCTATTCATGGTATGTGTCCCAGCCTCATTAGTACTCTCAAAATGCATCATCTCACACTTATACAATACGGTTTTATTCGTCACATTGCACATAAAGTGCAAGTGAAATGAATTTGCCAGTGAAATGAAAATGAATATCAGGATTAATCTCCATCTGGTATTTTCAACCCATTTCACCAACACATCATTCTCACCGTCCTGTAGCCTGAAACTACTCTCCATTGGGTCATCAACTCCATCAATCTTCATGTCATCTGCAAACTTACTGATCATACCACCAATATCCACATCCAAATTATTTATTATTTATATATGACAAACAGTCAAGGTCCCAACACCGATCCTTGTGGAAGATTCCTAGCAACAGGCATCTAATTGCAAAATCAACCCGGGTTTGATACTGACCTCGGGTATTGTCTGTGTAGAGTTTGTACGCTCCTCCTGTGACCACATGGATTTTCTCCAGGTGCACCGGTTTTCTCCCACATCCTAAAGATATGCAGGTTTGTAAATTGTCGCCAGTGTGTAGGATGTGAAAGTGGGATGAAATAGAACTAGTGTATGGATGATTGATGATCGGTGTGGACTCGTTGGGCTGAAGATCCTGTTTCTATGTTGTCCTCTAAACTAAACTCAACTCAACTCAACTCAACTCAACTCAACTAAACTAAACTAAACTAAATGTTTGGCCTGGAGTCAGCTTAAACCTCCACTCTGAGCTATGATACAGTATATATGTATTCATCATCACCATCAACAGGAATGTAGTAACAGAAGTCACTGTCTAGTTTTCACAGCAATAGAACCAATAGCCCAAGAGAACAAAATGCAGATACAAAATTCACACAACTTTTTTTATCTAAACGGTTGGGACTTGTGCCAACCAAAACTAAGCCTCAGGTTCTTTCTACAGTTGAAATCCGAATTCACAGACAGAATGTGAAGAATAAATAAAGAAGCCATTAAGACACAAGAAAAGGAATTGACAACAAATTAAAGACCATATTGGGTGACTCGTAATAAACAGCTCATTGCAAACAAACCAAGATGCAGGTGCAGGATAATGGGTGGAAGGAGAATCAAAGGATACAAGGAAACTAAAGGAAGGATGCTTTTCCAGATACAAAGAACGCTATGAGGTTTAAACCAAAAACAAATCAAAGAGCATAAGAAGTAATCTTTCAGCTGTAGCATCATATGAAATTGTATGCAAACTCGAGATCTTTCCAAGTCCTTTTGCGCCACATCCTGTCATGATAATAGGAAAATCTTATTAAAAAATGACAGACATTACAGGAAAAGGACTGCACATCGATGAATGTGTGCAATGTGGACATATATAAAATGCAAAATTTAATAGAAAAGTGAGTCTCGGGAGTGTTCAATGGAAGATATAGCAAACAGGCAATTTCAGTGACATGTGTTATGTGAGTGTCCTACCTGTACACCAAACAATGATATGTTTACCAGATATGAAACAGAATGTAATGCCACCAAAATCCAGATTTAGGCATTTTCTTTCATATCATCATACCAGTATCCAACATTCCCTACTTAATATCAATATGTTTATTTCCGCCAATTGGGACTGCAACAATTCACCAGCACCTCCTCTGGGGAAGTAGCAATGTGAACAATTAAAATAACCCAGTTAGCAATCTCCACATGCTGAACTAGAATACAATAATAAGTGTCACATTGTCTTACGTGAAAAATAATGTAGCACAATTATTGCAGTTTGTGGTTTACCACCAAGAGTTTTACCTGAGCATACTGATTAATGATTAAAAAAAGTTAATGGAGCATTTAGAAGTCAGATAAGAATTTGAGCAGAAATCATATAATCCAAAAATTTAAATGCTGAAAGGCCTGTGTATGCCTGTGTCAGCTCCTACACCAAAGGTTTCTTTCAAATTCATACTATCCTCATACTTTGCATTACAGTTGGGTAACTTCTTAAAGTATATTATTGAATTTGTGCTTATAAAATGGTCTCAAATTTACCTTTTAGTCCTATATTACCCTAATCCATTGAGATTTTATTTTGGAGACACAAGGGACTGTAAATGCTGGAATCTTGAGCAAAAACTAGTTACTGGAGGAACAGTATGGATGCTGTCTGACCACTGAGATACATATTAATCCATACCCTTAACTTTTAATGCTGTACAAATTTATGGTCCCGTTTACTAAATCTCTACCCAAAGAAAATACCTTTGTAATCCTCAGACCCTCATTTTTTTTGTGATTAATTTTCAACAATTATATTAATTTCCTCAGCCAAACCTCTTCTATTTAGGTTTTCAAATTACTCATGTCTACTTCTTCATATTGCTGGAATGATCCTGACAAAATAATGTTGCCTCCTTCCATAATTCTGGCACAATGGCTGGTTATGTAGAGTAAGCTGTAGCTCATTAACAGTCTTGTCTCTGTGTCAAAGGGTTCTTTGTTTGGGTCCTGCTCAAGAGAACCCAATGCTAATTTCCTGGCAAACACTGTCCTGATGGAAAACTGCTCTGCCAAAGGTGATGACTTTTGGATGATACATTAATCCAAAGGCCATCTGCTCTCTCAATGGGATGTAAAAGATTGCATGACAATCTGAAGAAGGTAATTCAAGTTAACTGCACTGTCCTTTCCAATATTTATCCTTCAATCCATTTTTTTCTAAAGGTGATTATATGTTCATTATCATATTTATGTTCAGCCGAACTTATTCTATGAAAAAGAGACACAAAATGCTGGAGTAACTCAGCGGGTCAGGCAGCATCTCCGGAGAAAAGGAATAGGTGACTTTTCGGGTCGGAACCCTTCTTCAGACTTACGCTATGCAAATTGGCCAACCTGTTTCCTCCATTTTAGCAGTAACTCCTTTTCATAGGTGTTTGATTGGCTTAAAGCAATCCTGAAAAGACACATGGTTGTGAAATAAAAATCCAAATCTTTTTATATTTCCCTTTTAAGCTTTCTGGAAAACAGAAATCAAGTACAGACATTGACTTTCCTAATTGTTTCAGTTTATATTTTTGAGAGACTAATTAAATAATCTATTCCCTGCAAACACAGTAATGTTTGGAGTTATTCTTTGGGACAATCAGAAATTAACAATAACTAACAAGTGTATAACTAATAAGTAAAATTTGGTTAAAGTTAATCTTCTTCATATTAAACAGTTTGCCACAGGAACAAAAGCAAGGATTGCTTGAGACAGAATATTCACAATCATACTTAAAGCAACAGGGGTCTACTAGGACTTATTGAGTAAATAAGGATCCTTTCTGAATAGTGTCAGTTGAATTATGATGATAGTAGTGAGATAGGAAAATTGGACATTTATGAATAAAAGATCGTTCATAAGTGGCGTAAAAGTGTTTTATAATCTCTAATTATATGAGAATATCATTACCTGACCAGTATGTTTTTGTTTACATTTATCACCGATTATATTGAATTAATATTTTTGATGCGGTCACTTTAAGTAATAAATTTAGGTTAGTTTAGAGATGCAACGCGCAACAGGCCCTTCGGCCCACCGTGTCCAGGCCAACCAGCGATCCCCGCGCACTAACACTATCCTACACACACTAGGAACAATTTACAATTATACCAAGCTAATTGACCTACAAACCTGTACGTCTTTGCAGTGTGGGAGGAAACCGGAGATCTTAGAGAAAACCCACAAGGTCATGGGGAGACCGTACACAAACTCCGTACAGACAGCACCTGTAGTCGGGATTGAACCCGGGTTTCCGGCACTGCAAATGCTGTAAGGCAGCAACTCTACCGCTGCGTCATCGTGCCGCCCTTTAAATTTAAATTAAAAATATAAAAATAACTTGCTTGGCTCATCATAGCGGAGCTATGGACCTTTAAAAATTATAAAATAACCTTTCACTGGAATTGTTTCGCAAAGTTTTCTGTGTACAATAATTCAAGAGAATTGTCAAATTGTGCTGCAGGGTATTTTGGAAAGAAAAATAACTCACTTACAGATAAGCACCAAATGAATAGGAAGGAGTTTACTTCCTCAAGGTTACAGCCAAGATGTTACCAGAATAGTCACAGACAAACTGGGAGCACACAGGAGACATGGAGATTTCCCTCAGCAATAGGATTCTGCTGTCTGTGTTCATCTGGACCTCAGTTGTGCAACAAACATCAGGGAAATCATTTACATACATTCCACAAAATGGGCCAAGGACAGAGACAGAAAAAGACAAACAGATCATAAGTTTTATATCTTCACATAGACACCTGACCTTTACAATGATGTTTCTACACATGTCCATAAATGTAATTTTCAGAAACCTGCAATAAATTCAAAGCATATTACAGCTAAAAAAATGCTGCCATATTTTACAGAGGACCATAGCAAGATTTAAGGCTCAGCGGTAGAGTTGCTGCCTCACAGTGCTAGGGGCCCGGGTTCGATCCTGACTTCAGTTGCTGCCTGTGCGGAGTTTGTATTTGGGTTTTCTCCGGTTTCCTTTCGCATTACAAAGATGTGCCTGTTTGTAGGTTAATTGGCTTCTACAAATTTTTCCTAATGTGTAGGATGCAAAAGTGGGAAAACGAATTGAACAGGTTCGGCATGGACTCGGTGGGCCGAAGAGCCTGTTTTCACACATTATCTCTGAACATAAATATGGTCATGTACTTCATCCTTTGCACAATGCTGAGTTGCACTGCACATCTGAGAAATCTCCAAGATAGGCACAAAATGCTGGAGTAACCAGTTACTCCAGCATGTCATAAGGTCAGTCATAAGTGACTGGAGCAGAATTAGGCCATTTGGCCCATCAAATCTACTCCGCCATTCAATCATGGCTGATCTATCTCTCCCTCTTAACCTCATTCTCCTGCCTTCTCCCTGTAACCCCTGACACATGTTGTATCCATCTCTGGTATAAACTAGCATCTGCATTTCCTTTTTATTACATTGAGAAGATATCTACTCTTTCAACCAATAACTACATTCAGATTATTTGGTCATCATCACATTGCTCTATTTTGGAGTTTGCTTTGCATAAATTGGTTGTGGTATTTTTTAGTTTTAGTTCAGCTTATTGTCACGTGTACTGAGATATGATGAGGTATTAATGAGGAATAAGCATGAAGATTTTATTGCCATCAATGGGCACTTGGTAATTAATCACATGTTGACCACACCCATTTCATGATCTTTCGTCTCCAACAGAAGTGCAGAAGCTTCTTATCTGAACTGCTCCACTGAGAAATCTCCTCTAGATATGCCTACCTTGAAGAAGTTTTCCTCCTCTCTCAAATGGGAGCTCTGTGAGACCTTCTTTCACTGCTATTGCTATTGAGGGAGTGCATCATAGGTTTACCAAATTATTTCCCAGGATGGCGGGACTGACATATGATGAAAGAATGGATCAACTGGGCTTATATTCACTGGAATTTAGAAGGATGAGTGGGGTTCTTATAGAAACATATAAAACTATTAAGGATTCGACAGGCTAGATGCAGGAAAGATGTTCCCGTTGTTGGGGGAGTCCAGAATTAGGGGTCACAGTTCTTATAGAAACATATAAAATTCTTAAAGGTTTGGACAGGCTAGATGCAGGAAAAAATTTCCCAATGTTGGGGGAATCCAGAACCAACGGTGACTGTTTATGAATAATGGGTAGGCCATTTGGGACTGAGATGAGGAAAAACTTTTTTACCCAGAGAGTTGTGAATTTGTGGAATTCTCAGCAACAGAAGGCAGTGGAGGCAATTCACGGGATGTTTTCAAGAGGGAGATTTAGCTCTTAGGGCGAAAGGAATCAGCTAAAGGAATCAAGGGATATGGGGGAAAAAGCAGGAATGGGGTCCTGATTTTAGATGATCAGCCATGATCATATTGAATGGCTGATCTCGAAGGGTCGAATGGTCTACTCCTGCAACTATTTTCTATGTTTCTATGCTTCTATGCTCACCCTCTGTGATTCTGTCTGAAGAAGGGTCTCCACCCAAAAAGTCACCTGCTCATGTTCTCCAGGGATGCTGCCTGACCCGCTGAGATATTCCAGCACTTTGTGTCTCCTTATCTCAGCATTCAATGTGACATTCCATGACAATGGAAAGTAGACTGTAATTATTTTTAACTAGCTGGAAAACAAATGCGATCTGGATGCTAGTTTAAATCTCATTATAATTGGAAAACTGCTATGTAGCTTCAATGCACCTGAGCTAAGCTAATCACAAAGAACATCAGGCTTTCTGTGACCGCAAAGCAAGCTCGTTATAACGTGCAATTGATGTATGCCCAACCATTATACACTTTCAATGAGTTAAATTATCCCCGTGGTAGAATTTTCACAATTTACTGTATGACTTTGCAAAGTCTCTAATTGTCAGTGGCCCAACTCAGTTAGCAGAGCTTACAATATATAAAATTACATTTGCATTGTAATTGGGTAAATTATATCCCGCATGCATTTTATAGAAATAGTCATATCAGAAAGCCATGAAGCCACAACACAAAACTCAAATACCTATGCACAATATATGGCAAGTCCAAAGGTTAGTGATTCCTGTTAATTTCAATTCTGCCTCGAAAGTACTTTGTCATCAACTTACTGCCTGTCCCACTGCCATATCTGGAATTTGGAGTTGACTGTGTAAGAAATCATGCAAACCCAAAACTCCTTAGAACCATTTATTGGAACCTATCATTATTTTCCCAGTTTGAGCCAAGCCAAGGAAATCCAGATCCTAAGTGTATTGCACACATAAGTATATGCTCATCATATTAAATAGAATCATAGTCATACAGCAAGGAAGCAGGCCCTTGAGCCCAACTTGCCCATGCTGACCAAGATGCCCTATCTAAACTAGTCCCACCTGCCTGCATTTTACCCATATCCATATAAGCCTTTCCTATCAATGTACCTGTCCAAATACTGCACGTTTCTTTCAGATTTCTCCACCCCCTTCCCCCCCACTACAATCAGCCTGAAGAAGGGTGCCGACCCGAAGCGTCACCCACCCAGTATCCAGAGATACTGCCTGACCCTCTGATTTACTCCAGCATGTTGTGTCTTTTTTTGTAAACTAGCATCTACAGTTCCTTGATTAAGAAGGAACTGTAGATGCTGGAAAATCGAAGGTAGATAAAAATGCTGGAGAAACTCAGCAGGTGAGGCAGCATCTATGGAGCGAAGGAAATAGGCAACGTTTCGGGCCGAAACCCTTCTTCAGACTGAAGAAGGGTTTCGGCCCGAAACGGTGCCTATTTCCTTCGCTCCATAGATGCTGCCTCACCCGCTGAGTTTCTCCAGCATTTTTGTCTACCTTCTACAGTTCCTTGTGTCTGTTATGCAACACTGAAAGCAAACACAAACAAAACATTTGAATTTATTTGCAGGAGGATAGAATTAAAAGGCAAGTATGTTATTTTGCACCAGCATGGACAAATTAGTCAATGAGTGGAAAGCTGATAGATGGCAAGAAACGGCTGATTGAATAACAATTGTCTCTATTTCTTGTTCCTCCAGCCGTTTGCTTTTTGCTCAAAGGGGTTACTGAAAGCATCGAGAAAAGAACTGAAGGGAGAAAAAACAGCAATTCACAAAACAAGGCAGGACAACTTTGCCATATCCATGCAGCGAGTGGTGGATGACTCTTTACATATTGTATGCTTTAAATTCACTCTGCACTTGCAACAATACCACCACCATTCGTCTCATGCCTCAGAGCTAGTTGTGACCAGATGCAGCCTAACTTAAATGAGACATACACACTAGCGTGGTGAAACACAAGTGGGGTATTGTGCAAAATTCTGGTCTGGCAATGAAAAAGTGCAAAACCAAAATCAAAAGAATGCACTTAACAGGAAACATTAATTTAAAAAATATATATTTTTCTGGTCTTTGTTTGCCAAGCCTGGCTTTATAGTCCATGTCCAGCTGCCCTGGGGAAGTATGAGGTGGGCTACCTACTTAAACTGTTGCTGCCATTGTTAGGGAAGAGCTCCCACAATGCTATGGCACATGCAGTTGCAGGATGTATCCCCAGCCAGAATAACTGACAATATTTCCAAGACAGGCAGTGAATGACTTGGAGGAGAACCTGTAGGTGGTGGTGCTCCCATGTGCCTTTGCCTTTATAGAGATACAGATAATAACTGAAATCATGAGGGGAAGAGAGAAGGGAGGAGCATTTGTGAGGCATGGATCAGTTGGTCCACTTGGACTGTTGCTGTACCTGCCCAGCCCATCCTACTGACTTCTCTGGCATTAGTTTGCCCTGTGGATATTTTGTTACTTCAACTTATGTAAGGCATTTGATAGAGGCTCCACACAAAGTTTCACAATTAACTTCAAACCTGTGGCGATTCGACAGTGCAACATTTAATGCAAAGATATCCTTGTGCTGCAAATTCAGTCATGGTAGAGCCACCCATTGGTCCCATTATCTATGGATGTTTGATGAAGAGCAATTAAAGAGCATTGGGTGGAATACCCATTGTGGAATGGTACCAATCATACGCACGTTATAATGGGAATATCAAGATAATATTTTGGCAATCAACAATGTACATAGTCATGATGAATTGTAATATTATAATTGCTCTAAATTAAGCTTTTCATTGCTTCAGCAATGTGCATCTAAGTGTGGTGCTGTGATGGCACTGTGAGGTATCATTCCCTGACCATTGAAAAGTTTTGGTTCAAATGGGTTTGGCATTACTGAAATACCTGTGAAGGACTGCTGTCTCCCACTTGCAAAGAAGCAGATTCACCTTGCAGGAGATGAAGCAAAACTTTGGGTGCTAGTGGGTGGTTATTGGCAGGTTAGATTACTTTGAGTGGTGTTATCTGTTCCATTTCTTCACTGGCAACAGATAGGTCTTGCGACGGCACATTGGAGACCGATGTTCAGAGGTCCTTGCAAATATTTTCACAATGGACATTTTCACAATCACTTGCACCACCAATCAACTTCTGTAGTTTGGACATTTCTATCCTTTCCATTATTGCTAATTTGGTATGCTGTCTCTATCATTCTCCTTGTGAAAGGTTGATGGCTATTTCATTAACCCTCCAGTGGAAGTGATGCTATTTGCACCAGTGCATGTCTGTACATTGGTAATGGTAAAGCTCTCTGAGGAATTATTAACATACGTGGCCATGGACATCTCTTCCTCTACTTGTAAAGGCCTAGAAAATAAATAAAACAGACATATTAGATCTGATAATGTAGATACAGTATGAACTGGTTTGGCAACTATGGTCAATGTCATATGGATTTTACGATACAATAGAACTTTATTAATCCCAGGAGATTGATCTGCCAACAGTCATAAAACACAAGGTACATGAAACATGAAAATAAAGTGATGAGTGGAAAGCATTGGGGATGTGCAATGATTGGGTGCGGGGGGGGAAGGTGAGTCAGTCTACCCCACGACAGAAGGGGGAGGAGTTGTACAGTTTGATAGACACAGTTTGAAGAAGGATCTCCTGTGGCATTCTGTACTGCATCTTGGTGGAACCAGTCTGTTGCTGAAGCTACTCAGATTGATCAGTGTGTCATGGAGGGGTGGGCTGTATTGTCCAGGATGCTCCGCAATTTGAGGCCCCCAGGACGGACCCAGCCTTCCTGATGAATTTGTTGATCCTATTGGCGTCTTCGATCTGCTGACCCAGCGCATGACAACGAAGAGGATGGCACTGGCTACCACCGATTGGTAGAACATCTGCAGCATCTTACTGCAGACGTTGAAGGAGCAGAGCCTTCTCAAAAAGTACAGCTGGCTCTGTCCCTTCTTGTACAGGGCCTCAGCGTTACTGAACCAGTCCAGTTTACTGTCCAGGTACACTCCAATGTATTTGCACTTCTTGGTAAACTCCAACATCATTGATGGAGACAGGGAACACGGGTGTTCAGCATAAGTGGGATCTTTTAAACTATACTTTCAGAGGCTGACATCTCATTATTCCGGTGTATCAAAATCATGCCATTAATAAAAACTTTGGAAATGCTTTTTTTTTTAATTTTTGGCACCAGGTTTAATGGAGTTAATGTATTTTCAGTTATCTGAAGTATGACAACTCCATGTTATCTTCTTAACTCAATGTTCAATTATATTTGTTTGGGAGTGCAGTGCTGTAAATTAGCATAATTTCCAGTGATTTCAGTTATCAAACTTAACTGAGTCTACTATTCAGTGAACAGCATATTTCTAAATCTATTATGATAACGAAGTGTACATGTATTCAATTGATAGAACTCGTTACACAAACATAATTATTAACATAAATACCAATAACTGGAAATAATTTAATTGTTGATAATGACAAACCCAAAATAATATTAATTGATATTGCATGATTCATACATGAGCACATTGATAGTTCAGGACATTGAGACACAAAGTACTCTTAGGAATGCAGATGATTATACAATCATAGTATCGCACAGCAAGGATCTAGGTAATTTGGCCCAACTTGACTACACCCACCAATGGATACTATTCTGCATTAACCCAATCACCCAGCACTTGGAGCAAAGCCTTCTCTGTCTAAGTGAATCTAGACACTTCTAATAGGATGTCAACGACCCAACTTTAGCTGCACTCTCAGGCACTTCAGGTACTTACCACTATCTGGGTGAAGAAGGTTTCCATCATTAGCCCTTGAAATTTCTTATCCTTTATTCTAAATCCATATCTATGTTTTTTATCTATCTTTGATATGGGGGAAAGTTTCCTGCATTGAATCTTTTCTGGATCCTTTATAATTTTATAGACCTCAATCGTGATGCACCTCTTCCCCACCCACCCCTTTCACCTCTTCCAGCCCAGGGAGAAGAGACCTAGCTTCTCCAGTCTCTATGTATAACTAAACTACTGCATCCCAGGCAACATCCCGGTGAATCCCCCTTTCACACTCTCCATCGCTATCAAATCCTTCCTATAATATCTTGGTGACCAGAACTGCGCAGAGTGCTCTACCTATGTTTTATAAAGTTGTAACACAACCTCCCTACTTCTGTATTGAATGCTCTGACTACTAAAGGGGTGTAACACTGAGACTTTATAAGGAACTGGTCAGAACGCATTTGGTGTATTGGAGCTTATCTGAGGAGGAATGTGCTGCCATTAGAGAGGGTCCAGATGAGTATACAAGTATGATCCCAGGAATGAGTAGGTTAACCTATGATGAGCTTTTGACAGCTGTGGGCCTGTACTCGCTGGTGTTTAGGATAAGGGGGATCTCATTGAAAGTTAATAAATAGTAAAAGGCCTGGGTAGAGTGGATGTAGAAAGGATGTTTCCACTCGTGGGAGAGTCTAGGTGCAGAGGGCACAGCCTCAGAATAAAAGGGAGTACTTTTAGAAAGGAGATAAGGAGGAATTTGATGAGATGGAGTACAGGTCAGAGGGTGGTAAATCTGTAAATTCTTTCAGTTTATTGTCACATCTGTACCAAGGTACTGTGAAAAGCTTTGGCTGCATGCTAACCAGTGAGCAGAAAGACAACACATGATTACAATTGATCCATTTACAGTGTATAGATATATGATAAGGGAATAATGTTTAGTGCAAGTTAAAGCCAGCAAAGTCCAATCAAGAATAGTCTGAGGGTCACCAAAGAGGTAGATAATAGTTCAGCACTGCTCTCTGGTTGTGGTAAGATGATTATGCTAACAGCCGAGAAGAAACTGCCCCTGAATCAAGTGGTGTGCATTTTTACACTTCTAAACCTGGGAGAGGGGAGTAGAGGGAGTGGCCAGGGTGCGACTCATCTATTATACTTCTGGCCTTGCCGAGGCAGCGTGAGATATAAATGGAGTCAATAGAAGGGTGGTTGGTTTGTGTGATGGTCTGTGTGATGGTCTGTGTGTGAGCGTCCACAATTCACTGCAATTTCTTGTGGTCTTGGATGGATCTGTTTCCAAACCAAGCTGTGATGCATCCTGATAAAATCATTTCTATGGTGCATCTGTAGAAGTTGGTGAGAATTGTAGGGGACATGCCAAACATCCTAAGCCTTCTAAGGAAGTAAAGGTGTTGGTGTGCTTTCTTGTTCATTGCTTAAATATGGGTGGACAATGGAGAATTTGTTGGTGATATCAACCATCTCTACGTCATCCCCGTTCAATACAAAATCGGGTATGTGTACCGCTTCGCTTCCTGAAGTCAATCACTATCTTCTTTGTCTAGCTGACATTGAGAGAAAGGTTGTTGTTCTTGGCGGCACGGTGGCGCAGTGGCAGATTTGCTGCCTTACAGCATTTGCAGCGCTGGAGACCCGGGTTCGAACCCGAATACCAGTGTACGGAGCTTGTCTGTACGGAGCTTGTACGTTCTCTCCGTGACCTGCGTGGGCTTTCTCTGAGATCTTTGATTTTCCTCCCAAGCACCAAAGATGTGCAGGTTTGTAGGTTAATTGGCTTGGTATTAATGTAAATTGTCCCTAGTGAGTGTACGATGGTGTTAATGTGCAGGGATCGCCGGTCGGCGCGGACCCGGTAGAGGGGGAAACCGTTTCCCAGTCACTACCTGGTCGAGGATGCGTCTTTTCTCCAAGCCACATCTTCGCCCCCCCCTCGCAGCCTACCATCTGGATTGGCGCGGCCTTTCCTGCCGAAGATCGGCCAGAGCTTCAGCGGCGGCGCAGCACTGGATTCCATCACGGAGCAGGCGATGCCTTACCGAGATTGCCGTGTTGGAGCTCCGCAGGGCCTGCTGACTTTAACACCGTGGAGCTGTGGTCTGCAAAGCTTCCAGCCACGGGCGGCGCTGACTTTAACATCGCGGAGGCCTGGGATCTTTCGCCAAGGATCGCCAGTGTTGGAGCTCCGCCCAGCTCGGCCTGTGGACTTTGGGAGCCCGGCAAGATGTGGCCGATTTAAAACTCCAAGCCGTTGAGAGTTTTCTTCCGTTCCGATACCGGTGCTTCGATCATCCCGGCGAGAGGGCCTGAAACATCGGTCCGCCATTGCGGCGACTGCAGAGGGCTCAAAGGCCCCGACCACAGATGAACAAGAGGAAGATGTCTGAACTTTATTGCCGTCCCTCACAGTGGGAAATGTTGATTCCGCTGTGGGGGATGTTCATGTTAAATTCTATAGTGTTGTGTCCATTTTATTTTATTTGTGAACTGCATGGTAACTCAAATTTCACTGCACCAATTAATGTCTGTGACAATAAATGTAACTTGACTTGATGACTTCACTTGACAGGTTCTTGATTCGTAAGGGTGTCAAAAAATATCGGGAGAAGGCAGGAGAATGGGGATGAGAGGGAAAGATAGATCAGCCATGATTGAATGGCAGCGTATGGCCTAATTCTGCTCCTATGGCATTATGAAGTTATGAAAGCCAGTATCCAATGCCTTCCTAACCATGATGTCTTCCCTCGCGCTGCGACATTGAAGGATCTAAGGCAGGGGTTCCCAACCCTTTCCATCCCGTTGTACAAATATGTACAAATCCAGAATCAAACATTTTACCCCCTGGGTAGATGAAATTTACCCCCTGGTTGGGAACCCTTGGTCTAAGGGCTTGTACTCTGATGTCCTTCTGTTCCTCAATATTCCGTAAGACTCTGAGTTTGATCCTAATTACGGGTGCTGTCTGTACGGAGTTTGTACATCACCCTGTGACTGCGTGGGTTTTCGCTGGGTGCTCCAGTTTCTTTCTACATCACACATAAGGTTTGTGGATTAATTGACTTCTTTAATTTGACCCTGGTGTGTATAGTGAAAATTCAGGGGCGGAAAACCTGGGGGGGGGGAGGACAGGGGGGACACGCCCCCCCTGCTTTGAGAGGTGGGGGACAATCCCCCCCCCCCCCCATGTTTTGTAACCCGGACTTTATCAGACGCTTTCTAAGGGCTGACTCGGCCCATTCGCGGGGCCTTTCAGCGCCCGGCGCGGCTTAAAATCAAACTGCTGCATCGAGGCGATCGAGGCTCCCGATGTTGAACCCCCCGCTAGCTGATGAAAGACCCCGTGAACGGGCCGATTCAAGCCCCACAATTCGGGGCGGACGAAGCTGCTGTTTATGGAGTTCGGAGTCGGTCACCAACTAGGTCAGTTCCCGATGTTACCATCCACAGGAGCCACGGCCGAAGCCTCGCATGTGTGCGCATGCACGCACGTGCACGTGTGTGTGAGTGCGCATGAGCGCGCGCGGCCGCCAAGAATTTGTGTCCCCCGCATGTTTTGATAGCGATTTCCGTGCCTGATAGTGATAGAACTAATGTATGGGTGATTGTTGGTCAGCGCGAACTCAGTGGGCCAAAGGGCCTGTTTCCACGCTGTACCCCTAAACTAGACTAAACTAATGTCAGCAAATTTAACTGTGACATACCATCTGTTACATCATGTCAACAAGGAATGAATGCATTTATTCTCTTACAAGTGAATACAAATATTCATATCAGATGATACACTTAAAAGTACAGACGCACGTGTATGGATGTTTAGACTTTAGACCTTAGAGATACAGCATGGAAATAGGCCCTTCGGTCCACTGAGTCCATGCCAACCAGTGATCACCACGCACAATAGCACTCTCCTACACGTTAGGGACAATTTACAATTTATAGAAGCCAACTAACCTACAAACCTGTGTGTCTTTGTAGTGTGGGAGGAAACCAGAGCACCCGGAGAAAATCCACACAGTCACAGGGAGAACGTACAAACTCCATACAGACAGCACCGGTAGTCAGGTTGGAACCCGGGTCTCTGGTGCTGTAAGGCAGCAATTCTATCACTGTGCCACCGTACCGCCCCGACAATGGGGGAACTGCTGTGTATCGTCAAAACTGCACATCAAAGAGCCCCAAAGTGGTTTACCCCCAGACCAGATTTTACTTTCTTTGACCAGATTGTCACAAAGGGAGATGACAGGATTTAGCAAATATAACCACCCAGTTTTGGAGTGCAGAACTTAGCGTTTTGCACAGGATTCCAGCATCATCAGTTCTTGTGTCTCCTTCCTTTTCCGAAGAAACCCAGAGAGCGCTCTCACACCATTTGGCTGCAATCTGTGGTGGGAAATCCCTGCCACGCCCTACTCGATCTGCTGAGGTAAACTACAGGTAGGTCACAGAGATGTCACAGGGATCTCCTCGAAAGAATCTCGTTGGTGAAAACCTATCGCTGTCAACTCAAGCCAGCTGGTTGCGTCACTTTGCGTGAATTCAACTGGCTGTCAGCCTATTTCTGCCAGACTGACAAAGTTAACGTCACACTATAGAGACAGGGAACAGAATACTAGAAAGAGTGTGATAAAAAAAAAATAATAAAAGAGCAAAGAAGTTCGAAAGGCCTGTGATGATAAAGAAGGAAAGTGACAGACGTAAACAAGCAGTAAGAATCACCACATGACTGATCGAGAACAGAGCCTGAAGCTCCTCATGCCAGTTCTCCTGTCACTTTGCCACTTTGGACATTTTCCAGGTGTCAGCCTTGGCAATGAACATTCATAAGACACTTAGCCACAGGGTTCAGGTTGTCTCAGCTGGATCCAAATGTCTGCTCACATCTGCCAGCGGTCACTGGCTATGGATCTGGTGACTAAACCTTGGCTATTTACCCTCCCCAACAGGGAGGGTTAAGAGCAAGTTCAACTGCTCCTGCTGCAGATAGGACAGACAAACGCAGCAAAGGGCGCAAGACTTGTCTGTCTGCCTTAACTTTTCATTGAACAAATTTGAATGCAAAGAAATTATTTTGTGTCACTGAATCTTTTTTGTACTGTACGTTGTCACATCCTTTGTGTACTAATTGTAACCTTTGATTTAGGATCCTCTGCAATTTGCCCTTGATGACATGGAGCCAAAATGTTGAGGTTGTCTCTGAGTTTGAACTAAGGGAGAGGCTGAAACTCTCACAATGTTTAAGAGGGCACAGTGGCGTTGCGGTAGAGTTGCTGCCTTATGGGCCTGTCCCACTTACGTGACTTTTTAGGCGGCTGCAGGGAGACTATGCGGTCGCCACATGGTCGCCACATGTTCGCGGGTGGTTGCCGGGGAGTCGCCTTCATGGTCGTGAGGAGTTCCTGCATTCTCGGAACTAGTCGTGGCCTCATTATGGTCACCGCGAATTTTTCAACATGTTGAAAAATTAGCGGCGACCAGAATGAAGCCGCCATGGAGAGTAGCGAAATTCTCGTGCCGTAGGTGGGTCGCCAGGTGGTCCTAGTGGGTTGCCAGGGGGTCGAAGGTTCTCATAGGTTCTCGTAGGTTGTAGCCTGTGCTGACCAGTGAATTTCATTGGCTCATTGGGAAAACAAAATGTAAACAGTAGTTTTCAGAACCAAGGATAACCGACCGGTAATGTTAAATGTCCACCAAGCTTCACAGCCATGTATCTCTGGCTTTTTAAAAGTTGTCTCCACTCTTTCTCCCCCCTCTCCCCCCTCTCCCCCCTCTCCCCTCTCCCCACTCTCCCCTCTCCCCCCTCTTTTAAAGGACCTACGTGACCTTTTCCGTACACTGTGGTTTCACCATCTTAATTACAGCGCCAACCTTCGCGTGTGTGTGTGTGTGTGTGTGTGTGTGTGTGTGTGTGTGTGTGTGTGTGTGTGTGTGTGTGTGTGTGTGTGTGTGTGTGTGTGTGTGTGTGTGTGTGTGTGTGTGTGTGTGTGTGTGTGTGTGTGTGTGTGTGTGTGTGTGTGTGTGTGTGTGTGTGTGTGTGTGTGTGTGTGTGTGTGTGTGTGTGTGTGTGTGTGTGTGTGTGTGTGTGTGTGTGTGTGTGTGTGTGTGTGTGTGTGTGTGTGTGTGTGTGTCTGACTGACAGTTGTTGTTCCATTCGCTGGTTTTTCAGGCGACTTAACAGTCGCCGGCAGTCGCCTGAAAAATCGCCCAAGTGAGATAAGCCCAATACAGCGCCAGAGGGGGTTCAATCCTGACTACAGGAGTATGGAGTTTGTACATTCTCCCTGTGACCACATGGGTTTTCTCTGGGTGCTCCAGTTTCCTCTCACAATCCAAAGACGTACAGGTTTGCAGGTTAATAGGCTTTGGTAAAAATTGTAAATTGTCCCTTGTATGTAGGATAGTGCTAGTGCATGGGGTGATTGCTGGTCGTTGTGGACTCGGTGAGCCAAAGGGCCTGCTTCAGCGCTTTATCTACAAAGTCTAAAGTGTCTACATGAGTTATGGAATTGCCAAGAGTTGGAAGAGATATTCTATCTCATTGGAGACGTTTGAACTATCTTTAATCAGACTTTATCGGACCAGTTTTATATCTTGCACTAAAATGTTTTTTTTCTTCATATTTCTTTTCTCCCAAAATGGATGAACTCACATATTTTCCATTTTGAACTATACATCTACTATTGCCAATTAACTAATGCATCTGAATAATTGCTGCATACTCCTCACAATAAACATTGCTGCCCAGTTTCATGCTCATTAGCTGAAGCCACGTTTGGTGTAGTAATTTCCTAGAAGAATGAGCAACCCTTTATCATTGAAGCCTGTCCTTGTGTGTTCATTTTATTTTCAATGTTAGACACCTTCCTTTTTTTCCACCTTCAACTATGTTATTTATTGAGTTATTAAGTGAAAGTTAATGATCAATCCTATCTGAACAATTTGTTAACTTGTTCCCTAACATATCTTCTTCGGGTTAGAATAGCACGTAATTGTAAGTGAAGTGAACTATCCAATATCAATTGAGGCAAATTAGAAGATAGACTCTGCATGCACATTGTGTAATTCTCAAGCTATTAATAATAAATTACCCTACAGAATATGATTGTTGCAGGTTTTGAAAAGAAACATTCTTCTACCTCATAAACATATTAATCAGGTATTTTGTTCTGCCGTAAATTCTCTTCATTTTAATTAATTTAGGTGAATTAATATGTTCTGCTATGGCAGTTAGTTTACAGAACAACAGACGGCAACAATAACAAGTCAAACTATAACAGGCAAGAAGCATAACATCAACCCAATTTCTGGCTCATGGGTTTATAAATGAAGCCATGACCCTAAATTATATCTCTGATGAGCTGTGAGAGCATTTATATTGTGTTATTTATAAGCTTATAACATTTTTCCACCCGCCTTTCATATTGTGCCCAACCAGAACTGAACACGCTGCAACCTTCCAGACTCAACATTGTGTTCAACAGTTTCAGATAATGATGCTGCCACTTCCAATTACACTTCACCCAGACCCTCTTTTGTTTCTCTACCATCTGCTGTTATCACCCACTTCTTCATTACACCATCATCTCTTTGTGTTAAATGTCCCCCGATTTCCATCTGTTCACGGATCTTTCCTCCTCCCTGCCTTTGCATCTTTAGAACATGTTTGTTGCTCACATTTTCCAGCTCTGAGGAAAGGTCATCAACCAGGTTTATTAACCCATGGTCCTCTCTCCACACCTGCTGCAGGACCTGTTGAATAATTCCAGCATTTTTTGTTTTATTTCAGATTTTTCACACCTCATAGCATTTTTGTTCTCTTTTGTGTCTGGAATTATCTGTTCATTGTCTTCATCAAGTTATTGAGCATTCAGAGCATGGAAACATCTTATACAAGTCATATTCTGGGGGCTGGTTTAATGAGCAACACTCTGATCACCCTAAAAGTTGAGTAGTGGAAAAAATATATATAGAAGCTATGTGTTTCTATATTGAGTCACACAATGATTTTATGTGCAATGCAATAAAATATTCCCTGACAACTGATTTCATTCTATTCAAGGTTCTATCACAATTCTTTGTTCACGTGGCATGTTTACACACAAAGGTTGCCAGATGCATTGCAATGATGGCAGCAGACGATTGATGTCACTGTGTGTAGTGCAATGAAGCATGGCATGAACAGCATGGGTCTCAACTATAGGATGTTGATAGAATGGAGTGGCTGGGCTTGTATACTCTGGAATTTTGAAGGATGAGAGGGGATCTTATTGAAACATACAAGATTATTAAGGGATTGGACACGCTAGAGGCAGGAAACATGTTCCCGATGTTGGGGGAGTCCAGAACTAGGGGCCACAGTTTAAGAATAAGGGGTAAGCCATTTAGAACGGAGATGAGGAAAAACTTTTTTACCCAGAGAGTTGTGAATCTGTGGAATTCTCTGCATCAGAAGGCAGTGGAGGCCAATTCTCTGGATGCTTTCAAGAGAGAGTTAGATAGAGCTCTTATAGATAGCGGAGTCAGGGGATATGGTGAGAAGGCAGGAACAGGGTACTGAATGTGAATGATCAGCCATTATCACAGTGAAAGGCGATGCTGGCTCGAAGGAGTTCATTATCTATTGTCTATAGGAGCAATTTATTATAGGCCTACACCTGGCTTGAAGGAGTTCATTCCCACCTGGGTTGAGCAAGGATTTGGTTCCTTCCAAGTGATCTCAAAGTTGTTATGCTGTTAAACAAAACTCGCTGTTTTATACTGAGCTCCCCCGTCCACCTTGACAGCATGGTGCACCATAGAAAGGAGGCGTCGGTCCAAACTAAAGTGACTTATTGAAGTGATGATTCCCAATGGGCAAGAGATCACAAAACAAAGTTCTCACCAAAATGTTGCCACTAATATATATTTTACTCAGGGCATTGCTTGCTGCACAGTGCAGATAGATCTATTCTCTACAGCTTCACTCAACCTAACCCAGGATTCCTGCACGGTCGGATATCTATGCTACGTCTCTTTACCAATAATCATGTTACTTAGAAACAGAAGTAACTGGAACACTCCGCAGACCAGGCAACATCCACAGAGAAGGAGCATTAATGCTTCAGGTCGATTATCTTTCTTCAGAACAGGAATCATTCTTAGTTTGATAATCCTGCTGTTGTACCCATGGAAAACATCTACAACCCCTAAGGATTTTGACCAATAAAGTGTAAATATTTACTGAACAAAGCCTATTATTTATCTTCACTTGGCTAACCATAAAATAACCAGATTGTTGCAATATTCACTCATTCGTTAATGTTGTTCAGGAAGGATATCAGTCATTCTTACCAAATCTGGATCCATACAACTTAAATTGCACCTCATTTCATTGATTCTTAAATGGCCAAGTAAGTCACTCGGTGGTTTCCCTGATACTAGTTACTCTCTACAAAGGAACCCTCATTGCTATTTGGTAAGTCAGCACTGGATGAAATAATGTAAGAAGGAATTGCAGATGCTGGCATTTTGTGTCTATCTTCTGAATGAAGTAGGATGGACGTTTTGAAGCTTGAAACATTTAGGATTGCCAAAATGAACCGGTCTATTATCATAAATTCATAAAACCATATGGAAGTAGGGAGCACCTGGAGCAAGCTGCAACTGGATAAAATTAATTCCTCTCTAATCCAGACTACAACGGACCCCAATAGAATTGCCCCTCACAAATGCTAATATGACAACAATTCCTTTAACAAAAAGCAAACACACAATTTGAGGGCATACATGAGAAGAGCATATTCCAAGGTTAGTATTTGCCTCGCATCACCATGTTATTCATTGTCATCAACTTATTTTTGTAGATCTATAATATAATATTACTTGCTTTGTAATTTGTAATTCTAATAAACGTGCAATATAACCTTGGTTTAAAGTCACTTGAGTTGAACAGAGAAAGCAGTTCTATTCTGCAGTTGTCCTATTGATTGCTTGGGTTTGATTAAGTCCATCTTTTGCAAATCCACAATGACCTTCAATGTGTTTACACTTTTGAAGCTGTCATTAGGAGCTATTTTAGCACAAATATTGAATGCACAGCAAAATAGAGCTGTAATGTCCAACCCTTATGATTCATGCTCTGCCTTTAAACACAAATGGCTAAAGATAAGTGGTTTGCCAGAAAATTGGATGCATGTTAAAAGATTGTTCCTGCATCAGGAGTTCTGTATATTTGATACTGAAAAACAGCTTAATTAGAAATCTATGTGTCATTGTCTTGAGTAATTACTTATTTCTCTGTCATTGCAACTGTATATCAGGTAGGCCATGTAATCAGCACCTACTGTGACACTACCTGCAATGCCAACAAAAGAGAGATTCTTACCTCAGTATCTTTGTCTCAGTTAGTTATTTCTCAATCCACCACGAACATTATTTGCAAAAAATGCCCATAAATATTCCTTTGTCTCAAACCATCAAAACTAGAATTTTGATTCCAGCCTCTAAAGCATTCCACATGTCAACAGTGCAGCGAACACATTGTCCATCAGCTAAAAGTACTCAATAAATATATTTCCAAATACTATTCCAGTGATGGAGTCACTATCTGATTTTTCAGCATGATAATTTGTCATCAGAAATCCTAAAAGAATCACAATCATTTTTTTTTCATACAGGTGAAAAAGTGGTGCTAATGATATGATGTCTTATTTATTCCTATCACATTCTGTGAAGAACATTCTGGGAGATGTCACACACAGCCAACATTAAATCTAATTATTCCTTTTATCAAAATAGTTTAATTTGGAAGTTGCTACTTACACTTTCAATCTGGTTCATTCAGGCATGGGAGGGAGATATTTATACAATTTATAAACTCAGTAATGTTATATGAAAATTCTACCACATCTGACAAAAAAAACTTCGTGAAATGCTTCTTTGCACTCTAATTGATTTACTTTTCTTTATATTGTGTTCGACCAACAGCATCATTAAAACTCTAATCCAACCTCCTTGGAAAGATAGAGATCTATATGTAACAACACCTTTGCATTCTCATGAGGCTGCTATCCATGAACACTTTCTTCAAGTCAATTTATGCTGGATTTCTTGTAAAAAATATTTCAGCACCCTGATCTCCTCTTAGCATTTATTAGATTTTAAAACTGTTATTTTTAACAAGGTTAGACAGGAACATTAAAAAATGACTACAAAAGGCCAACAGATTTGTAGCATAAATTCAAAAGTACAAAATTAACATTTTAATCCCCTCTGTCAAGTAACTAGCCATCTTTCTTTTGATCTGGCATTTTTCTCTTTTTCCCATTTCACCATCTTTACCTCCCTCCTCTGGGTTCAGCTCTGCGACCATGTTAACCATTTTATCACAGTCAAATAATCTATACATTTCTGTACTTTAAAATTACGTTCGTCCTGTTGAGAGTACCATTGTGCATCATTTACTAGAGCAGAGTTAGATCCTGTCTGGAATATTAAGTCCAGTCTATTCCTTTACAAGGGTGGCGATGCACAAGATTGAGAAAAGATTTGGTGGACTGATCCCTACTTTAATAATCTTTGGCGATCACGAAAGATTCAGAAGAATGTTATCTCTTTATTAAGTCTACACTTCAGGGAGACTTGATTGAAATAAATTAAATAGATTGATGAGACAGTGTACAATTATTGTAGACAAATAATTTGAACTAAAATGAAGATGTTAATAAGCCATGTAAGTATTAAGTATGGTTGGATGTCTGCATTATTTAATCTTTGGAGTAGAATAATATGCTGATCATCAACCACACATGTCTACAAAATTCCTATCTAAATCAATTTTATTATTCCCACATCCCCATCAACTTCCCACCCTCCCAGAGGCAACCTCTCCCTCCACTGCCAATTCCTACCATTGTTATTCACGTCTGGATAATTTACATTGTTTTATTATTCTACCAATCCATACATCTTTAGGATGTGAGAGCAAACTAGAGCATCTAGAGGAAACTCATGTGATCATAGGGAGAACGTGCAAACTCCACACGAGCAGCACTCGAAGTCAGGATTGAACCCAGAACGCTGAGCTGTGAGTCAACATCTCTACTGGCCATGCCACTGTATAAGTCTTATTATTATTATTATGAATCCATGTTTCATCACCTTGGAAATCAGGAACAAATTCCCTAAAATTAATCTTTTCCTGAACTGTCTTCAATCCTTATTATTTCTTGTTCTTTGTTCCTTCGTGGCAGTTCCATGTTGGTCATGAACAGCAAGTATTTGAGGTTTTACCACTTATTTACCTTGGCTGACTGGGACAATGTCTGAAAGTAGATTGGTCTCTTATCCAGTTGTCCATTCACACGTGTAGATGCAATCAGCTTTAATTTCTTTAAATATCCCAGACTTCTACATCTACCCTCAAAGCTCAGGTATTTATCTGTTTCTGAGATATCATTGCAGCTCTCTGTATCACTCGCCCTCCTCCTCACCACACACCACTCACCACAAAACAACACCCGCTCATTCTAAAGGATAGACCAGAATTATACACCATGCTCAGAACACACCAACATACTTCATGCAATCTGAATAACACCCCCATACCTGTTCTGGCCATAAAGCAGATCACTTTAAAAAAAATTGTTCTGGAAGGATTTTCTTTCATTGTGACAAAGCACTGCACAGTATCACTCGGCCATTTGGAAAGGGATAAACTAGACTCATAAAGTCATACAGCATGGAAACAGGCCCTTTGGCACAACTTGCCAAATCTGACCAAGATACCCCATCTACACTAGTTCCACTTACCCGCGTTTGGCGCATATCCCCCTAAATCCATGTACAGTACCTGTCCAAATGTCTTATAGATGTTGTTAAAGTTTCTGCCTCAACTACCCCCTCTGGCAGCTCATTCCATATACCCACCACCCTCTGTGTGAAAAAGTTGCCCCTTAAGTTCTTATGAAGTCTTTCCCTTCTCACTTTAAATTATGACCTCTGGTTCTCGATTCCCTTACTCTGGGTAAAAGACTCAGAAAGTGCACCTACCCGATCTATTCCCCTCTTGATCTTATACACATCTGTAAGATCACTCATCATCCTCGTACGCTCCAAGGAATAAACTCTTCGTCTCTACTACTTTCTACAGAGAATGTTTTAAATTTGTCTATTGTCATTTCACATTTCCAGAAAGCATAGTATTTTGCTTTTGTATTCAGGCTTTAATATATGAATGTGAAAGGCTTGGAGTGAGTACAGAAAGGATTAATTGGAACGGTTCTAAGGGTAAGGATTACATTTATGTAAATAGATTGGAGAAGTTGGGTTTGCCCTCCGCAGACCAGTAAAGCATAAGCAAAGAACTGACACTGATGTAATAAATAAGGCAAAAGAGTTTCCAGTGGCTAAAGAGGCAATAGCCAGTGGGCAGAGATTTAAGATGACAGGCACCAAAGTCAGAGGTGACATGAGCAAAAGGTTTTTTTTATGCTAAGAGTTAGCAGGATTTGGAATAATGTCCGTGTATATAGATAGAGTAAAATCCAAGACAATTAGATAAATATTTGAATAAAAAGATTTGCAGGGATGTTCACAAGAAAATGGTGAGTGGAAGTTACAAAAGATTGCTTGTTGAAATAGCTAGCCTGATGCCTCCTTCTGTGCTCCATATCTTTACAATTCTATAATCTCACAGGTAAAAATGTTACATTTCCCTCACTTCCAAAGCCCATACTTTATTGTTAGAGTGCAAATAGTATTATTTACTTACAAAGGCATGTTTCGATCTGTTCGTCCAATGGTTCACAATGCATTGAAAATGGATTGAGTCTCACCAGCAACATTTTTCGGGTTGGAAGGCAAAGATATTTTCTCCATTTGTTATGGTTGTGAGGTAGCTTGACATCAGTGTGCACAGTTCAATGCCTTTGAATTATATATGTAATATTTACAGCGGGTAGCTACGAATTGCAGCCCTAAGTGTATTTCCATCCACTATGACTGAAGAGGAGGGTAAATACTGAGACCTATCTTTTGTTGCGGTCCATAATATAAAATATTTCGAAGCATTTTAGAGGAGCGTTATTGAACAAAATTCTGCATTACATGAAAATAGGTGGCCAGGAGAACAACGCGGGAAATGGAGGAAAAACAAATAACAAAGTGGTAAAGTTTAGGGAGGGGAGAACACTGAGGGCTCAGAGTCTAGGTAATTGAAGGCACAGCTGCCAGTGGTGGAGCAAATAAAATCAGATTCTTCAGCCTAAATTAGGAACAGCAGAGCTGATGTGTTGAAATTGTGCCAAATGATTTCTGAGCTATCACAAACATTTCAAGCAGCTTTCAACAAAATGCCAGAGAACACACATCCCAAGGAACACCACAGTACATTGATGATCTGAATTGCTAAATCAAATCAAATAAAAGTATAGAATTTAGCACTTGCAAGTCAACCAAGTTCTTGTATTATTTCTTAAACAGTTATAATTTGATTTGAAGTTTTGATGGTTAAGCTTCACAACTAATTTTCTTCACACCCTTTCATTTTCAAGTGCTGTAACATTACAATGTGGGGGCAATCAATCAATTTTGCACAGTTATCAATTTATGCAGCAGGTAAAACAAAAACCTATTGTCAACCAAAAGCTCTTCCCTTGCGGCCTTTTGCACAGCAGCTAAACACGTTCATTGTTTCACAAACTAGTAGTCAATTTGCACATCAAACAATGAAAGATCAACAAACCTTGCAGAGCCTTGTGCCTGCAGAAGAACTCTTCTGCTTAAATATTGAAATATTCCATCATTGAGAACATTTCCTCAAGCTTAACCCTTAAACCATTATTCATGTGAGACTCCTCTCCCATTACCATTATCCCTTCTCTGTTTGGTGATACGAGCTAAAGGGAGAGAAAGCTGTGACCTGATAAAGGATCCACATGAGCAGTGGAGGAAGGATAAAATATTCTCATTCGCCGTGACAAACTAAAAACTGGCTTTGCAACTCTGTTATAGCTGAGTGAAGTCTCTGCCTGTTAATGGGCAAAGTTGGCAAGTTCCTCCACTGGCAACAGGGTCCCGCATAATGATATGGGATACACATAAGACTGCAGTTGCTGGAACCGAGAGCAAAAGAAAACTGCTGTAGGACCTTAACGCGTCAGGCAGCATCTGTGGAAGCAAATGGACACGAGAGGTGTTGGGTCAAGATCCTTTCTATGAACTGAGAGTGGAGGGGAAATAGCCAGTGTAAAATGGTGAGGGGAGAAGAGGTGGCATGCATTAGAAAGATCCTAATGTAGTAAAGATCCTAATGGAACAGGAGACATGATTTATATAGTTGGAAAACCAAGTGCTTCAAACGGGTCTCTGTATTTCTACAAATACAAACTGCAAAGGAAACGGATTTATATTCTCATGGTGCTTTATACATTTCTTTCAGACTTTCCAAGGCATTTTCAGCCTATTAGACCTGCTCACTCCCGGAGGGAATTCAGGAATTGTCACAAAGCACGCTCCCACTACCGACTTTGTGGTAATGAACCAATTATCTGTTTCAGTGATGTTAAGCAAGGGGTCAATTTTGTTCAAGCCCCTGGGAATAATTTCCCTGCCCTTCCCTAAAATGGTGCCATGGGATTAAATTGTGAGCTCCTGAAGGAGTAGACAGGTTCTTGGTTAAGGGTGTAGGAATCAACTGCAGATGCTGGTTTAAACTGAAGATAGACACAAAATACCGGAGTAACTCAGCTGGACAGGCAGCATCTCCGGAGAGAAGGAATGGGTGACATTTCAAATCGAGACCTGAAGAAGGGTCTCGACCCGAAACTCACCCATTCTTTCTCTCCAGAGATGCTGCCTGTCCCGCGAGTTACTCCAGCATTTTGTGTCTATCCTAATGTGGTAGGGTGGATTGGTGGATGGAGTCAGCTGGCGGGGGTGAAAAGGATGAAAGTAACAACTATGGCAGGGATATGAATGCTGGAGGCAGCCTGGAGCTGCATATGATGCAATGTGATGGAAAAAGAAGGTGGAATATGGAACCAAATAAGGCAGGTGAGGTAGGCAGGTGGGACAAAGGGGAGGGAGTGGTCTCAATGGGTGGAGTATCTGGATGATGGAGTGAGTGGGGTAGACGCTGAATGAGAGGGGGTGGGATGTAGCAGTACAGGCCATTGATTAGACCACACTTGGAGTACCGTGTGCAGCTAGAGGAAGGATGTCATTTTACGTTGGAAAGAGTGTGGAAGAGATTGATCGGGATATTACCTGGGCTTGTGGGCGTGAGTTATAGGGAGAGATAGTATAGTCTGAGACTTTTTTCCTTGGATCGTAAGAGATTGTTGCTCTGGAGACATAGTCATAGAGGTGTATAGCATGGAAACAGCTCCGTCAGCTTAGTTTATCCGTGCCGAGCAAGTTGGTATACCTGCACTAGTGCCATTTGCCTATATTTGGCCTTTAACCCTCTAAACCCTTCCTAGCCATATTACTGCCCAAACATCCTTTAATAGTCATACTTGCATCTACTTCTATAGCTTCCTCTGGCAGCCCATTCCAGGTATGGATTAGTCTCCTGATGAAACAGTTGCCCCTGAGGTCTTATATCTCTCCCCTCTCACCTTAAGTCTTTGCAGTTTAATCTTCTACGCTGATAAAAAGTGTGAGTAATCATTTTATTCATGCCCCTCGTGATCTTGTACACCTCAATGAGGTCACCCCTCAGCCACATTCAGCAAACCTTCCAACACCTTCACTTTTGTTTTGCTGTTACAAAGATGTCAGTATCAGTGAGTGATGTTAACCACGTTGTTTAAAAATACTGTTTATTTATTTCCGATCTACAATATAATTCAATTTGAAATTAGTATTTAGTTTATTTTAAATAACAGTGGGCTTAAATTGCATATTGTTTACACAACTTCATTTCTCATAAAGAGATTTTATTCTTGATGTATTCACTGCAGGAGCATCAATTGCAAGCTGCCTCAGTGAACACTTGATAGATCTGCATCTAAATCAGGTTCACCCTGTGTACCGAAGATAGACACAAAAAACTGGAGTAACCTAGCGGGGCAGGCAGCATCTCTGGAGAGAAGGAATGGGTGACGTTTCGAGTCAAGACCCTTCTGTACCACTGGGCGAAGAAAGATTTCACGGTTTGTGGCTTATCAGACAGTAAGACAGGAGAAGGATTGACAGCAATGTCTGAAATTAAATATCAATGATCAAATCCAGAACTGGAAGGGGTGGGTTGTGACCCAGTAAGACTGGCCATCACTCTTAACCCATCAACCCTGAAAAATCCTCTGTCTGTTTGTGCAGCATTATTAGCTTATCAAATGCTTTCAAAACCTTTGCATTGATTGCTGCTTCCTCATATCCATTCAAGTTCCCCTTATCTTTCCTGTATTATCTTATACTTTGATAGTATTATTTCACAAATGGCCACATTCCAGATAGAGTCAACAACTTTCTCGTGTTGTTTGTGATATTTCTGATGCTGGGAATGAAGTAAATCATCTCTCATACATCTCCCAAATATCTTGGCTCGCAGAACTAGGCACTTGTGCAATGATATTCTATGAAACAATTCAACATACAGGCTTTAGTATATTTAGCTTGCTGTAATAAAACTAAACATATAGTTATTAAGAAGACCTTCATTTGAAAAATCCTCCAGGAGAATTAACTTTATTATTGTGAGTCCGAAACTCTGTAGCCCCTAATTCCCTTTCTCCCATGGACACAATTGTTTTTATAAAGCTGTTTTCTATATCGCGAGATGTCTTAAGAACACAACTGTCATGTTATAGCAAAACTATTTGTATTCTTACATGCCTTCATATACTAATATTGATTTTTCAACAGTTATTTGTGGTTTAGTGCAACATGTTTAAAGACACAGCTTGCGAAACAAGTGATCAGTAAAAGGTTTTGGCCCGAAACGTTGCCTATTTCCTTCGCTCCATAGATGCTGCCGCACCCGCTGAGTTCTCCAGCACTTTTGTCTACCTACAGTAAATTACCACAGTCACTTTAAACAGAGCTTTCAAACTCTTCAACCCCCACCACTCCACCCCCCCCCCCCCACCCCTCCCTCCTCCAGCCAAACTCAGTGGGGTCTTTCGTTGCATCTATATTTCTGCAACAGCTTTATCGTAATGATCTGGTCCTGAATAAAACACTAAATATATCTCACTTCTATGCACAGTGATCCTTAATTAACCTCTTTTTAGGTCCCAGATCAACAGACAACACAGTCCTAATTATGTTCCTATCCTAGACGATGGGCTGAATGGCCTAATTCGGCTCCTATCACATGACCTTATGACCTTACACTGCTGATTTAATCATTACTCAGGCTGCTTTTTCCACTCCCAACACTATTCATTGTTCTAGAATGAAACAAACAATTTCACTCACAACCCCCTCCACTCTTGCACGCACATGCACATGCACATGTACATAATCACTTTCAGGTAAACTCCATTAACAAATGCAATCATAAACCTACAATCTTACCCCGACCACTGGCATCTCATCTAACTCCTTTTCATCCTCTTTCTGAATTAGTCTTGTCCATTCCTTCCATTATTAAAGTTTGAAAACTATTCCCACAGAAATTCAACCATCCAAAATTTCTTCCAAGCTCACCATGGCCTAGCTGATGTTGTAAATAATTCCTTCCGCAGCTGTCTCTCCATGCCCCACTTACCAATGATTGCACCTTTCACCTCTTTGCATTTGAAAGAAACAGTCTTCTCCAACCTTTTACTCCAGAGCATTTAAAGGGTTGTTGCCAAATCTGAATCTGTCTTTCCGGCACCAACATCTGAATTTCATTGTTATTCCACCTGCAACGACCGCTCAACATAGCCACAAGTAGATTTCTCTGATTTCTAGGATTGTTTTCACTATTTGACAGGTCAACAAACTTTGACATAGTTGACTATGCTATTTTCCTGTAAGAATCAATAAATGGCACAGGGTGGCACGGTAGCATAGAGATTAGCATAGAGGTAGCATTACAGCACCAGAGATCCAGGTTCACTCCTGACTACGGCTGCTGTCTGTATGGAGTTTGTACATTCTCCCTGTGAACTGCGTGGGTTTTCTCCGAGATCTTTGGTTTCCTCCCACACTCCAAAGAAGTACAGGTTTATAGGTTAATTGGTTTGGTATAATTGTAAATTGTCCCTTGTGTGTTTCGGACTAGTGTGGATGTTCGGGTATCGCTGGTCAGTGCGGACACGGTGGGCCGAAGAGCCTGTTTCTGTGCTGTATCTCTAAACTAAACTAAACTAAAGTCATCACCCATGCATCTAAGTGCTTGTCGATGAACAGCAGCCCACGATCAGTTTACAGATGCTTAGAAATCCTGGAAGGAGATAAGAAACGCAGTTGTGCTTACTGGTCTGCCACTGGGAGGGATGGAAAGGAAAGGAGTAAGGTTAATTGGGAAGAAAGATTGATTGAAGAGCAGAGTGCAGATTGAGCAATAATAGCATGTGTCTCAACAGGCCACTTTAGTTCTTTGGTGAAGGTCCTTGGGCAGAAATATGTCTACGCACATGCACACAAAGCTGTGCGCATCCAGGAGGGAAACTGATTTGGGACAGGGGAGCATGAAGACAGAGGATTGATGAGTGGTTATGATAGGAATTTGACAAGGTTACAAAGAATCCAGGCGAGGGGAAATTAATAGAGGATGGAGTGGAAATAGGAAAGTAGAAGGGTAGGACTCTATTCCTTGGAGCTCAGGAGGATAAGGGGCGATCTTATAGAAGTGTACAAAATCATGAGAGGATTAGATCGAGTAGACACACAGAGTCTCTTGCCCAGAGTTTGGGAAATGAGAGCCAGAAGACATAGGCTTAAGGTGAGGGGGGGAACATTTGATAGAAACCTGAGGGATAACTTTTACACACAAAAGACGTGGGTGTATGGAACGAGCTGCCAGAGGAGATAGTTGAGGCAGGTACTATCACAATATTTAAGAAACATTTGGACAGATACATGGATAGGTCAGGTTTAGGTGGGACAAGTGTAGATGGAACGTATTGGTTGGTGTGGGCGAGATGGGCCAAAGGGCCTGTTTCCATGCTGTATAATTCTTTGACTATGACTCTATGACTTCAAGAATCTAAGAAGGTATAAAAGAAAGCAAGTGGAAAGGGGACACAATGGCTAGGACTTGGACCATTAGCCAAAATGGCTGCCGACTTGTTGAGGTCATATTCGTTTTTGCCATTCCTTGAAAATAAAACTGAAAAATATGGTTGCACTTCAACTACATGGTTGTTTTCCCCCATAAATCACTCATTAATATCAGTAATTTATTTTGTCTATAGACGCACTCTGCAGTAAGCTCTGAAACAAACCACTCTATGAAGTGTTTAAATTCCAGAAGGAAAAATTATTTGATAGAGTGGATTGTATATTTTGATGAGAGTGCTTCTTATACTCAATATTAATATCATTAAATAAATAATTCTACATTTATTGGAATGAATTGGGGAATTATGAAGAAATAGTTAGTATTAAAGATATTACTGTTGCATTTGTTGCTCATTAGAAAATTATTTATTTTCAAGAAGAAAGTACTTTGCATTTTTAAAGGTAATTTGTTTTGTTTTTCTCATTCCTCCTGCATTGGAAAAGAGGAGCTCACTGGCTTACTGATAGAAGACACAGGATTGTGGTGGAAAGACAAAATTCTGGCTGGAGGTCTGTGACCCGTAGAATCCTGTGGGGATCTGTTCTGGGACTATTAGCGTTTGTGATATAGACACTCCCTGACTAACGCAATAGGTGATTTAAGTAAACTTGCATTTACATAAACAATTTTGTACTCAGTCTCTAGTGCATGCAAGGCAGTTTATAATTTCCACAATACTGTATGAGCACGTAAATTTATGATACGATACGATACTATATGAAAGAACTTTATTTATCCCATTGGAGAAATAGATCTGCCGACAGTCATAAAAACACAAGATACATGAAACATGAAATTAAAGTGATGAGTGGAAAGGATTGGAGATGTGCAAAGATTGGTGGGAGGGGGGTCAGTCTACCCCACGACAGACGGGGGAGGAGTTGTACAGTTTGATAACCACAGGGAAAAAAGATCTCCTGTGGAGTTCTGTACAGCATCTTGGTGAAAGCAGCCTGTAGCTGAAGGCACTCCTCAGGTTGACCAGTGTGTCATGGAGGGGGTGAGCTTTACATCAGAAACTAGCCGACAATAGCGGTAGTGCTTACCCAGAAAGTCATGCGCCGCTGAAAGTGCCCAACGATGAAAGTTGGTGATTCCGACTTAAATTAAATCTGACTTACTTAAAGGTTTAAGGAATGTAAGTGGGGGACTGCCTGTATATATAAATGCCTTGGACATAAACGCAGATGGGTTGGTTAGATAATTTGCAGATAACGTCAAGATTGCTGGGATCGTTGATTTTGAGGAAGGTTGTCAAAGTATACAGTGGGATATAAATCAGCTATAGAAATGGGTTGAGAAATGGCTGATGATGGTTTAATCTGAGCAAATTTGAGATCAGGGGGTAAAATGTACAATTAATGGCAAGACTCATAACAGCGTTGATGTACAGAGCGATCTTATGTCCATAATATCCTATAAGTGGCAACACAAGTAGATAGAGTGGTAAATAAGCTACAGTATATGGTTTACTTGCCTTCACTGGTCGAGCTATTGATTAGAAGAAGTTCTGGTCACCCCATTACTGGAAGGATTTGGAGTTGTTGTAAAGGGTGCAGAGGAGATTTCTATGAGTAATGCCTGGATTAGAGGGTGTTAGCTGCAAGGAGAGGTTGGACGGACTTGGATTGGTTTCTCTAGAACACCAGAGGTTGAAGAGATACTTGACAGAAGTATATAAAAACATGAGAGACATAGACATCACAGTCAGAAGTTTTTTTCCCAGGGTAGAAATATCAACTAGGCAGCATAACTTTAAAGTGCGAGAGGCGGAGATTAATGAGATGTGTGGGGCAATTTTTTATGCAAAGTATTGGACATGGACAGAAAATATTCCATATTGGAAATTACCAGGTTATATTTTTTAATAGTTGCAGACATAAAACACAGGAATATGCTCTTTGACTCACAATGTCCGTGCCAAACACAATGGTTCATTAAATTAATCTTCTCTGCCAACATGTGACAATATAACATCCTTTCCCTGTATATCCGTGTGCCTGACTAAAAGCCTCTTAAATGCCACAATTGTATCTGCCTCCACAATATCTGGAGTTTACATTTTATCAGCAGAGCAAAATATATTTTAAATTTCATCCATCTTATTGACTTGTACTTCACAAATAAGCAGTAAAACTAAATCAGTAATTAGTAAATCCTGTCATCGTTATTTTATTCCTTTCACAGATTTATTGTTCATGTTCATTGGATGTTTGGCAGAGATTCCCTTCCATTTGTGATTGTGATTTTCAATTAGGAAAAATAAGCTTAATTTGCATCTTCAGTTCTATGTATTTATTTGGCAGACGGGGAGATGGCATCAGGCAACAGAACAAAAATACAAGCAAGAATTATGGCAAAGTGGAGACATGCAAGTTTGTATCACAAATTACCTAATTTTCCCAATGTGAGCTGCATCCAGCAGAAAGGTACTGAATGAATACTGTAGTGTCCCCCTTCACACTGATGGAGAATTAGACATGGTCTTTCAGGGCTTTGTGGTGCAGGTTTAGGAGGAGTTTTCCAGTGTCTTGCAGCACATGCATGAGGCCGTATGGATTGAACATCAAGTTGTTAGAAAAACACATTTAAAAGGAATTCAGATGGGTTGTGTAGGAAGAAGCTGCAGATGCCGGTTTACATTGAAGATCGATACAAAATGCTGGAGTAACTCTGGAGAGAAGGAACGGGAGAACGGTTCTTTCTTACCCTGATGTTCTAAAGCATGAAACACCATTCGCAAAACGTGCATTTTAGGAAGCTGTTGACATCTGGCCAACAATGTTTCCGTCAATAGATCTCTCGACACCCAATTTGTAGAAACTCCGCAGTGTGCCTCCCTGTGTTCATGCTATATTCACTCCTCAACCCCAGACCTATAATTAAATGAATGGGTTAGTACCAGGTTTCTAGTTGTGGAGTTACCAAGTATTACAACAGCAATTACCTGTCAAATAACAAAAATGGTGCAGAGTGCTTCAGGACATTCGGAGGTCACAGAACAAACAAGTGCAAATATGCATATTTCTTACTATGCAGGGAACTAGGGAAGCTCACTGTGAGACTTGCAGGATGACAGAATTTACTTTCCCTTTAGGTGTACACGTATCTCCAATCTGGTTAGCGCGGTGCCTGATATACGAAGGAATACGTCACAGTTATTGAATTCTCCACATTGTAGCAACATCACTTTTATAAATGGGAATGAAATGCCAGTAGTGTGTATAATATATAAAATGCACTTCGGCAATTCACCATAGCATCATTGACAGCAACTCCCAAACTTACCTCAAAGGATAAGTGCATCAAAACACCACCACCGATACGTTTCCGATCGAAGTTGACCACTATCGTGACTTTAAAGATTTCTCACGGTCAATGCTAAAACTAGATTTTTTGAACTCACTCTCCATGTGCACTGTAGGAGAAGCAAAGAGACTATGGCATCTCAAGAAAGCAGACTAATGGATTCCAGAATCTAACAACAGTGCCAGGAACAAATTCTGAGGGCCAATGTAAATCCACACAGAGAGAGACAGGAATAGCTATCAAGGCTTCGTTCAGGGGAGCTCCTTAATTTGATTACATAGTTCAAGGAGGTAATTATGTATGACGATCAAAGTAATGAAAACCAACAGAGGGGTGCAGAGGTGATTCAGAACGATGTTACAATGCAATGGAGCATACAGCATACAATACAATACGATACGATAGAACTTTATTTTTCCAGGAGGGAAATTGATCTGCCAACCGTCATAAAATACAAGATACATGAAACATAAAATTAAAGTGACGAGTGGCAAGTATCAGCCTTGAGGATAGGCTCGATTTGTTTTTGTTAGAGCGCAGAAGACAAAGAGGTGACCTGATTGAGGCATGTAAAATGATGAGAGGCTCTGATGTGGTAGATGGTGAAAAACCTTGCCCTTAACTGGTGTTACCGTGAAGAGAAGACATAGGTTTACATACGTAGAACTTAGAATGGTACAGCACCGGAACAGCCCGATTGGTCCATAATGTCCATGCTGAACATAATGATGTTAATAATCTCCTCTGCCTGCATATCCATATGCCTATCTATCTCAAACCACTATTGTATCTGTTTCTACTACTACCCTTGGCAGTGCGTTCCAGGCATCCACCTGAATGCATCCAGGCTTCCACCTCTCTGCTCCTCACACCTCAAAGCCCTCTAGTCATTAACATTTCCACCCAGGGCAAAAAAGATTCTGATTGGCTATCCTATCTATGCCTCTCATAATTTTATATATTTCTGTCAGGTCTCACGCAGCCTCCAACACACCAGAGAAAAAGATCCAAGTTTGTCCGACCTCTCCATATAGTTGATACCCTCTAATCCAAGCAGCATTCTGGCAAATCTCTTTTGAACCCTCTCCAATGCCACCACACCCTTCCTGCAATAAGATGAACAGAACTGCACACAATACTCCAAATACTCCAATATCCTAAAAAGTCGCAACATAACTTCCTGATTCTTATACTCAATGCTCCACCTGTTTAGGTTGAACAGATTTAGTGGGGATATGAGGAAGAATTATATCTCCAAGAGGGTGAGTGAAGTCTGGAAAAGAACATCTAAGAGTTATTTAGAAATATAGAAACATAGAAAAATAGGTGCAGGAGTAGGCCATTCGACCCTTCAAGCCAGCACCGCCATTCAATAAGATCATAGCTGATCATCTAAAATCAGTACCCCGTTCCTGCTTTTTCCCATAACCCTTGATTCCTTTAGCCCAAAGAGTTAAATCTAACTTAGATAAGCATTTGAAATGCCATAGGACAGAAGGCTATGAGAAAAGTGCTAGGAAATTGAATTAATGCTGTTGGCCAGCATAGACATAGTGGTGAAAAATCTGCTACCTGTCTCCATCACTCTAAACAATACTGCAATGCCACCTTCTCATGAGAGATTAGAAATTATGCATCACTTCCAGTGAACGTCACATTCCATAAATTAATATATCAATTCTCATTACTTAAATGGAAGTGCACACCCAGTTCTAGATTTTGCTAACCTAAATCCAAATGGCTTATGCAACAAAATCCAATCATGAGGGTGCCTCAAACTAACTATCATGCAGTTCAAAGCAGTACTTTTTTGGTCAGGACATCCCTTCTGATATGACTCTTACATGAATAGTGATCTTAGAAACGAATGCAGACCACAATATTCTACAATATGTCTACCCTCCTGATTCTATTGAAATTCATCAACCGTTTCATGTCCTAAATTTACAATGCAGGTGCATTGAATGTAGAGTCATAAAGTCATACGGCACGGAAACAGGCCCTTTGGCCCAACTTGTCAATGCCAACCAAGGTGCCCTTTCTAAGCTAGTCCCATTTACCTGCATTTGGCCCATATTCCAGTAAACCTTTCCTAACCATGTATCTGTCCCAGCATCTTTAAATGCTGTTATAGTATCTGCCACAACTACCTTCTCTGGCAGCTTGTTTCATATACCCATCACCCTGTTCTCCCTCAGGTTTATATTAAATCTTTCCCCTCTCAACCTTAAGTCCTCTGGTTCTTGATTCCACTACTCTAAGATTCTGTGCATTCACCCTATCTACTGTTTTCACCATGCAATTATTTTTTTTCTCCTTAATTCCACTTCCATTGAGATTAGTGTTATTTCAGAAGTAGAGTCCATCATGCAAATGCAGAAACTATTATAATGCAATCTTGTTACATAAAATAGCGAATTAAATATCAAAACATTTCAGTGCGTAATATTAATATTTCCTTCAGAGAGCGCATATTATTATGCGTTTCCAAACCATTAATGTCTGAATCAAAACATGACCCTGACATATATCTAGTAATAATATTCAACTCATTCTAAGGTGCAAAGAAGTGGTTTCTATCTCCTATGCAGTTTTCTGACGATTTTGTCACATTGAATACCCTGTATCTCTTCAATTGTATAAATAATTGTGTTATAGGTGCAAAGCCATAATTTTAAACTGAGATTTAATATTATTTGGATTTGTTGCAAATGCAATTTTTCATGAAAATTTAATGAAGTCACAAACAAGAAAATGTATAAATATGGTATTATTATTGTGATTTGGGGAAAAAATGAATTAATCTTTCATAACAACTCTAATAGATACTTCAAATGATTCCATGGACTCAACCACAGACCTGATGCCCTTCAATTCAGAAGGTCATTTCTTCTGAAGTTTTATTAACTAGCTTGGCCAAAGGGACAGGGAATTACACTTTGTGACAGATAATAGTAATTGAATAGGACTGTAATGATAATCACAACAGTCCTTTGAATTAGTATTAGGGATTAGCACTACACATCAGTTTTTTTTACTGAACAGGCCATGGAGAAAGAGAAATAAAATAAAGACGACCATGACAATCCACAATGCCTCTCCAAAGAAAAGATGCTACCTTATTATTTATCATCAAAGAAGCATTTAGAATCCGTATTCCAGCAAATAGGATTCATTATATTAGTGCTTTGGTGTTGGGTTGCTCATCTAACTTTTCGAAATTTGATGAATGTTTCAGATTAAAGGTTGGGCGATGAGGTTTTACAGAAGCAGACTCCGTCAATGTAGCCTCAGGGACTATATTTTTTAACTGTTGGTGCTACTGAGACTGTGGCAAGGTTATCCGATCAAAGCACATCCGCAAAGAATGTTGTTCCACTGTCTAAAATATTGTAATACCCGTGAAATTTGAATTCAATTCCATATTTATTGTACATATTGTAATTAAATTGAGTATAAACATGACTATTGTGCTTGAACATACAAGTAATTGAAAAATCAAATATTGAATGACGTGGAGTGAAACCAGGAATCCAGAACACGTGAATAATTTACACAGGCTGATTTTTAGAATATTGCAGCTGAAACAAATGTTGCAAATCTCAGCAATTTCTCTGACAGTA
This sequence comes from Malacoraja senta, assembly GCA_038087875.1. NCBI lineage: Eukaryota > Metazoa > Chordata > Chondrichthyes > Rajiformes > Rajidae > Malacoraja > Malacoraja senta. The sequence continues at coordinate 19,633,511 of CM075985.1, read as the reverse complement.
CTGGGACACCCTTTCATCTAATCAAAACAAAATTGATTCAGTACAGTGATTTTAAAATTAAACATAAATCAATTACTCAGTGTATTGGTGTAAAGAACCAACGGGAGCAGAAAGAGATGATTGTGCTATAAACAGAAAACATTTATATGTTTATTATGATGTGAACCACTGATCATAGTTATAGTTTCTTGGTTTTCCATAATGTTATGGTGAAAGAAAGTTCACATATGAGTTCTTAAAGGGAACTGATGCTGCTTATGTACCATATCTGTGAGCTGCACTCTTGCATCTTGATGCCCAGTGCTGGAAGTGGAGTATTTATTTGGAAAATCCTTACAAAGATAAAAAAATAATCTTAGGGCAGCCACGGCGAAGGGCGGCCATGGTGGCGCAGCGGTAGAGTTGCTGCCTCACAGCGCTTGCAGCGCTGGAGACCCGGGTTCGATCCCGACTACTGTCTCTATGGAGTTTGTATGTTCTCCCCCTAAGCCGTGTGGGTTTTCTCCGGGGCTACCTGAAGCGAGAGAAATCAATATTCATACCACTGGGCTGTAAGCCGCCCAAGCGAAATATGAGATGTTGTTCCTCCAATTTGCGTTTAGCCTCACTCTGACAATGGAGGAGACAGAAGGGTCTGTGTCAGAATGGGAAGGAGAATTAAAGTGTCCAGCAAGTGGGAGATCAGGTTGGTTCAAGCGGGCTGAGCGAAGGTGTTCCGCAAAACGATCAACCAGCCTGCGTTTGGTCTCGCCGATGTACAGTATAAGAGTCCACATTTTGAACAACGGATACAGTAGATGAGGTTGGAGGAGGTGCAAGTGAACCTCTGCCTAACCTGAAAGGACTGTCAGGGTCCCAGAACAGAGTCGACAGAGGAGGTATAGCGACAGGTGTTGCATCTTCAAAGGTTGCAGGGGAAGGTACCTGGGGAGGGGGTGGTTTGGGTGGGAAGGGATGAGTTAACCAGGGAGTTGCGGATGGAACGGTCTCTGCAGAACACAGATAGGGGTGGAGATGGGAAAATGTGGCTAGTGGTAGGATCCTGTTGGAGGTGGCTGAAATTTCAGAGGATTATGTGTTGTATGCGATGGCTGACGGGGTGGAAGATAAGAACTAGGGGGACTCTGTCTCTGTTGCGACTAGGGGGAGGGGGAGCAAGGGCAGAGCTGTGGGGTACCGAGGAGACACGAGTGAGGGCCTCAATTATGATGGGAGAGGGGAACACCCATTCCCTAAAAAATGAGGACATCTTGGATGTTCTAGTATGGAACACCACATCTTGGGTGTAGATGTGGCGCAGACGGATGAATTGTGAGTAGGGGATAGAGTCTTTGCAGGAAGCAGGATGGGAAGAAGTGTAGTCGAGATAGTTGTGGGAGTCATTGGGTTTGTAATAGACGTCAGTCAATAGTCTATTTCTTGTGATGGAGACTGTGAGATCAAAAAAGGGGATGGTGGTGTCAGAGATGGTCCAAACAAATTTGAGTGTAGGATGAAAATTGGTGGAGAATTTGATGAAGTCCATGAGTTCTGCATGGGTGCAGGAGGAAGCACCGATGCAATCATCAATGTAACGGAGATAGAGTTCAGGGACAGTGTACGATGGAATAGGGATTGATCAACGTACCCTACAAAGAGGTAGGCATAGCTGGGGCCCATGCGGGTGCCCATAGTTACGCCTTGGACTTGAAGGAAGTGCGAGGAGTCAAAGGAGAAGTTGTTGAGGGTTAGGACCAGCTACGCTGGGAAGGGTCGAGTGTTACTAGAGGGAAATTGGATGGTTCTGCGGTCGAGGAATAAACAGAGGGCTTTAAGGCCTTCCTGGTGGGAGATGTAGGTGTAGAGTGACTGAACGTCCATAGTAAAGATGAAGGAGTGGGGGCTCGGAAAGCGGAAGTCATTAAAGAGACGAAGGGCATGTGAGGTATCTTGGACATAGGTCGGGAGTGATTGGACTAGAGGGATAGGATGGAGTCAAGATACGTGGAAATCATTTCCATGGGACAGGAGCAGGCAGAAACAATGGGTCTGCCAGGGCATTTGGGTTTGCGGATTTTGGGGAGAAGGTGAGAATGGATTGTGCGGGGCTGGGAAATGATAAGGTTGGAGGCTGTGGAAGGCAGACAGCCAGAAGTGATGACATCAGTAATGGTGTTTGAGATTAAAGCCTGGTGCTCATCTGTGGGATCATGGTCCAAGGATAAGTAGGAGGATGTGGCTGAGAGTTGTTGCCTGGCCTCAGCCCGGTAGAGGTCAGCGCGCCAGACTACCACGGCACCTCCCTTGTCGGCGGGTTTGATTATAATGTCAGGGTTGCTGCAGAGTGAGTGGAGAGCTGTACGTTCAGAGGGGGTGAGGTTGGTGCAGGTAAGGGGAGTGGGTTTAAACCAGATCTGCAGTTCCTTCTTACACTACCTGTCAAGATGGGGTTTATTAATGCTGCAATAGTACTTCCCTGAGATGAACACGGAAGTCTAGGCTGTCACACTGGTTTAGTGCATAGGGTCAACCAATAGTAGCTTTGCTCATTGGCATTCACATTTTGTATCTCAGCCCTATTCGGTTGTAACTTTAATCCTAATTTAACATCATTGTTTATTTTTGGGGTTTACACAACAAAGTAAACTGAATTTTTACTGCCAAACTGTGCAAAAGCAATGGGTGCTTTTGTGAAGGATGGGAGCAACTGTCTAGGTCCTTACCGAGATGACCAATGAAGGAGAAGATTAACATGAAGAATGAAGGAGAGTAAATAATTGGTGCAAAAAGACGAATAATGGAAATTACGATTGGGTTAAGAGAAAGAAAAAAAAAGAAAGAAAAAAGAATGATTGAAAAATACCATTTATTGCAAGCAAAACGGAGATTTAACAGTTTACAATCTTACCAGGGTAAATTATTGGGATTACATTAGGAATTAGAATATTAAAAGATAATGACTGTTAATTTTGACACTTGCCTTTCCGTGCTCAAGTGTTTAACATAAAGATAACAGGCGATCAGCAAAATGTGTTTGATTTAACAGAAATGTTCTCTTTTTCTGGCAGTCCTTGGGATTGAGAATGATTTGCTTCCATTCCAGACTACTGGTGGCTGATGTGAAAACTGCCGAGTCTTTCACAAGGGGGCAGGATGTCCCTAGCAAAGTGGGGGAGTGGGACCTTGGTATATTGTGAGGTGAGGAGAGCCTTATATCATGTTTCTGTTTGGTGCCGATGAATGGGCTCAAGGTTTTCAATCCAATCTTGCTGCATCTTTTGTAGAGTGCTAATGGGCCAGAGGATTCCAGGAGTCAGTGCGAATATTGCATTTCTTCAAGGAAGCTTTGAGCACATCCTTGAATCTTTTACTATTTTAAACCTGCTAATTTCCTTCCAGGACAGAGCTGTTAACAGTGTGCCTGTACGAGGAACAGCCTCCTACGGAATCTGGCAAACTCATCGTGGGATACCAATGCATCCACATTGCGGTCAACTGCTCTTGCTCTGTGCTACTCTGCTGCAGAGTATGCTTGTCCTGTTTGGGAGAGATCATCTCATGCGAAGAAAGTTGATGCCGCCCTTAATGACAGCTGCAGATACATCACTGGCTGCCTAAAACCAACGGATGTGGATAGCTTGCATGTCTTGGCCGGTATTGCTCCACCAGGAATCCGCAGATCAGTTGCCGGTAGAACTGAACATAGTAGGCAAGTTGGGGACACCCGCCATTCATGTCACTCCCATCACCCAGCCCCAAAATGGCTGAAGTCGAGGAAGAGCTTCCTTCACACAGTCCAGCCACTGTCGCAGCCTCCTCAAACAACCAGACTAGCCTTATGGGAAAAGAAACGCAGTGAAAACCACCACCACGTAAAGATGCCTATCCCAACGAAGGAACAGCTACCACCTGGTCACAGGTGTGCCTGGAAGACCTCAATAGGCTTCGTACAGGGATGGGCTGATGCAAGACCAATATGAGCAAATGGGGGCTATGCAGATGCGGCAGACACAGAATGTGAATGTGGAACATCTGTACAATCCATGCCACACCTGGTAAGATGCCCACTTCTTGGTGAACAATGCTGCCTGGAAGACCTTGCGGTGGCAAACGAGGAGACTGTCCACTGTGCCCAGCCGAACATTTGAAACATTGATGATGGCCACGAAAGAAAAGGTTTGCCTGTTTTAGGAGTCTGGTGACAAGCTTGTGACTGACATGTCCAATTTAATGTAGCTGACTAAGTACAACCAGGGCCATGTGCTGGGGCCATTGGGCTGGGAGAGGAGTCTATCATTGGCTTGCTTATCCTTCCAGTGAACCTGGAGGATTTTGCAGAGAGTGTGGGTGATGATTTTCCGATGTCTGGAGACACTTACCGTAGGTGTTCATGTCTCAGAGGCTTGTGCGAGCATTTGAGAGAAGTGACAGAGTGGGGGAACATCAACCAAAATGTAGACACAAAATGCTGGAGTAACTCAGCGGGACAGACAGCATCTCTCGATAGAAGGAATGGATGACGTTTCTGATCGAGACCCTTCTTCTGACTGAAGGATCTCGACCCGAAACTTCACCCATTCCTTCTCTACAGAGAATCTGCCTATCCTGCTGAGTTACTCCACCTTTTTGTGTCTATCTTCAGTGTAAACGAGCATCTGCAGTTCCTTCCGACACACCAACCAAAATGTTCTGGCATTTGGCTGCAAAGCATATTCTGTTCATTCTTTGAAACTGCTGACTGATTCGTGCATTAATAATGGAAAATATTTTTTTCGCAAGGAAGATTTGTCCTAGCACATCGCATAGTCACTTTAAGTTGTAATTGGAATTTTAATATAATCTTTACATATTTGCTTCAACCCTTCTCACTTTTAATGATCCAATTAATTAAGCCAATTAAACTTACCCTGGTTTGTTTTTGAGTTCAATGCCTTATCCTTGCCTTTAAACTGTATTAAAGAATGATTAGTTCAATGTGATAATTAGTGAATATACCATCAGATTATTAACATTTATATTTCCTCTACTTTGCAGCCAATATGTAAAATGTACAGTGTAAAAGTACATCATTAAAACTACATTGGAGGAAAAAACCTCGATTAATTCGCAAATTGAAGGATTATCTTGTGTTTCTTCTATACTTTATAGAAAGCTAAAGAAGGTTAAAGGCAACCAGAATTTCTCCTTGAATAATCCTGACATTAGCAGCTGCTTCCTAACTCTCTCATCAGTAGTGTTCAGGCTTCTGTCCATGTGCCATGTATCTTTAGTGACATCTACAGGTTTATTTGAGACTTTCTAAAAAAATAAATTCACAATTCTAAATTAGAAAGATCATTGGAGTAAGACAAATACCAAAAATGAATCAACATGTAAAGCTGTGAAAACTTTAGTAAAAGTTAATTGTGTGTGTTACATGCAGCAAATAATTAAACATGAAAAAATTGGGGGGGGAATGCAGAGGCCTTGCTTGCTTTTTGGTCAATGTAGACAATTTGAATTCAATTGAGTATCAAGGTGAAAATATGCAGAATGTCTATGCTGCTAGTTAGAAGGGCATTAGAATTTGTTTTTAATCTCCAAATTGCATCTAATGTTCAATGTTGTTTGTAAGAAATCGTTTGATGCAGTTTTGACATAGCTTTAGCTTCCTGCATGATTGAATTCTGTAAATAGTCATAACAAATATATATTAAACTGCAAAAGTACATTTCAAAAAGTGTAGAAGATAATTTATTGGTTTTATACAGGTTGTCCTCTAAAGCATATCATTACCCCCACAAACTTGCGATCAAAAACACAATAGAATTGAACAGCTTTTAACCATTTTAATAATGCATCACATTTACTTCAGTTCATTGCTTTAGCTCTCTCGCACATCAAGGAGATCAGCCTCTTCAAGTAACAAGCAAATTTTCTCTTCTGGGAGGTTATTATTTTTTTCTCCACCGTAGAGAATTGCGGAGACATTATTCATTGCTGCTGATATGATTTTTTTTAAATGAGAGAAGGGGAATGTGTTCTTTGTGTCCTTTTGCGTGTGCAGATGTAAGGATGTTAACATGGTATCACACTGTACAAAACAGTGACAGAAGAATAAAATTGATCTGACTCCACATTGAGCTAGTCGGAAATCGGGTTCTTTGGAAGGCCATAGGGGAACAGGATAGTGATTAAAAATGTTTTTTAAAATATGAAAATGCAATTTTTTATCTTAAACCCAATTCTCACGTTACTTCAGTCTTTATAGGCTGTAATTTTCTGTGTTTAATTGAGATGAGAAATATTGAAAATGATTAGATAAAACATTTTAACATTTATAAAAAATACAAATGCACTTGAAAATTATGAACACCATTAAACAAAAAACAATTTTGAAAAGGAATTTGCTTTCTCCTTGTCCGTCTTCCCCACAACGTTACAAATCTGATTGGCATTAATAGATCCTGCACCAGACTGTCTTCCAGGTAATAAATCTTGGCTCTTTATCAGGATTCCAGCATCAGGATTCAATACCAGTATACCAACCAAGTTCATCTCCAAATTAATGGAACTTTTACCACTCCCCTCTGCAACTGGATCATTGACTTCCTGACCAACAGACCACAATCAGTGAGAATAGGTGACTTCATTGAAGCTATCTTTAACTAACTTTATTTTGAACTAATTGTTATACTCTTTATCCTACATCTGTACACTGTGGATGGCTTTATTCTAATCATGTCTTTTTTGTTGACTGTATAGCATGCAACAAAAAGCTTTTCACTGTATCTTGGGATATGTGACAATACCATGACCACTCACAAGATGGAATACAGGAAGGAGATTGAGAACCTCATAACCTGGTACCAAGACAACAACCTCTCCCTCAATGTCAATGACAAAGGAGTTGGTGATCAATTCAGGAAGCAAAGTGGTACACACACCCTGGCATACATTGATGGCGCCAAAGTAGAGATGGTCGAAACCTTCAAGTTCTTAGGAATAAATATAAACAGTAATTTGTCCTAGGCCAACCACATCAAAGCAATCTCCAAGAAAGCACACCAATGCCTTTACTTCTTTAAAAGGCTCAAGAAGTTTGACATGTCCCCAGCAACCCTCACCAATTTCTACAGATGTGCTGTAGAAAGCATTTTATCAGGCTGCATCATTGCATGGTTTGGGAACTTCTCATCCAAGACTGCAAGAAAGTTCAGAGTTGTGGGTGTAGCCCAGACCATCACGTCAACCAACCTTCCTTCTATGGACTCCATCTACACTTCGCGCCGACTCAGCAAGGCCACCAGCATAATCAAGGACTAATCTCACCCAGTCATTCCCTCTTCTCCATTCTCCCATCTGACAAGAGGTAAAGAAGATTGAAAACACAAACCTTCAGATTCAGTGACAGTTTCTTCCCAGCTGGTATCAAGCAAATTAACCATTCTCTCACCAGTTACAGAGCGGTCCTCACCTCCCACCTACCTCACCAAACAACACCATACACCTCTGCACATCGATGGAGCTGATGTGGAAAGGGTCAACAGCGTGAAGTTCCTAGGACTCCACCTGTCAGATGACCTGACGTCCACGACCAACACCACAGCACTGGTCAAGAGAGCCCAGCAGCGACTACACCCTCTCCGAAGACTACGTAAAGCAGGTCTCCCCACTACACACCTACGAACTTTTTATAGGGGGACAATCGAGAGCACATTAACCTACGGCATCACTTCCTGGTTCGGGAGCTGCAAGGCGTACGAACGGCACCAACTAGACAGGATTGTGAAGACCGCCAGCAGGATTATTGGTGCTCCACTCCCTTTCCTGCTGGACATATACAGGAAGAGATGTATCAGCAGAGCCATCTCCATCATCAAAGACCCCTACCACCCATCGCATCACATATTCTCCATCCTGCCATCTGGGAAGAGGTACCGGAGCATTAGGTGCAAAACCAGCAGGATGCTCCTCAGCTTCTTCCCGCAGGTTATAAGACTGATAAACGGACTTTGTCCCCTGCCAAAGTATCGTGCACCAACCACCAACCTGGACACACTGCAGCAGAGCCACTGTCGCGCCGCTGCCGATCGGAACGCCTGTTGATGTTTAGTAGAGTAGAGTGTTAATTTGTTCATGATATATGTATTTTTACTTCTATTTATTTTTTACTGTACACTGAAATGGACACTGGTTGAGGAACGTTTTTTTGTTTCCTCTGGGTATGCGAATACTCAGGAAATGACATTAAAGATATACAATACAATACAATACAATACCTCAATGGAGACCTTTGAACTGTCTTTAATCAGACTTTATTGAATTTTATCTTGCACTAAACGTCGATGTGCAACAGTGAAGACCTTCTGGCATGCATTTGAGGCTCCCATGCAGATGTTAGAACATCCAAGTGTTAGTCCTTGTTCTGGTGATGATGTATAGAGACTTTCCCTCAAGCTGTGAATACAGTGTCATGCTGTATCCATAAGTCACTGATTCCCCTGAAATGATCCGGGGATGAAGGCCATCTGATCGAGGAAGACCACCTCCACAGCCAGAGCAGTTCAGGTACAGGCCAGGGGCTGGAAATCTATTGCAGAAGGCCAGCAATCACAGTGACCTCTTCTTCTGAACACCTTAGTCTCCAGACATCTCCAGATAGGAGCATTGAACCTCAATGGCTCTGGGTGTCAGGCCTTCCTTGGCAGCGTCTTTACCCTTCCTTCTTCGCTCTCTTCCCATAAGAAAGCCTTAGCTTTTTGCTTCTTCTACTGTTGCATTTTCATTGAAAGAACAAAGAGCAATTGGTGTGGGCAAGTTGGGTCGAAGGGCCTGTTTCCACACTATATAACCTTTTAGTTTAGTTTAGTTTAGAGATACAGTGCGGAAATTGACCCTTCGGCCCACCGAGTCCACACCGACCAATGACCCCCACGCATTAACACACACTAGGGACAATTTCCACTTTTACCAAGCCAACTAACATGCAAACCTGTACGTCTTTGGAATGTGGGAGGAAACCAAAGATCTCGGAGAAAACCCACGTGGTCACGGGGAGAACATACAAACTCCGTCCAGACAGCACCCGTGGTTGGGTTCGAACCCAGGTCTCTGGTGTTGCAAGGGCTGTAAGGCAGCAACCCTACCTGTGCGCCATCTACTCTATGACTCTATAACCATCAATATACCTAGTGTCAACCAAAACTGTTACAACCTCCACCTCTGCACTAAGTTTGTAGTTAAAGCAATTGACTCACACAGCATGGAAACAGGCCATTTATCTCACCCAGTTTTCACCGACCATCAACCACCCATTTATACTAATCCCACACTAATTCCAGTTTATTCCCTCACATTCCCATCAATGTTCCAGATTCTATCACTCACCTACATATTAGTGGCAATTTTTACAATGGCCCATTAACCCACCAACTCCTCCGTCTTCGAAAAAAAGACACAAAGAGCTGGAGTAACTCAGCCGGTCCGGCAGCATCTTGGGAGAACATGGATATGCAATGGTTTGGGTCAGGACCCTTCTTCAGACCTGCTGCTCTCCTGCTCTTTGATTTCTTGTATCTACACCGTACACCTTTGTGATGCAAAAGGAAACTAGTGCACCCAGTAGAAACCCAAGCAGTCACAGAGTCAGTGCAAACTCCACCCAGACAGAACTTGATATTGGGATTGAACCCAGGTCGTTGGTTCTGGGAGGCAGCAGCTCTATTAACGGCAAATGTGCTGCCCAATCTTCAGATTTGTTTTACCTAAGATCTCAAACTCAGTTCACAATTAACCTGCAGGCATCAAAGGATCTTTTTAAGAAGTACAATAGGGACCTGATTTCCCATGAATGGTCTTCATTGTGTATTAGGTACATATACGTGGTCAAATGTGAAAGGGCATCAGATTTTAGATCTACAACACGTAGCTTAATGTTACAAGTGGTGCATTTGGTCACCATAATGTTGCAGTCACAAATTCCAATGAAAACTGAATGCAAATGAGGATCCATAGCAAATTAAATGTTAGTGCTCCACGACTAATTTTTTCAGACCTTTTATCTTTATCCATCATTCAGTTCAGAAGGTATGTACAAAACTCATCGAGCATCACAAATGTTATTAATAATAATGCATGTGGCTCATGAATAAAAAGATGTTTCGATGTTTTAAGGTAAAATACTCTTATGAATGTACTTAGATTAAATCCAACAATAAAATCTATTGAACAAATTTAATCCACCACAGTTATACAGAAGCTCTCCACATATTGCTAAAGTTTATCTGAATTGAAATCTTCTTAATTGCTGATAATTACTGATATTGCTGAAAATGTATGGCATGAACATCAAAAAATGAGTTGGATAATCACCCCCTGAGGCCTGTTTTTTCCTTCGTTTAGATCATGGTTGATCGATTCCTCAAATCAATTTACCTGTCATTGGCAGATGACCCTTAAAACAGTTACTAAATAAAACATTGTTCTTGTTCTTGAAATCCCAGTTGACTCAATTTCCACATTTTACATTAAAATTCCCTTTCAAAATTGTACTTTTCCTCTAGTTTTTGTGGAACTAAAATGATTTTTGATTTAGCTGCTAACATTTTTAAAGAGTGTACCCCCTAATCCTGAATACAATCATATGAAATAACTTTGCTCTTTATTGCGTATATCTTGCATTAAATGTTGTACCTTTTATCCTTTATCTATTCATTGTTGATGGCTTGATTGTATTACTGTACAGCTTTATTTAGTTTAGTTTAAAGATACGGCACGGAAACAGGCCCTTCGGCCCACCGAGCCCGCACTGACCAGCGATCCCCGCACACTAACACTATCCTACACACACTAGGGACAATTTACACGTACACAAAGCCAATTAACCTACAAACCTGTTCGTCTTTGGAGTGTGGGAGGAAACCGAAGATCTCGTAGAAAACCCACGCGGTCACAGGGAGAACGTACAATTTTTTGTTTTAGCTTAGTTTTGGTTTAGTTTAGTTTAGTTTAGAGATACAGCTCAGAAACAGGCTCTTCGGCCCACCGTGTAAGCACCGGCCAGCAATCCCCACACATTAACACAATCCTACACTAGGGACAATGTTTACATATATACCAAGCCAATTAACCTACAAACCTGTACATCTTTGGAGTGTGAGAGGAAACCAAAGTTCTCCGAGAAAACCCACACGGTCACGGGGAGAACATACAAACTCAGTACAGACAAGCACCCGTAGCCACCCGGGTCTCTGGCACTGTAAGCGTTATACGGCAGCAATTCTTTTGCTGCGCCACCGTGCAACCCTAATTGATTTCTTTGATTGGATAGCAAGCAAACAAAAGCTTTTCACTATAGCATGATACACATGACAATAATAAACTAAACTAAACTAAACTAAACTGAGATGCAGTGCCTAGCAAAATGCTCCAGCTATAGTCTAAATAATTGAAGCATTACTCACTATCCAACACATTTCAGCAGGTGTGCGAAAAAAATCTTGTAAGCTTTTTTCCTCTGCTTTGTTTGATTTATTCAAAAAAATCTCATAACATTCTAATGGTTGCAGAGCATAGGGAAGAGCGGTAGATTGTTTGGAATAATGTCGAAGCAACATAAAATATTGCTTTGTCTCTGTGAAGGTGGAATATTGCTGTTACAGTTCTCAAGGGTTAACTTATTCAAGGTACTTGCTAGAATTTGGCATAATTCCCACCGCAGTCTCTGTCTGGGGATGATGATGGATGGCATCATTATCACGGTAGCCCACAGTGGATGTAGACTGTGGAGAAAAGGTACCTCAGTGGCAGAGTGCAGTGAATGAGTTAACAAGATTAACAATGTTCAATCCAAACCTAATATCTGTCGACAATTTATGAATTATAATTCACAGCTAAAATCCACCCAAAAGGAAATCATTGATGAAACCCTTTTTTTTCCAAACAGCATAATTATCAATAGCTTTTTTTTGGATCAATGTATGTGTTTGTGTGTTTGTGTCTATACCAGGCATGGAAATGTGTGCTTTTATATTATACTCAGGCCTTGTTGTTGTGATATGGGGAAAAAGCAGGAACGGGGTACTGATTTTAGATGATCAGCCATGATCATGTTGAATTAATTTCTGGAGTTATAAAGAAAGATTCCTCCATTTTAGGGCATAGAACATTGAACAGCATAGCACAGGAATGGGCCCTTCAGCCCACCATGTTTGTGCCAAACACAATACCTAGCTGAACCTACCTAGATCTGCCTGCAAGTAATCCATATTCCTCCATTCCCTGCAAATCCATGTGCTTATCTAAAAAGCTTATTAAACACCACTGCTGCATCTGCAACATATCCCAGACATTTGAAATATGTTACAACCACTCCTATTTTTCTTGTTCTCGCCCTTGTAGCTTCTTCCTATTCACAACAAAATATCAATTAAATCCAATAAAAACATAAAACTAAATGTTCCATGCGGAGGCCAATATAGCTGTCAATAAACTCTTCCCCTGCCCAATTTGATTAGTTTTGGTCACTGCAAATTTCAACTTGCTAGTACTAGATACATCAGCAGATTATTAGCACCCATCTTACTTCCAAAAAAAGAGCTTTCTTGTTTATATAAAGCACTCCACAGTTTGAGCAGCATCAGAAGAAAGCAAAATGAAGTTCATGTTTCAACTTGAAGATTCTTCACCTGTGAAGGATGCTTAACCTGAAATATTAACTAAGTTTCCCTTTCTACAGACACTGCCTTTCCTGCTGAATGTTTCCAGCTTTTTCTGCTTTTATTTTCAGCAACTGCAGCATTTTTTAAATTTTCAATTTTCTCACAATAAACTCATGATAATAAAGTCTACAATATCACAGAAGCAGGCTACCACAGATCAATTTGAGAAAGATAAAATATGAATCCAGCTGATTTGTTTATGCATTCAAAACCATTTGGAGGTATTCAGTATTTATTACGTTGATAAAACTACCACAATGTGTACATTATATTATAAATATTAAAATAAAATTTCATATAAAAATTAAAAATAAAAACTTTAAATGCCTGGAAGTATTTTAAAACACAGTACTTGTAAAATTTAAATCAACTCATAGACTGAAGTAACTAGCAGCCATTCCCCTGTTTGGAATGAATGAGGAATCACTCCCTGCACTGGTTTAGTGCAAGTCTTTGAGCAGGTTTCTGACCACTAGTGGCTGTGGGGCATCACCACAACATTTCACCACACCACAGATCAGGAAACAATGGCAGATAGCCTACCACAAATTCAAGATTTCTGCATTTGTAAGTTTGGTCAACATTCCTTACAAAATATGGAACATTAAAAAATATATCTGTATTACAGAATTCAACTGACACTCCTAATAACTCTTGAGAAATTGAATTCATTATCACATTATTAGAAGAAAAATATTTTCAAACTTAAAGTCTGGTTCTAAAATATAGTGCACTCTGTGGAACCAATGGGTTGTTATCTTTAGTCTTTTGTAACCAAAAGCATCTGTAATATTGTCTTTGATTTTATTCTGCAGAGACGACTTGCGACGTGCTGATATATGGGTCAGATCCACAATGTTCAAATTAATACCCCAATGTATGTTTTTGTTTTTACATCTAATTCTTGCTTATGGTTCCACATATATTATGACGATGAGATCGATGTATGTGTTTGTGTGTTTGTGTCTGTACAAGGCATGGAAATATGTGCTTTTATATTATACTCTGGCCTGTTGTTGGGATATGGGGATAAATCAGGAATGGGGTACTGATTTTAGATGATCAGCCATGATCATATTGAATGGTGGTGCTAGCTCGAAGGGCCGAATACCCTACTCCTGCACCTATTTTTCAATGTTTCTATGTTTCTCTACTCTGGATTGTTAAGGGGCTTAAAATGATTAATGCTTGGAGGGGAAATATCATACAATAGCGTTTACTCCGAGAGGAGATGGTGTCTGCCTGGTCACTCATCCAAAAACAAGCAATGAAGCAAAACTATGTGGTGTGTTTAAGATGCCCCCACAGTCACAGTACTCTTGGCAATGGCTTTAACGTTAACATAAGTTTACAGGGAAAAACAATCAACCAAATGCAGGGGTGTAACTTCAGGAACTTTAAGGTTGTACAGCAGCCATTAATGTCCATATTATTTAAAAAATCAATGTGGGAATCCCAGCTCATAATTAAACGTGAGCACAAAAATAAGTTTAAAACAGCGTAAGTCTATATCCCGCTCCATTCTCACTAGTCTTCTATTTTAATGCTACTGTAGCAGTCGAGTTACCCACATAATCAACGTGTCAAAGATAGACACAAAAAGCTGAGTAACTCAGCGGGACATGCAGCATCTCTGGAGAGAAGGAATGGGTGACGTTTCGGGTTGAGACGCTACTTCAGGTTTCATAGGTATGGTCAGTGTCACCCACCCTCTTCCAACCCAATTTGTCATGTAAGACTGTTCTTTACCACTTGATGGGAGGTTGTGGAAATGTCAGAAGCTGCTATGCATCTTCCTCCTATCCACTATAGCCACTTGTATGGGGTCCAAGAGCTAAAACACTTCAGGCCTGAGTCTTAATCCTATGAGGATGTTTTCTACTCAGCCCTCTTAGATCCGGAAGCAAACAGGCTGATTTTATAAACTTAAATATAAGGAGTACAATAGCCCATGAAGTGTGCAGCAAGAAATTCCTTGCACAAAGGAGAAACTCGATGTCTACCATTTCATAACATACCGATAGTAAATACTTATGAAAAGTTTTAAGCATGGAACTTTTATTCCTATTGGGAAATAGATAGTTCTAATTAATTTAATAGGTTAATGGAAATTTACTGTTGCCTGGATGAGTAGCTTTTTAAAACATATAGTTTATCCTTTCAGCAAATGTTTTGCTACAATATGGCATTCCATATCCTGCATATCTTTCAGCTGTGCACTTTCATCTCAGTGAAGAGCTGAGAACATAATAGTCACCCGATATTATATAGGCAGATGCAGACTCTGCTGTTCCAATTATACTAGGTCTCACAGGAATCCATTAGACACTTAACCTTCCACAGTTTGGTATCATTAAGATGACCTGCATTAAAAGCTTTAAATTCTGGTTGAATTCCGAGTTGCGATTTTCCCATTGTGTTTTAAAATGATTCTTCACGGTTATGGTTTCAAATATTGATAAGCGGAGGCTCTTTGAAATGCAAACATTTGCTCTACCACCACATATTTATTTCTGCACTTTTTTCCATTATTCATTTTGTTGCTTTGGAATTAAAACATGTCAGATGGAATCCTTATGGCCCTGTCCCACGTACACGACTTTTTCGGCAACTGCCGGCACCCGTCATAGGTCGTTGCAGGTCGCCGAAAATTTTCAACATGTTGAAAGCCCAGCGGCGACCAGAAAAAAGTACGACTCTTTGGGCGACTATTCACTACCATACAGGCTTCACCGTACAGGCTTCACCATACAGGCTTCATACATGTCGCCGAGGTGTCGCCTGTATGGTCATCAGTAGTCTCCTCAGTCACCCAAAGAGTCGTAGCGTCTTTCTGGTCGCCGCTGGATTTTTAACATGTGAAAATGAACTGGAACTGAAGGAATAGATTTCTCCTGGATTCAGCAACTAATTTAAAAAAACACCTCGAAACACTTACCTTTCATAATGTGATATTGAGAGAAGTTCCTGGCAAGATATTGGTATATGTAACTAGCAATAGAAAAACAGTGAAATAAATTTTAGAAATATACTTTTTCTGATTATTTTTGACAATTGATTTTTTTTCCCCAAAACACCAAACTCTATATTTTGTACATCACCTTTAACATACAAAACATCTCAAAGCACTTAATATTAACATGTATCAAACAAAATGAGGCCAAGTCCCATAACACAATGACTAAAAGGTTGGGTAAAGCCCACTGGAAAGCTATTCTCATTGAATTTACCATCCAAAGATTGAAGTAACAGCGCTTTTTAATTATGCATTCATGATTAAACATACACCACTTATTAATTTTCAAAGAAGCAATCTAATCCACATGGTACCAACAAAACTTCCTTGGAAATTGCAACAAATTCCCTTACCTCTGCATCCAAACAGCCAATGCTCTTACTGCATTGCAATTCTGGAATGCCTCAATTCTGTGACACAACAAATGCTTGCTTTCTTATAGGACATGGAATCACTGAATAGAAGAACAGAAGTGAATATGGTCCTTTCATTAAAGATTGAAAGGGCATAGGTTTAAGGTGAGAGGGGAAAGATTGGTAGGAAACTGAGGGGTAACTTTTTCACGCAGAGGATGGTAAGTATATGGAATGAGCTGCCAGGGGAAGTATTTGAGGCAGGTTCTATAACAACATTTAAAAGACATTTGGGCAGGCATAGGAAAGGTTTAGAAAGATATGGGACAAATGCAAGCAGGTGGGACTAGTGTAGATAGAACACCTTGGTCGGCATGGGCAAGTTGGTCCAATGGGCCTATTTCCGTGTTGTATGACGTTATAGCTCTATCACTATGACTACAATATGAAAAACATTAAAATAATAATCCCTTGAAAAGTTCCTTGACAATAACACAGTTGAGCCCATTTAAGCAATACAGATAAAGTGTGAAACCTAGAAAATGCATTGCAAATAAGTTGTTTTCAATGTGTAAATTGTTATTACACATGTTGTTGTTTTAGAGTTCATTTCTCTTCTGCTGTAAGTGGGCAATGTGTCCTATGGAGACTGTAATGACCACAATTCAATATTGGTCTCAGGAACTGTGAAATATTATTTTCTTAATTGATTTACAAATTACTGTTAAGTTTGCAGCAATGAAAGTCATAAATCTTCAATTAGCAAATGCTTAAAATGCAGATTAGAATTAATGGGAAATGTAACATTTTCTTTTGAAAGTGAACTTCAATTTGAATCAATTCTTCTTAAAATACTGTCCTCGTAAAATCTAGTTCTGAAATACATTCAATATTTAATATTCCAATATTAAGTATGTTTGACTAAAGTTCTTAACTTCTTTCATTATTACCTTGAGATTTTAGAGCTTTAATAATTAAGGAAGTAACCAATCAATCAAGTAAATACTGGGACCGAGTAAAATAGTTATTACAAAGGCAGTACCGTGCTCAAGGTTAGGGCTTAAGCAATATGGGATGAGCAGATTTCACATACAAACTTGCTCCATTTTATTATTTGGTTTGCAAAACCCTGCATTCACATGGAAATTATATGCACATACTTCTGCTTCCAGAAGGATGGAATGTTAATAAACAGTTTGGATGTCAGACAATACTTTGATTACATTGTAAAAGTCAAAATGTATGAAGTTCACACGTGAGCCACTTAACAAAACAATTTCCTGGCCAGCCTAAACCAAAATGAGAGATTGTTCCTTAGGAATGAACTTGCCCAGACAAACCCTACTCCTTCACCATGCATTCAAACCCACTTCTTGGCTTCAGTCAAGGGCTGAATCAGACCTTGCTCAATCTTGCCATTGCATTCAATGCTGAGTGAAGATTGAATAGATTCGAAGCAGATCTGATTTCAAATCCAGCATTGATATGTTTGTGTTTAACTTATAATAGTGATTGATAGTGATGATCTGTATTGCTAGTAATGCCATATATTTATGCATTCATTTTAAGTTCAATTCCCCCTTATTTTAAGGGAGGGGATTAAAATGGCAAATACATGATTCTATTGCAAAGCATTACGTATTCATAGAACCAATAGAAATTACAGCACAGTGTGTCATCATCTTTGCATGCTTTTTAATGTTAGTTTTTAAATACACAATGTACTTTAATTCAATTAACCTCATAATCCTCAATGCAAATCACGACCTGTTTGATTGATAATAGGATTTACCTGTGGAATAAACCATGCATTGATAATTTGCCTTTTATTTTGCATGGGTGGGCAAAGCTTCCCTTTTGGAAATCAAAATTCAAATGTTTAGAGGGTTGGTGCAGAAATGCCTGCTCGCTTTAAACATTAAAAATTGCTTAGGGAGCTGCAGGTTTCCCCTGAGTGCATCTTGAATCAGGTTTGGCACCTCACTGATGTCAGATTTAAGTGGTGTGAGACTTCTTCCTCAGAGGGGTCTTACTGCACTTGTTTCCATAATCACATTGGGATGCTGTAGATGCAGAAGGAATGCATCCTTAATGATCCTGCTCTCCCATCGGAGTTGGTTTACAGGGACAAGAATAAACATCTCTTTGAAACAATATTACTTCGTTCTTTAGGAAAGCCATATTATATACATTTAACTTGAAACAACAAGATTACATCATCCACTTCTTTACAACCACTTATATAAACGCTTGTAATGGATGCACTCAGCTTCCTGGTTATGTCTTCAATGGTAAATATTATAATGAAAGCACTGATCTATGATACTTCATTAATGAACTATTGTAAAGTGAGAAATCATCCAATACTTCATATAATAAGATAAAATAATTATAAAATAATGAACACTTTGCGGAAATGTAATGAGATTTTCACTGTAAAATAGTTATTATAGAAATGGATTTTAAGGTGAATAAAGTCACAGCACAGAAACAGGCTCTTTGGCCCAGCTTGCCCTCCTGAATATTTCTGACATGCATTTGTGCCATGTGAACATTTAGTTGTTGTTAGTTTCTGCTCCAAAATAATTCTTGACTTTGTTCACCCTGATATGCCAAATCATGTTTACTTCACAAAATTACTCTATCAGTAAGATTTAAGGTAATTTTTCCAAATGTTGGCCTGAGAGTTTTTTTTTTAATTCCCAGTGCAAGTGTGAAGACTAATACCCAAATGAATAATTTACAAATCAGAAAGCAAATAACTTTATTTTTACTTCAGTACATACAAAATTCATTGTCAGAGCATACTTTTGAAAATAAATGTTCATTTAAACTGTTAATTATTATTATTATCTATCTTGAGAAGTGATTTTGTTCAGCTCCATCCTGATTATAATTTGAATGGATTTTCTTCACCGTAGATGGCCCTGTGACCCAAGATGAGTTGTTTCTGCTCTATTTCTGTGGCCTCTAAGGTAAGTGACAAGCCCAATGGAGGAACAACAGTCTCTGCCACAAGTTGGGCAGTATGAACTTGATAAAGCAAGTAGCGGGTAGGTTCAGAGGTGATGGTCTCTCCGGATGGACACAAGATTTTCCATGGTATTCGTAACCCTCCTTCTCCAGAGCCTGAATCACCTTTGGATGATGAAGATGTTCACGATTTATTCAAGGACGTTTTGAGAAAATCCTTATCTAATTTCCGTTGCCCCCCTGATAATCACCAGCGATGATGGGTTGTACTGTACATGGGGGACAACCCTACAACCTCATCACTGAGGATGGGACACAATAGCTTCATCCAACAAATTATACTGAGTAGCTCCACACCTGTCACTGAAGAGAGGGGATCATACAGAAACATATAAAATTCCTAAAGGATTGGACAGGCTAGATGCAGGGGAAATGTTCCCGATGTTGGGGGAGTCCAGAACCAGGGATCACAGTTTTAGAATAAGGGGTAGGCCCATTTAGGACTGAGATGAGGAAAAACGTTTTCATGCAGAGAGTTGTGAATCTGCGGAATTCTCTGCCACAGAAGGTAGTGGAGGCCAATCCTCTGGATGTTTTCAAGAGAGAGTTAGATTTAGCTCTTAAGACTAGTGGAATCAAGGGATATGGGGAAAAAGCAGGAACGGGGCACTGATTTCGGATGATCCGCCATGATCATATTGAATGGCTCGAAGGGCGGAATGGCCTACTCCTGCACCTATTTTCTAAGTTTCTATGTAGCGTTTGTTCATTGGACAGCAGCAATCCCAGGCAGCTCAGTGCGGTCCACAGATTCTGAGCTATTGAAAACTCAACAATGCTCACTCTTAGCCCTTACGGAAAGTGTACAATGTCCATTTCATGCTCTGTCACTCCACCCACCGAGACACGATTGCCAAGATAGTTGTTTATGGGTGTATTTGAATAAAATGGAAATAGTATTATATTTTGGAATAGCAATAATCTCACCTGATAATATTTCCAAAATGCAAATGAACATTTTACAAAGCCCAGAATAATTTTTATTACTTTACTTTTGTCGTGTGTTTAATGCGTAAGCTTTAGTGATCTGGCTTTCAGAATTGAGCAGTATTTACCTTGAATTCCAATTGGGCTAGCGTGAAATGTGGCTTATTGTCGGGTCAGTGCCTCTGTAGCTCATTCTGTTAAAGTCAATGGAATCCATTTTCAGAAGCAGAACCACAACAAATTGATGCCACTGGATAGCTGGTTAAGAATCACCAACCAGGAATAAGTTACTGGGCAGTCGTATCCAAGCTTTATCTGAGTTGCAGTGACTGTGGTGAAATATCAGTAATCAAAGCACCACAGGAATTTCCTTTTAAAATATTTAATGGTTGTTAACTCAGAATGAAAGAAAGTAGCACAAAGAATGTGATTATCTTTCAATTTTCAATCTTCAAAAATTATGAACCCTTCTCAGGTAAAGTATAATCCAGGTCAGTCATATTGCATTGATTTTCAAAAATATTTTCAGTATCTTTGTAGTGACTTTTGATTTATATTTAAATGATGGTATCATGATCTGAATAATAAGAGCAGGATGCACAGGCATCCACGTTATCACAGGGAATGACAAAAATCGATAGCATGTAGAGGGCAGATTTTTTGAAAATTATGACAATTTTAAATAAATAGAACCAGCCACTGAGACTCTGGTGGTGATTTTAATAAAAAGCTGGCATCCTGTTGGCTGAGATTTGTAATTTATGTTATTGGACAGGAGAAGCTAATGCCATTTCTTAACTCCTGCTTCAATATACTGTGAAGAAAATTACTTGAAGCCTGGATTTCTGATGAGTTTTGCATAGCAAAAATAAAATAACCATTTCTTCCATAATTCTCCAGCTGACAGGTTGAAACACTGTCAGAAATGACACTCAGTAAATTACCTTAAAGCCATTTTGCATAAACTTCAGGCCCTGGTTTGAGCTAGGGATTCCAATCTGTGGGTACCTACTGCTGATATTTTACTTGGCCTTGAATTTGTCATCATGCTGTTGTTGTTAAACTAAAAAGTCTTATCTGTTTCACCAGCACTGATTCTAGGTAGTTTAGTTTAGTTTAGTTCAGAGATGCACCATGGGAACAGACCCTTTGGCTAGGTCCATGCCAACCAGCGATCACCTTTTCACACTAGTTCTATATTATGCCACTTTCTCATCCACCCAGCACACTTGGGGTACTTTACAATGAACTTACAAACCTGCACGTCTTTGAGATGTTAGAGGAAACCGGAGCACCCAGAGGAATCCCACGCGGTCACAGGGAGAATGTTCAAAATCCACACAGGCAACACCCAAGAACCTGGTGCAACAAGGCAGCAGCTCTACCATCTGTTCCACTGTGCCACCCTACTGTTGCCATTGTTTGGAGGGGACTGATACAGAGGAAGTGTGGCAGGATGAAGCAGATGGTCCTCTGAGACCTTTGATAATAGACAATTTCTAGATTGCTTCAAAACGGCTCCGATTCACATCTACCTCTTTGCAGACATTGGACTTTGTCTGTAGAACTGATGCGCTACAATGTTGAGAACTATATTCTGCACTCTGCATCTTCCCCTTGCTCTACGTATTGTTCTTGAGTTTGAATTGATCATATTTATGTATCGTTTTATCGGTTCTGAGTGGATAGCATGCAAACCATCACTTTTCACTGTACCTCGGTGCACGTGACAATAATGAACCTTAACCTAATAACTCCTGCAGTATACACCCATTCCAATGGTAAAATTGAAGGGCCTCCCCAACTGCATGACTTCAACCTGGTATTTCTCACAGATTACACTGAATGCAGTTCAGATTTATGAAACTTTACCATTTATAAAACTTTAACAACTGAAGAATGGTGCAAAATCCCGCCCTTAACCAATGGAATTGAAAAGATCAATACTTGCAGTATTTGCATAAGGGCCATCAAAAGCAGACAATATTATAAATGTAACACAGTATCATCTTCAGAACATTTAGGGCAACCACAGTTGATGCCTTACAGCGCTTGCCACGCCTGAGACCCAGGATCGATCCCGACTACAGATGCTGTCTGTACAGAGTTTGTACGTTCTCCCCATGACCGCGTGGGTTTTCTCCGAGATTTTTGGTTTCCTCCCACACTCCAATGACGTACAGGTATGTAGGTTGATTGGCTTGGTGTATGTGTAAATTGTCCCTAGTGCGTGTAGGATAGTGTTAATGCGCGGGGATCGCTGGCTGGTGCAGACTCGGTGGGCCGAAGAGCCTGTTTCTGCACTGTATCCCTAAAATGAAAACTAAAAATTATATTTAGGTAGCTCTATTCTTATCTAACAGTCCAGCAGTGAAACATTGAACACCCCACACATTATCCCCAGCTTTTACTATTAACCATTCTTCATTCCTAGGTCATTTTCCAATCCCTCACTTTCTCCATGCTTTAGCTTCCAATGAATACAGCTTGCTGTCCCGCAGAGGATAGACAGATTAATGCTACAGAAGAGTTCCTTATTAATAGACACGTACAGCTCTGCCAGACTCACGATTGCTTGACTTCTTCAAAGATAGATGAGGAAGCTTCTGCATACAAAAACGTTAACCTAACATCCCAATGGTGGTAGACAGGGAGAGACACCAACTAATTCACAACACAAGGATAAAAAGAGAATCATAAGCAGATTTGGAGAGTAATTAATTCTTCTGAGACTTGGCTTTGAACATCCATTGTAATGAAAGATCCAACAACATTTCAACACTAGCCTCAAACACATAAATAACAAAACTTATCATTTCTATGGTTCTCGAAAGAGCAGCATTAACCCTTGTTAATTTAATTTAATTGAATATTTATTGGTTCATTAATATCATTAATTAATCCAGTTAATCAAATGAGAGCATTATTGCTAATCTTTGGCATAAGTGGGTTACAGTTGTAAATGGTTTTCCAATTTCACTTCTCCAGAAATCTCTTACGTCTTGGTTTGCTTCATAATGTTAAAATAAATTCACAAAGATTTTGCAGTTCAGATAATAATGTGCACAATATTACATTCCTTGCCAGGGTTAGGCTTTCAGGGTATTTTTAGTAATCTATTATATGATATTCCTAAACAGACATTCTGTAGGCCTTGATATTGCAGGGTGGCTTTTTATTCATTGTGAATTATGGTATTTATTCAGGTATATGGAACTGCCTCCATTGTGTAACTGCCTCCACAGTTGCTGGTGTTCAAAGGTCAGTATATGGCATTAAGCTTCATTAGGTTTATGAATGATTAATTAATGATCCAATTACAATGTTTCAGCAGTTATAAACACATTTGTGACCTATATTGACCTCAGGAACGAGTTCTCTTCTATAATTCGTGACAGTTGCACCAATTGTGCGCAGGCTGTACCTTCTAAAACATAGGTTTATTGCTTTCACAATGAGAAATATTATGACTATTTTAGAAATTGTGGTCTGGCAAGAATTAGAAAACATCAGCGCATCATCTCTTCATTCATTATAAAATAATGTAACAATAGGAATTAGTCAAGATGACTGACAGGTAATTACTCAAATAATGGATCCTTTAATTACAAATAACAATGCAGTCAGCTTTCCCAAGCTCACTACAACTATTTAATCGGAATAGTTTTACTCAAACAATATTTGCATTAAATATTGCAGCAATATATTTTATTGCACATATATCCATTGGATTTGAAAATGATTGAAAATATTATTTAGATATTGTGAGATATTTTTATTCTCATTGTCTGGCTGAATCAAGCACTATTCCCATCACCTTTCAAGTACACAGTGAAACCCCACAGAAAAAGCTTTGCTCCAAACACGTCAGGTTATGCAAACAAAGTATGCCGCTGGTGTCAGCAGGCAACCGGATCTCTGAACTAGCAGAAAACTGCGTTAATCTTCCTCCAGGACCTTAATCCCATTCTCGCTGCAAATGATCATGTAGACAATTTAAGAAGATTTAATATGTGACTAAAATTGAGAATGAGAGATAGCGCCGAAGACTGCAGCTGATGCCTAGTGCTGACAGCAATTTCATATGTGCAGAGAGTTAATCTTACAAATCTAACAAAAGGAGCCCTCTGGCCCAGCCCTGAGGATCAAATCCAATTCTAGCAAGATACACATTAAGTCGTGTCTATCATGGCTTTGCCCTTGAAAGGAAGAATAATGATTAGATTCACCTCATTCTACTTGTTACCTTGGAGAACGTATAATAGGTTCTTAAAGTTTGGATTCCTTTCCTCAATGTAAAAATGTCAGCATTCTTATTCAGTAAGATTTGAAAGGATTCACTGCGAAGCTACTTCCATAGCTTTGTTAAATATCTTTGCAACTGTAATGGTTTCAAAGGTTCATAAATTGGATAGCACCGGAGACAGCGAGGAGAGATGGACACAGGACTGCACTGACGCTAACATTATGTTGCCTGCTCCCCAATGTGATTTAGCATCCAGCCAGCTCTAACTGCACTGCTGTTGTGTAGCATCTCTGCAAATGGGTCTGCTTCCAAAACAGCTAATAACATAGATACATAGAAAATAGGCGCAGAAGTAGGCCATTCAGCCCTTCGAGCCAGCACCTCCATTCAATAATATCGTGGCTGATCATCCAAAATCAGTACCCCATTCCTGCTTTCTCCCCATGTCCCTTGATTCCGGTTGCTCAAAGAGCGATATTTAAAGGGGCTGTCCCACTGCGGTGACCTAATTGCCGAGTTTAGAAGAGTTTGCCCTCGACCCATACTCGCAGCATGGTCGACACATGGTCCTAGGAGGTCTTTGTAACTCTCCTTCATGCTCGAGAGTAGTCCCCGCATACTCGAGGCCTCAGCTAGGCCACGACGTATTTTTCAACATGATGAAAAATGCCCGCGAGTAAAAAAAGGTCACCATGGAAAAAAAAATCGATATTTTTTTTACTCGTAGGTTTAGTCAAAGTAGGTCGTAGTAGGTCGGCATGTTATTCGTAGGTAATCGAGGGTAGTCGAAGGTAGTCGAAGGTAGTTGTAAATAGTCTTCAACATAGTCGAAGGGAGGTTGAAGGAGATCGAAGGAGGTCACCTTCACTCTCCACTATTCGGTGTCCAATTTTCCCGAAGCTAGTCGAAGCTAGTCTTCAACATAGTCGAAGGAGGTCGAAGGAGGTCTTCTACATAGTCGAAGGAGGTCTTCAACATGACACTTTTTCAAACTCTCCTAAACTCTTCTAAACTCGCCAAATAGGTCGCCGCAGTGGGACAGCCCCTTTACTTTCTCTTGAATACATCCAGTGAATTAGCCTCCACTGCCTTTTGTGGCAGAGAATTCCACAGATTCACAATTCCCTGGGTGAAAACCAGCAGCCAGAGCAATTATCCTGCATTATTTACCATAGCCCAATGCTAAAAAAAGGTGAGGCATATTATGACTTAAAAACGGCTGTGAATGAACGTAGAGGCAAATGTTTTTTTTTTAAGTGCACAACCCACCCAAAGACTTTTGTGGTTCTTTGTACATTTCTGCTTCTCTCTTGGCAATGTGATACGTAACAGAAAAACAGCATCAATTTGTGAGGGAAGGGGCAAATGCACCTGTAAGACCAAGATGGAGACATTAACATCAATAGATATTAGACAATAGGTGCAGGAGCAAGCCATTCGGCCCTTCGAGCTGATCATCCCCAATCAGTACCCCGTTCCTGCCTTTTCCCCATATCCCATACAATAATCTGTGCTGCTGTGACTGAGGCCAGGACCGAAAATAATGTTAACTTCTTCCCTCAATCCTCATTTTCTTTAGTCAGAGGGTGGTGAATCTGTGGAATTCTTTGCCACAGAATGCTGTGGAGGCCGTCAATGGATATTTTTAACGCAAAGATTGATAGATTCTTGATTAGTACAGGTGTCAGAGGTTAATTGGAGAAGGCAGGTGAAAGGAGTTAGGTGGGAGAGATAGATCAGCCATGATTGAATGGCGGAGTAGACTTGATGGGCTGAATGGCCTAATTCTGCTCCTATCACTTATGACCTTATGACCTCCTCACACCAGTCCAGCTCTCTCTTCCAATCCTACAATCTCTCCAGATTTACAGGGTGCAAACTGGGTTAGCATGCACGTATAGTTCACCCTCTCCTTCACACTTCTCCTCTCCACAACCACACTTCTGTGCTTTCTGCATCTTAAATCGCAGTGGCAGAAGTATAGAAGATAGAAGATTCTCAGTGTACTAATGGGAGGATGAGCTTCCAGTCGTTTGCTGCCAAGCTGTGCAGAAAGGGCAGTCTTGGTGTCTATTTCATGGAAGCCTAGGTGTGCGTGATTTTTGCTGCAGAAAGCTTTGATGGTTATGTTGATGGGAATGCCTGTGGGAAAAGGCTGCAGTATTCACAATACAATGGAGATTGGTGTACCACATTCTAACATCCTTCCCAATACAGCAATCAGCACCAGCATCAGTGTTGCAACTGTAGCTGTGCAGTTTGAGGGCTAAATTGGAACCATAGGACAAACAGAGAAACAGCAAACTTTAGTAATCAAAGTATTTGTATTAAACTGGCTTTGAACAATAGACAATAGACAGTAGACAATAGGTGCAGGAGTAGACCAATCGGCCCTTCGAACCAGCACTGCCATTCAATATGATCATGGCTGATCATCCACAATTAGTACCCCGTTCCTGCCTTCTCGCCATATCCCCTGACTCTGCTATCTTTAAGAGCTCTATCCAACTCTATCTTGAAAGCATCCAGAGAATTGGCCTCCACTGCCTTCTGAGGCAGAGAATTCCACAGATTCACAAGCCTCTGTGTGGAAAAAGTTTTTCCTCACCTCCATTCTAAATGGCTTATCCCTTATTCTTAAACTGTGGCCCCTGATTCTGGACTCCCCCATAAAAATTGTCCCTAGTGCGTTAACTGTGCATCACATTTTACAGGCCTGTCATTTCCAAGAATTAAAGAGTGAACTTATATTACAATAGATGTGGAGTGATCAGTAAATATGATGAGTGTGCCACAGTTGGTAAGATGACACAAGATCTACATGGACAGAACTGGCAGATGTATTGTAGTTATTGATTCATCAATAAATGCTAAATAAAATCTATGGAGCCAGGGAATTATGAATTATAAGTGCGGAGGGCAGTGAAAGGCACATCGGTGCCATTCTTTTACAAGGATGTTGCCAGGACTTGAGGGTCTGAGCAGACTGGGGCTCTATTAGAAACATAGAAACATAGAAAATAGGTGCAGGAGTAGGCCATTCGGCCCTTCGAGCCTGCACCGCCATTCAATATGATCATGGCTGATCATCCAACTCAGTATCCTGTACCTGCCTTCTCTCCATACCCCCTGATCCTTTAGCCACAAGGGCCACATCTAACTCCCTCTTAAATATAGCCAATGAACTGCCTCAACTACCTTCTGTGGCAGAGAATTCCACAGATTCACCACTCTCTGTGTGAAAAATGTTTTTCTCATCTCGGTCTTAAAGGATTTCCCCTTTATCCTTAAACTGTGACCCCTTGTCCTGGACTTCCCCAACATCGGGAACAATCTTCCTGCATCTAGCCTGTCCAACCCCTTAAGAATTTTGTAAGTTTCTATAAGATCCCCCCTCAATCTTTTAAATTCTAGCGAGTACAAGCCAAGTCTATCCAGTCTTTCTTCATATGAAAGTCCTGACATCCCAGGAATCAGTCTGGTGAACCTTCCCTGTACTCCCTCTATGGCAAGAATGTCTTTCCTCAGATTTGGAGACCAAAACTGTACGCAATACTCCAGGTGTGGTCTCACCAAGACCATGTACAACTGCAGTAGAACCTCCCAGCTCCTATACTCAAATCCTTTTGCTATGAATGCTAACATACCATTCGCTTTCTTCACTGCCTGCTGCACCTGCATGCCTACTTTCAATGACTGGTGTACCATGACACCCAGGTCACGTTGCATCTTCCCTTTTCCTAATCGGCCACCATTCTGATAATAGTCTACTTTCCTGTTTTTGCCACCAAAGTGGATAACCTCACATTTATCCACATTATACTGCATCTGCCATGCATTTGCCCACTCACCCAGCCTATCCAAGTCACCTTGCAGCCTCCTAGCATCCTCCTCACAGCTAACACTGCCCCCCAGCTTCATGTCATCCGCAAACTTGGAGATGTTGCATTCAATTCCCTCGTCCAAATCATTAATATATATTGTAAATAGCTGGGGTCCCAGCACTGAGCCTTGCGGTACCCCACTAGTCACGGCCTGCCATTCTGAAAAGGACCCGTTTACTTTTTTTTTTTTTTTTTTTTTTTTTTTTTTTTTTTTTTTTTTAATTTTATTTTTTAGAAGTACGGTAGATTACAGTAATGTACAACACGTATATATTAATACATTTTTTGTACCGCTTCATTTTTTTAAACTTTAAGAAAGAAAAAGAAAGAAGTAAGAAAAGTGAAGAAAGTGCGCAAAGGTTGTGAAGTGCAAAAGAGTGTTGGGAAAAGAAAGCCCCTTAGAGAAGAGGTTAGAGAAGGAAGTAAAGTTAGAAAATAGACCCTAGAAAAAAAAAAGAGAAAGAAAGAAGGAACAATCGCTCTATTATAACTCTTATACTATACTTCATAGAGAAGGAACTACCAACCAAGTCTGTTTTTATTTTACCTCCCATTACCAGGTCCAGATACCTTTTATTTATTTATTTGTTTTTCTAAATTACTATTGCACCTCATGCTTGTAATAGGTCCAAAAACGCAGACCACGTCTTTTGAAATTGATCTACTTTACCTACTAGGAGGAATCTCATCTCTTCCAGATGTAATGTTTCCAACATATTTGATGTCCACATTTTTATTGTTGGTGTGGGCGCATTTTTCCAGAATTTAAGTATAAGCTTTTTTCCCATTATTAGCCCATAATTGAGTAAATTCTTCTGATACACGTTTAATTCAGGGATACCTTCCGATATTCCAAAAATAATCCATTCTGGTTTTGGTACCAGTTTTATTTTGATTAATTTTGAAAAAATATCAAATATTTCAAACCAGAATTTTTGGATTTTTGTACAAAAAACAAAAGAATGTGCTATGGTAGCTTCTTGACATATACATTTATCACAGATTGATGAGACGTTAGGAAAGATTTTATTTAGTTTGGTTTTTGAATAATATAATCTATGTAATGTTTTAAATTGGATAAGCGTATGTCGTACGTTGATCGAGCATTTATGCACCTGTAATAAATGATTATCCCAGCTTTCTTTTGAAATTTTTATACCTAGATCTTGTTCCCAATCTCTTCTAATTCCATCTGTTGTGGGTATTTCTATATTTAAGATGATATTATATAAGTATGATATTAAATTAACTGATTCCGCCTTTGTCTTCATTGCTTCATCTAGTAAGTCGGAAGGCATATTATAATAATCTTTTGTGTGTGATTTCAAATAGTCACAGATTTGTATATATTTAAAATATTGATTATTTTTCAAATTATATTTCAGTTGTAGTTGTTGGAATGATAGTAATTTTTCTAATTCATACAGATCTTCGAGCGTTTTAATTCCCATTCTTTCCCATTGTATAAATGCTTTATCTATGATTGAAGGTTTAAACGATGGGTTATTGACTATTGGTATTAAGAGAGATAGGTTTCTTAATTTTAGATTCTGTTTTATTTGCTTCCATGTTCTAATAGTGCTATATATAATTGGATTTTTATTATAATTTTTATTATTCAAATTTATTGGAGAGAGAATAATCGCTCCTATATTATTCGGGGAGCAATCCCTTTTTCCATTATAATCCAGTCCACCTGCTGGGCAGAATTGTCCAGCAGGTGAATCATATTTTTAATATTTACTGCCCAGTTATAATACATAAAGTTAGGGAGCGCTAGACCCCCCAACTCTTTTCGTTTGTTAAGGTGTGTTCTTTGTATTCTGTGGGAAGGACCCGTTTACTCCTACTCTTTGATTCCTGTTTTCCAGCCAGTTCTCTATCCACATCAATACTGAACCCCCAATACCATGTGCTTTAAGTTTGTATACTAATCTCTTATGTGGGACCTTGTCGAAAGCCTTCTGAAAGTTCAGATATAACACATAACAGATATAACTGGTTCTCCCTTATCCACTCTACTAGTTACATCCTCGAAAAATTCTATAAGATTCGTCAGACATGATTTACCTTTCGTAAATACATGCTGACTTTGTCCAATGATTTCACCACTTTCCAAATGTGCTGCTATCCCATCTTTAATAACTGACTCTAGCAGTTTCCCCACTACCGATGTTAGACTAACTGGTCTGTGTTAGACTAACTGAGGCCAGTTCATTGGCTATATTTAAGAGGGAGATAGATGTGGCCCTTGTGGCTAAAGGGATCAGGGGGCATGGAGAGAAAGCAGGTACAGGATCCTGAGTTGGATGATCAGCCATGATCATATTGAATGGCGGTGCAGGCTCGAAGTGCCGAATGGCCTATTCCTGCACCTATTTTCTATGTTTCTATGCTTCTATGTAATTTCCCGTTTTCTCTCTCCCTCCCTTTTTAAAAAGTGGGTTACATTAGCTACCCTCCAATCCCCAGGAACTACTCCAGAATCTAAGGCGTTTTGAAAAATTATCACTAATGCATCCACTATTTCTGGGGCTACTTCCTTAAGTACTCTGGGATGCAGCGTATCTGGCCCTGGGGATTTATCGGCCTTTAATCCATTCAATTTACCTAACACCACTTCACTGCTAACCTTGATTTCACTCAGTTCCTCCATCTCATTTGACCCGCGGTCCCCTGCTATTTCCGGCAGATTATTTATATCTTCCTTAGTGAAGATAGAACCAAAGTAGCTATTCAATTGGTCTGCCATGTCCTTGTTCCCCATGATCAATTCACCTGTTTCAGACTGCAAGGGACCTACATTTGTTTTAACTAATCTCTTTCTCTTCACATATCTATAAAAACTTTTGCAGTCAGTTTTTATGTTCTCTGCCAGTTTTCTTTCATAATCTATTTTCCCTTTCCTAATTAAGCCCTTTGTCCTCCTCTGTTGGACTGAATTTCTCCAAGTCCTCTGGTAGGCTGCTTTTTCTGGCTAATTTGTACGCTTCATCTTTTGTTTTGATATTATCCCTGATTTCCCTTGTTATCCACGGATGCACTACCTTCCCTGATTTATTCTTTTGCCAAACTGGGATGAACAATTGTTGTAGTTCATCCATGCAGTCTTTAAATGCATTCCATTGCATATCCACCGTCAACCCTTTAAGAATCAATTGCCAGTCTATCTTGGCCAATTCACGTCTCATACCCTCAAAGTTACCTTTCTTTAAGTTCAGAACCCTTGTTTCTGTATTAACAATGTCACTCTCCATCCTTGGAGTGCAGGCAGATGAGGGGTGATCTCATAGAGGTTTACAAAATCATGGGTGGACTAGATCGGGTAGACGCACAGAGTCTCTTGCCCAGAGTAGGGGAATCAAGGACCAGAGGACATAGGCTTAAGGTGAAGGTTAAAGATTTAGTAGGAATCTGAGGGGTAATTTTTTCACACAAAGGGTGGTGGGTGTATAGAACAAGAAGCAGAGGAGGTAGTTGAGGCTGGGACTATCCCAACGTTTAAGAAACAATTAGACCGGTACATGGATAGGACAGGTTGAGAGGGATATGGGCCAAACGCAGGCAGGTGGAACTCGTGTAGATTGGACATATTAATCGTTGTGGGCAAGTTGAGCCGAAGGGCCTGATTTCATGCCGTATGACTCTATGATCTATGTTATGCAGGTGGTTGGAGCATACCTTACTTCAGCTTGGCCTCACAGATTGTGAGCCTAGGTCCAGCAATTCTTCACTGAGTGAGTTCTCAGTCAGGCCATTGAGGAGAACTCCAGATGGGATTTGCACATGTTTCCTCACTCCCATGGAAATCTCATGCGGTGGCACAAGCAGGATACTGGCCAAATATCATGCAGGAAGTAGAAATAGAAAAGAGCAATGACACAAAAGATACGGAGAAAAAGAATAGGTTCTTCTCTCCAGAGATGCTGTCCCGCTGAGTTACTCTATCTTCGGTATAAACCAGCATTTGCAGTTCCTTCCGACACATAAGGAGAAAAATGTTGGCTGCAATTAATAGAAAAAGGAGAGAAACGAAGAGTTGAAAAACTCAAAGAGAAAAGGAAAAAGATGAAAGTGGAAAATATAAAGCAACAAAAATAAGCATATAGATTGGCTGCTTGACGATGTGGACATTTCCAGTCATTGGAGATAAATTATTCATTAGTTGAAAGGTGCTTTGACAGATTCCTATTGCTTTGTTTCCTTGCTAAAGGTATGAGGGAAGAGTTTCATACTTTTCTTGCAGTACAGGAAAGGTTTAGAGGGAAAGTGGCCAAACCCAGGCAAATGGGACGAAGTTAGATGGGACATCCTCGTTGGCATGGACAAGTTGGGCTTGTTTCCATGCTGTATGACTCAGACTTTCTGACTAAGTGGCTTTAGATTTTTATTTCATCCTGTGTGATTATGTGGTGATGTGCATAAGATGGGACGAGATGGACATTTCATGTGTAAGTTAAATAAAGATATTTTTTTTAATGACATACAAATGGCAGCCAATTTGCAATCACTATCTTTGAATTCATGCCATAAGTGAAAATTGCCTCTATTATCCCTCAAGGGAAAAACATTGAAAATATATTTATTTCCTTATTATTCTTATTTGCAGTGCGGGCAGAGTTTGGTTTTATATGCTCTTTTTCTATTTGTACATTTAGATTATTCAGAATACTTTTGAAAATATCAATCAGAACTTCGACAAGTCAAGTGGAAACTCTATCAACATTGGCCTGAAAATTTCAATCGGACTCTTAAATACGTCAAAGGATATTCAAAAGGTTCTTGATGTACTTTGAAACTATTCATTTCAAAAGGTTTTAAATTGTTTAAGTTATCTCTTTAATAATATGCAATTCTATTTTCAGCAACTATTTTGTCACTGCATTTTCTCCAGCTTTCAAATCCCATGAATATCTATCTTTTCAAAGCCACTCTATTAGCAGTCACCGCTGAGGGACTAGTTTGTGAACAGTGAACACTTTTTTTTAGATTATTAAAGGAAAAGTGTAACATCCAATTCAATTAGAAAATATTTAATTCCCTTTTTCGAAGAAGTGACAAATTGAAAAAAGGGTTTTGATCTGAGATTAATAAATAGGTGAATATGCAGGTCCTGTTTATTCCTGGAAGGATTTAATATGTGAGAAAGATTTCAGTCACAGCACCGCTCTTACCCATGCATATAGTCTTTGTGATTATGAGTCTTTTAATAATCCTGGCACAAACCTAGTAATACAACACTGCTTTTATAATATCCTCTGTTCATCATTTCTAAGTTTACACCTGAGTTATTGTATTAAGGTCTTTGGCCCTGAATGTGTTTTACATTGAAGGACTGAAGAGATTTGGGTATTTTAGTCTTTAGCCAATTGTGGATGATAGCATTATCTTTGTGTCAGTCACCAATTGTACAGATTAAAGCAGGAGATAGAAACACAAATAAATGATAACATCTTGCCTTTTCATAGCAGAGCAGTAAAACAAAAACTGTTGAAGGAACTCAGGTAGCAAGCATGGAGGGAAATGGACAATCGATGTTTTGTGTTGAGACTCTTCACCTGGACTGAAGTAGAGGAGGGATTGTCCGCGTAAAGAGTTGAGGGGTGGGGCAAGAGGTGGCCCATGACAGCTGCATCCTGCTGAGGTTGCAGCTGGAGCCAGCAGGGGCAGGTGAAGGGTGGAGGTAATGACAGAGGTCAGCAGTTGGTAAGTGGAGACAACAAGAAAGTCGCAGATTATGGAAAAAAAGGAGGACAAAACTGGAGGATAGGGCTTTGGAAAGGGGCATGTGAGAGCTTCCATTAACCGTTGCAGAGTGCAGGCGCTCAGCAAGGTACCCGGAAGTGGCGCAGACGGACGAGAAGCCGAAGTAAAGAAGTGGAAGCCAAATAACCGAATGGAAACTAAGCCGAAACGCCAAATAACCGAATGGAAACGAAGCCGAAACGCCACCTACCCGAAAGGGCGGGACGCCTAAATGCAAACTAACCGAAAGGGTGGGACGCCTAAAAGCCAACTAACCGAAAGGGTGGGACGCCTAAAAGCCAACTAACCGAAAGGCTGAGTCGCATAAAAGCAAACTCACTGAATGGCTGCTCTGCTGAAACGCCACCTACCCGAAAGGTGGCGGCGCCTACAAGCCAACGAACCGAATGCCGCTCAACAGAAAAGTCAAATAACGGACATGACGTTGCCGGGGGGCGGGACTTGTCAGCGATTGGTCCAGACCCAAGCGTCCATCACATCACTGTGGAGGGATGAACATTGTCCCACACCTCCGCTCCAGCCGACCCACAGCCCGCGGAGGGTGGCCGTGGGAGAGTGGGGGCTGTCCCGAGGGATGCGCACCTTCGGACGCTTACAACTTGGTGCTTGGGTTCAGATTGCCCAGTCACCTGTAGTTTAGTTTAGAGATACAGAGCGGAAACAGGCCCTTCAGCCCACTGAGTCCGCGCCTATCAGCGATCCCCGCACATTATCCTACACACACTAGGGATAATTTGCATTTATACCAAGCCAATTAACCTACATACCTGTATATCTTTTGGAGTGTGGGAGGAAACCAAAGATCTCGGAGAAAACCCACGTGGTCACGGGGAAAATATACAAACTCCGTACAGACACCTGTAGTTGGGATCAAACTCGAGTCTCTGGTGTTGTAAGCACTGTTAGGCAGCAACTCTACTGCTGTGCCACCGTGCCGCCCTTTGGAGAGTCTTGGCCTGCAAGTGACAAAGGGCCACTTGTGCAGAAGCAGATCTTTGCAAAACACCTTCAACTTTAAGGAAACCTTGCATTTCCCCTCTCTCTCCATTCCTCCACCACCCTAGTTAGCCCTGCGATAAAGGAGCTGGGGGATTAAAAGGCTTTGTGTGCATTTTGTTACGCAAGGCACATCGCATTCCAGGCAAGTCACTGCACATCACTCACTATACATAGAAACATAGAAAATAGGTGCAGGAGGAGGCCATTCCGCCCTTTGAGCCTGCACTGCCATTCATTGTGATCATGGCTGATCATCCCCAATCAGTAACCCGCGCCTGCCTTCTCCCCATATCCCTTGATTCCGCTAGCCCCTAGAGCTCTAAAGGGCCTGTCCCACTTTCACGACCTAATTCACGACCTCTGCTGAGTTTGCCTTTGACTCATACTCGCAGCATGGTTGTCACAAGGTTGTAGGAGGTCGTAGGTTGGTCGTAGGTAGGTCGTGATGCTAGTCGTAGGTACTCATGGCATCAAGTAGGTCGGGGCATTTTTCCTAGCCTGATGAAAAATGTCCACGAGTAAAAAAGGTCGTGAATTAGGTCATGGAAGTGGGACAGGCCCTTAACTCTCTTTTTAGTTCATCCAGTAAATTGGCCTCTACTGCTTTCTGTGCCAGGAAATTCCACAAATTCACAACTCTCTGGGTGAAAACGTTTTTTTCTCATCTCAGTTTTAGATGAACTCCCCTTTATTCTTAGACTGTGGCCCCTGGTTCTGGATTCCCCCAACATTGGGAACATTTTCCTGCATCTAGCTTGTCCAGTCCTTTTATAATTTTATACGTTTCTATAAGATCCGCTCTCATCCTTCTAAATTCCAGTGAATACAAGCCCAGTCTTTCCAATCTTTCCTCATCTGACAGTCCCACCATCTCGGGGATTAACCTATGCTGCACTCAATAGCAAGGATGTCCATCCTCAAATTAGGTGACCAAAACTGCACACAATACTCCCGATGTGGTCTCACCAGGGCCATCTTTACTCCAATACTCAAATCCTCTCGTTATGAAGGCCAACATGCCATTAGCTTTCTTCACTGCCTGCTGTACCTGCATGTTTACTTTCAGTGACTGGTATACAAGGGCAACCAGGTCTCGTTGCACTTCCCTTTTT
Source organism: Malacoraja senta (assembly GCA_038087875.1). Classification (NCBI taxonomy): domain Eukaryota; kingdom Metazoa; phylum Chordata; class Chondrichthyes; order Rajiformes; family Rajidae; genus Malacoraja; species Malacoraja senta. The sequence goes on along the minus strand of CM075985.1, from coordinate 19,597,495 downwards.
CCTAATCTGACACCATTGAGATAATAATCTGTCTCCTTGTTCTTGCTGCCAAAGGATACTCACATTTACAGGTATCTACATTACTCTGCATCTGCCATGCATCTGCCCACTCACTCAAGTCACCCTGCAACCTCCTAGTATCCTCTTCGCAGTTCACACTGCCACCCAGCTTTGTGTCATCTGCAAATTTGCTAGTGTTACTTTTAATCCCATCATCTAAATAATTAATATATATCGTAAATAGTTGCGGCCCCAGCACCGAGCCTTGCAGCACTCCATTCGCCAATGCCTGCCATTCTGACAGGGACCAGTTTATTCCTACTCTTTGTTTCCTGTCTGCCAACCAATTCTCTATCCATGTCAATACCCTACCCCCAATACCATGTGCTCAAATTTTGCCCACTAATCTCCTGTGTGGGACCTTATCAAAGGGTTTCTGAAAGTCCAGATACACTACATCCATGGGCTCTCCTTCATCCATTTTACTTGTCACATCCTCAAAAAATTCCAGAAGATTAGTCAAGCAGGATTTCCCCTTCAATAATCCATGCTGACTTGGACCAATCCTTTTACTGCTATCCAAATGCGCCGTTATTAATTCTTTAACAATTGACTCCAGCATCTTCCCCACCACCGATGTCAGGCTAACTGGTCTATAATTCCCCATTTTCTCTCTTGCTCCTTTCTTGAAAAGTGGGATACCAATAACTACCCTCCAATCCACAGGAACTGTTCCTGAATCTATAGAACATTGGAAAATGATCACCAATGTGTCCACGATTTCTAGAGCCACCTCCTTGAGTATCCTGGGATGCAGACCATCAGGCCCTGGGGATTTATCAGCCTTCAGTCCCATCAGTCTACCCACCTAATGCAAATTTCTCCAGTTCCTCTGTCTCCCTAGATCCTCTGTCCTCTGGTACATCTGGGAGATTGGTTCCGTCCTCACTTAGGAAGACACAAACAAAGTACCTGTTCAAGTCTTCTGCTATTTCCTTGGTCCCCATAATATGACCGGCTACGCAGTCATGAGTATAGAGTGAGTACAGCAGGGGGCTGAGCACGCAGCCTTGAGGTTCCTCCATGATGATTGTTATCGAGAATGACACATTTCCACCAATACGGACAGACTGTGGTCTGTGGATGAGGAAGTCGAGGATCCAATTGAAGAGGGATGCGCAGAGACCCAGATCTGAGATCTTGCTAACCAGCTTGGAGGGGATGATCGTATTAAACGCCGAGCTATAGTCAATGAATAACAGCCTGGCATATGAGTTTTTGTTGTCCAAGTGGTCCAGAGCGGAGTGGAGAGCCAGTGAGATCGCATCCATTGTTGATCTGTTGTGGCGGTAAGCGAACTGCAGTGGGTTGAGATATTTGTCGAGGTAGGTGTTGATCTTCTGGATTATGCCCAGAAATTCCTGCCATTGCTGTTTCACCGTCATTCCTGTCAGGATCCTTTTCCAGTCGACCTTGGCCGGCTCCTCTCTCATGCCTTCATAGTCCCCTTTGTTCAACTGCAACACTGACACTTCTGATTTAACCTGCTCCCTCTCAAATTGCAGATTAAAACTTATCATATTATGGTCACTACCTCCTAGCGGTTCCTTTAACTTGAGCTCCCTTATTAAATCTGGTTCATTAGACAACACTAAATCCAGAATTGGCTTCTCTCTGGTAGGCTCCAGCACAAGCTGCTCTAAGAATCCATCTCGGAGGCACTCTACAAACTCCCTTTCTTGGGGTCCAGAACCAACCTGATTTTCCCAGTCTACCTGCATATTGAAATCTCCCATCACCACAGTGGCATTACCTTTGTTACATGCCAATTTTAACTCCATCTGTAACTTGCACCCTATATCCAGGCTACTGTTTGGGGGCCTGTAGATAACTCCCATTAGTGTCTTCTTACCTTTACAATTCCTCAATTCTATCCACAGCGACTCTACATCGTCAGTCCCTATGTCACCCCTTGCAAGGGACTGAAATTTATCCCTCATCAACAGAGCTACCCCACCTCCTCTGCCCACCTGCCTGTCCTTTCTATAGGAAGTATAACCCTGAGTATTCAGACCCCAGTCTCGACCCCCCTGCAGCCATGTCTCTGTAATCCCCACATTGTCATATCTACCAATCTCTAACTGAGCCTCAAGCTCATCCACTTTACTTCTTATACCTCGTGCATTCATATATTATACCTTTAATCCATTACTCACCTCACCTTTCACATCGATTCCTATTTCACTTGGCCATACTCTCCTATCCCTTCGTGAGCTTTCTGCCCCGTTAATTCTGGTGTCTTTCTTAACTTTTCCTATATTCTCTTCCCCTTTAACTCCATCTTTGTATTTCGAATTTGTCTCCCCTCCCCCCCACCCCCCACTATTTATTTTAAACCCACCCTTGTAGCAGTGGCAAACCTGCCTGCCAGAATGTTGGTCCCCCGCCTGTTACAGTGCAACCCGTCCCTTTTGTACAGTTCCCCCTTACTCCAAAACAGATCCCAGTGGTCTAAGAATCTAAATCCCTGCCCCCTGCACCAACTCCTCAGCCACACATTCAGATCCCGTATCTCCCTGTTCCAGCACGAGGAACTGGAAGCAAACCGGAGATAACCACCCTGGACGTGCCGCTTTTCAGCCTTCTTCCGAGCTCTCTCAAGTCACGCTGCAGAATCTCTTTCCTCTTCTTCCTGACGTCATTTGTGCCGACATGCACTACCACTTCCGCAGCTCACATTCACCCTTAAGGATGCTCTGCAATCGGTCCGTGACATCCTGGATCCTGGCACCAGGGAGGCAACACACCATCCTTGAATGAAACCCCTGTCTGTACCTCTCACGATGGAGTCCCCAACTACCACGGCTCTGCCTGACGTCTGTCTCTTTGACTTTGCTTCAGCACCACATTTTGACTCGCAATCCTGTCCCCCACTCAGAATGGCAGTGTCTTCTGTCCCGACAGCTTCCAAGAGGGTGAACCTGTTTTCAAGAGGTAGATCTCCTGGGGTCTCCTGTACTCCAAGCTTCCTTCCCTTCCTCATTGTCATCCACCTTCTCTCTTCTGGTATCTTCGGTGTGACAATCTCACTGCAGGTCCTGTCCAGGAAACTCTCGTTTTCCCGGATGATCCTGAGGTCATCCTGTTGCCTCTCCAGTGCCCCAACACGGTCCTTCAGGAGCTGAACCTGGACACACTTTCCGCAGTTGTAGCAGCCAGAGGCACCAGCAGTGTCCCTGACCTCCCACATCCTGCAAGCATCACACTGAATCAGCTTACCTGTCATTTCTTCACTGCCTATATCTCAACATTTCTCAACATATTACTGCAGGGGGACCCGTACACAAAGCAAATGTGCACTTGGTGTGCTCTGGCAGTTTAACGCACCCTTTGAGGCATATAATTTCTGGGTCAGCAACTTTAAGGCACTCAATGTGTTTTACAGTGATGTATTCAAAAGTTATGAGATGGTTTCTGACCAAAAGCTTTGTGGCAAGGATGTTTTTTACAGAGAGGCTTAAGGAGCTGGAGAAACAAAGGGAATTAAAAGGGAAATCCCAGAACAATAATACATCCTGATACTTTCATCGCGTTAGATATGTTTTGATCGTTAAAGTCTGAATAATAAATTAAGAAATGGCAGTATTATTTGGTGTGGACAATTCTCGTCTGTCATATTGAGACAAAGCATTTTTTTTTAAATTTGCAATGTTCACAAGCACTCAAAGGTCAATTTAACAGATCTAGTTGGCATCCCCCAATTCACATGTGGCTATTTCTTGACACCATCCACTTGACCCACATTATTTCAGCAGAGGAACATTGCTGCCTGGTTTGAACCTGTTTAAAAGCATACACAGCATAGCAATCAGGAGTAGGGGCTGGGGCAATTCTGTACCTCAACTCCTTCAGTACCTGGAGTCAATCGGCCAAATGGATTGGCCCAAATCAGTCAACAGTGTCAACCAGTTAATAAAGTTGTGACCGTGTAAATGAGCCCTAGGGGAAACCTTACCAATAATTTATAGGCATGGTATATACGACAAAAATCGACCTTTGACTCCAACCCTAACTTTTTGTAACAACGCTGGGGAAGAATTGGCAAGTTGGTAATGGAAAAAAAAGGAATGTGAATCATGAGCCATCTGTCACTGTGGAAATCCACCCTAGATACATGCAGGATACATCCACAGTATCGAGGGAGGCCAAGAAATTGCCTTTGCTCCGACTGCGCTGGGTATGGAGAGCAATGAAAGGATCTTTGTTCTCAAAAGGCTACATTATGAGAAAGGAAACAATTAATCAAAGCTAAAACAAAAAAGAGCACAGCGATATTTATATTTATACACTTCCGAACATCATTGTAAATTAGAAAATAATTAACTCCCACGATGGTAGATTGGCAGGTGTCCAGTAATAAGCACAACCCAAATGACTAACCAGACCGACACATGATAAATTATTTAACATCCTATCAATAATGTAAGAGACGGCAGCTTTAGAATGCCAATTAATTTTTGTGTAACTCTTTTACATTATTCTGCACATCTGTTTTTGCAATGAAATGTTACTGAACAGTTCTTTTTTACTTTACTTTAAAAGGACAGGTAGCATATTATTGCGCCTCACATCTTTGCCACTATATTGTGTGCTATGTGATATAGCTCTTGAGGAAGAAATGCTTAATTTTATGATCTTTCTCTGGAAAATTGAATAGCGATGCAAGGATAAAATTAACAAGATCAGAAACTGATTTTGGCTTGAGCTGTTACAGATTTTCTTACACAATATATCATTCAGGACAGAAGGAATATTTTAGGAAGCTCAGCTCAATTCTGCTTCATCCGCTTCATAATATCGTCCTCTATTTTCTTGCCATGCTGAGTTCATCACAGCTTACCTGATGTTTTGAAGACCAATTTTGACTGATCCTGCTGTGTGTTAATGTTGCAATAAAAAGAGTTGCATAGCAATTTGATTTTTTTTCTTCCCACTTTGTTTGTACATTTCTATGACATCGTTTAAAACATCCCATTAAAGAAGTCCATTATTCAAAAAAAAGAATTATTTTTTTCTTCACCGTATTCATCCATTACTAGTCTGTTGAGACTGGTTTAGCAAAGAATATCAATGTTAACAAAAAAAAATGTGATGGGAACTTTTACATTCATCATAAAAACTCACTGGTATAATATGTAAATGGTAAAAATGGTTTTACCTATCCGATTTGTGAGAAAGCAATTTTCCTAGAATCTTGCTAATCTGGGGAAAATCGCAGACATCGTCCTTTTTATGGGTAATTTCATCGCTGTTAGTACTTCAGGGCTTTAGATTTGATGTCACATACATAGTCAATTGGCCATGACATTAAACGTAATTAATCTATGACATTCATTGGTAAGAAGGGAAATTGGAATGATTTGAAGCTTAAAGACATTGCCAACCCAAATTCTAAACCTCTATTAATCATAACAATGTAACTCTGGCAGTACGATATGATATGATACGATACAACTTTATTCATCCCAGGAGGGAAATTGGTCTGCCAACAGTCGTAAAACACAACAATATAGATGAAACATGAAATTAAAGTGACGAGTAGAAAGTGCAGTATTGGGGATGTGCTTAGATTGGGGAGGTGGGGTGGGGGGGTGGGGGGATGAGGAAAGGTAGTCAGTCTACCCCATGACAGAAGGGGGAGGAGATACATTGGTAGGGTTGTAAACTCATTAGCATTAAAGGTAAGTCCCGTTACTTTGGTTTGTCATTACGGTTCTTACCCGGACAAGTTCTTAGAGAAGCAACCCTTGAAATTAGATGTCCTTCGCAGTCCTTTCCTGCAATTTTCAGAAAAATGAGGGATAGATATTGATCTTTGCTTTATGGGGCAATGATCCACTTGATTTTCACTCCATTGATTCACAAGTTCACAGGGAAATGAAGCTGAACTCGATAAATGGAGTAGAAGTAATGATTAACAGTGGAGAAACAGAACTGTGGGCAGGTTCACGGTCAGTGGCAAAGTTGTTCTTGTACACTGAACTATCACCTGTAGTGAGGTAACCGCTTCTAGTGTCTGAGCCCAAGGTTTATGGGTCACATCCAACTCTGAGCATGAAATGTGTAGGAAAGAACTGCAGATGCTGGTTTAAATTAAAGATAGACACAAAATGCTGGAATAACTCAGCGGGACAGGCAGCATCTCTGGAGAGAAGGAATGGGGGATGTTTTGGGTTGAGACCCTTCTTTTGACTGATGTCAGGGGAGTGCAGAGATAAAAATGTAGTCGGAGACAGTAATACTGGTTGGAGAACTGGGAAGGGGGAGGGGATGGAGAGAGATGGAAAACAAGGTCTGCTTGAAGTTAGAGAAGTTAATGCTCATACCGCTGGGGTGTAAGCTGCCCAAGTGAAATATGAGGTGCTATTCCTTCAATTTGCACTGGGCCTCACTCTAACAATGGAGGAAGCCCAGGACAGAAAATTCAGTGGAAAGCGTGAAATCATGTATTATCTTTCCGCTGACTGGTTAACACGCAACAAAAGCTTTTCACTGTACCTTGGTATACGTGACAATAAACAAAACTGAAATCAAACCTGACACATTTGCATGGTGCTCAGTGAGTGCTGCATTGTCAGGCGTGTGATATTTCAGGAGAAACTTTAAGCTGCGGCTCCATTTTTCCTCTGAGATGAATGTAAAAGTTCCCATCGCATTTTTTCAAGTGCTGTGATGTCCTCCAGTCCGAAGCAACATATACCTCTAAAAAAAATGAAAGTATTGCACCTTGTAATTTATCTGTCACTTTTCGATGGACAATCTAACTCCAGCCTTTCTGAACATTGTAACGGAGGGTGGAGAAAGCATTAGGTAAATACAAGATTGTTGTGGCAGCAAAAATGTATACCTTGGTGTCTCAGACTCTGCATTCCTTGGTCATCTATTTTCATTATGTCTGTTATGTGCAGATAATTTTTTTCCCCCAATTATTGTAGTTAACTTCCAACTTCTAACATTGTGAAAGATATGTTTACTTTTAAGGTTAACTGGCATGCTGTGGTTGTGTGATTTTGCTTGTCTGGTTATGCATCAGTCTGGACCTCACGGTTCCTGCTCCTTCCAGAGGCACGGGCACCATGCTGTCCTGCTGCTGTTCCCACCCACTGGCTTTACTATTCCTGGTGCTGGGCTGAAACGGTGACCTCATTATTCATGCTGCCAGCTTCCCTCTCGTGACCTTGCTCTAAAAGGGGGTAAAGGAAAGAAATCGGCAGACAATGAAGCAAATAAAAGGAGTATCAGCATTCCAGATGTGCTTGTTTCATCTGTGGAAGTATTGTAAAGAAAGGCAAGTAAATATTCTGCGGCAATTTGGAATTAATCTTTAGTATCTTTAGTGGCATTCTTGATGTCCAGCTACCAACTAGCACAATCTTGCTGAGAGCTCCTTCCAAACCAGTCCAAGCTGATTGAAAACCATGTTGCAAGGTGTGTGGCATTTTTCATACTTACAGACATTTGGATGTAGTGCACTAAAAACACCATTGATAATTGCTGCTTCACATGGTCCGTGATAATTGCACATTACCATTTATTATATTGAAATGAACACTTTATAAATTTGTAAATAAAATTAATCCATTTCAGTAATTGGGTTGCCTCCTTGTGAGTTAGCAACATAAACTATTCCTGTCAGACTTCTTGTGTTATTTGCAATCCTGCATAATTTAATCCAATGTAGAAAATCTTTCTGTGGTTGAGGATCAAAGATCATGGAACAGGCCAGAACAACCTCTAAGCAACTTCCAATTATTCTTTGAATGTACAGATACAATTATTTTCTGCATTGCATTAGGTGAGTGAATAAACTAGTGAACGTACTTAAAATCCTATTAAAATTCCTCATTCTTCTGCCAGGATTGAAACCAACCTGTCCCAAAAGGCTAAATTTGAATAGCCTTTCCGTTGAAAACCAGGAAGTTATGCTCCAAGGAACAATGTCATTATATGTAGGAAGGAACTACAGATGCTGGTTTCCACCGAAGATGGACACAATATGCTGGAGTAGCTCAACGGGACAGGCAGCATCTCTACAGAGTAGGAATGGGTGACGTTTCAAATCATGACCATTCTTAAATGTCATGATATCATTTGAATTATTCTTGCATTCTTCACAGACAGACTTAATAAACGATCTTAGGATTTATTGCCCGTCTTTAATTGCCCCTTGAACCCAATAGCCTGTTAGACCATTTTTGAGGACTACATTAGGAGTCAACCATGTTGGGTCCGGAGTTGCATTTAGTCACATCCACATCCCATTCCCTGAAGGACAACTATGTGAAATCTTCAATCTACATATGGTGAGAATTTTGAATCATTTTAATTTGCCGTCATCAGCATCGTAGACTGGAAGAGCAGATGAATATTATTTAAGAGATAATAATTCATTGAAAATAAACTTGTAATGCTTTTTTATGACAAATAAATATGTCAGCATGTTGACGGAAAATATGTATACTGATCTCTACTATTTGCCTATATTTACTGATCCATTGTCAACGACTGGCTGTCAGCAACATCAGAAAAATAAATAGCACTTCCCACAAAGTTTTCCGTAAAAACTTCAGAATTAGAAACTTGTTCTATTCTTCTCCTCACCCAGGGCTCCCCAGGATATGACCATTCCTCTGCTTTCTGAATGTTAAGTCACCAGGGTCTCTTGGTCTCTGCAGCTAAGTCTGAGTTGTAATCAATCACTAGGAGTGTTCGTGCCCTGCTGGTTCTCTCTTCCAAAAGGGAATTGTCTGAGCTTTACCTACTACCTTGATTCATTATCAATATGGAGAATTAATGGTGTGAGCCATGTCCTTTTACCCCATGATCCATCATAACAGTACTTTAACCTCATGCAATACCAATCCAACAAGATCCAAGATTCTCAATCAATCCATTTATTTAGCATCTACAAACTAATTTAATTAAATAAAATTAATTTTATAAAGCTGTTAGTCAGAACAATTTAAAATATGATTGACTTCAGAGAGAAATGAATAAGTTAAGATCGATTCTCGATTAATGAGATGAAAGTTGACTCTGTCTGAGTGAAATTAATTTGACTAACTGCAGTTTAGTTCATAGCTAATTTAAGTTAGCAGCTGAACACAATCCAGAACCAGACTCTGATTGGAATAACTTTTAATTTGATGGCCCTAAGTATGAGAGAAGTTTATTTAACATTGTGGCTACCTTTGGAGCAAATTATAGCAAATCTTCCAGGCCCCAAAATTAACCAGGTGAAAATGGCCCCACACCACCCTGGCCACACTCTAATTTCACTTCTGCCATCAGAAAGAAGATATAGGAGCCTGAAAACTGTAACGTCCAGGTTCAGGAGCAGCTTCTTCCCAAAAACCATCAACCATTGAATACTACGAACTTCAACTAAACTATGATCTATGATCTATGGACTGCCTAGGGGCTTCGGACTTTGTTTTTGATTTAAGTAAGAAGTAAGAATTTCATTGTTCCGTTTCTGGACATGTGACAATAAAACCATGGGTGGCAGAGTGGCACAGCGGTAGAGATGCTGCCTCACAGCACCAGAGTGTACCGGGTTCGATCTGTGCTGTCTGTGCGGAGTTTGCACATTCTCCCCGTGACCACTTGGGTGTTCTCCGGGTGCTCCGGCTTCCTCGCACATTCCAAAGACGTGCAGGTTTGTAGGTTAATTGGCCTCTGTAAATTGCCCCGAGTGTGTAGGATAGATCTACTGTATGGTTGATCACTGGTCGCCGCGGACTTGGTGGCTGAATGGCCTGTTTCCATGCTGTCTCTCCTAATAAAAAATTAAAATAACACTCTTGACTCTGGGCATTTGAGTGATGGGTAGGTTAACAATCTATGTCTCAGTCCCACAAGGTAATGTAAGTCCAAGCTCCATTATTTAATTTCAAAATATATACTTTATTCATAGTACATGCACAAAATAGGATAAGTGTACATTTTTTCCACATTCGTTATACCGTCACTGGTCACTGATATATTAACCTGCAATGCATCACCTCCACTTATGCTTCCTCAAACAATGTACCCGTCAAGCATTTGTGTGTTGTACACACCTCAGGTGACAAAAGCATCAGGTCCCACCTCTGGAGCACCGCAACACCTCTTGTGCTGTCAAAGACCGAGCCTCTTTCTGTAAATGGTCAAATAAAAGTTTAACGTCCCCTCCATTGTCAGAGTGAGGCTAAACGCAAATTGGAGGAACAACATCTCATATTTCGCTTGGGCAGCTACTAGCCCAGTGGTATGATTATTGATTTCTCTAATATCAAGTAACCCTGCCATTCCCTTTCTCTCACCCAAGTCACACCAGTTTCTCATTTTCACCCAACAAACAGCTAACAATGTCCTGTTTCCTTTATCATCGTAACTTTTTTGCATATCTTTCATTCATTGTTCTTTATCTCTCTACATCATCGTCTATATCTCTCGTTTCCCTTACCCCTAACTAGTCTAAAGAAGGGTCTCGACCCAAAACATCACCCATTCCTTCTCTCCAAAGATGCTGCTTGTCCTGCTGAGTTACTCGAGCGTTTTATGTCTATCTTCAAATAAACATGGACCCAGGCTTGTCAAAGATACCCTTAATAAATCTCATATACTTAAAAATATTTAAAAAGTCAAATAATTTTAAAAAGCCTATATGTTCACGCGATTACCTATCATTACTCACAGGCAATTATTACATCATTCGGCCCTCTACGTTGACTCGAGGAGTCAATATTTGGCAGAAAATGGGTACATTCTAGAGTATGATCTTAGGGTCTTGTGCTCTGATGGAAGTAATCCCATAAGTAAATGCCAACATTTCCCACAAAAATGCTGCTCCATCCCTTGCTTTAACAGCATTCGAATTAAGAAGCAAAGGGAGAAGTAGATTAACATTAAGCCAAAGTAAAATATTATATTTGCATTGCTTGTGATATGATAATCATTTTTTTATCATCTCTTTTTCTCCCTTCTTTTCAGTCTCTGAAATATAAAAAGAAGCATTTGATGCTGCAGCTTTACCAATGGATTTAGCTAAAAATGCAAGGATGTCCCAACCTATTAGTTCCAGGCACATCCTAATTTGAATGTTAAACAAATGGCTTTTATGTGCTTCTTCCACATAAAATAGAAAAGGCTACTTGGGGTCTTTGCTGAATATAATCATGTTGCTGAAGCCTCTATAGTGCTAAATGTATCCTAATTTAACACACAACAGGGCTAATTATCTTGCAGATCAAAGTCTTTCCTTAAACTTATTCAGCAAACACACTATCCCACTGTCCCATTGCAGCAGGATTTAGGATTTATTAACACTATTTTGCTGCATAATTGAAATGTGAATGTAATTTTCTTTCAGTTTACGAACTCTCAGCTTCAACGAATGAGTAAATGTGCAGCATTAAATAGGGAATAGATATTGTTACATTTTCATAGAGAGCTCTCTGAAACCTTCCTTCAAGGGACAAGACAGAAATATAGTTTTTTTTACATTTAGAAGCTAATTAAACTTGAAAGGACTGGTAGCTCAATAATGAAGATGATCCTCGCTTTTCTCGACTGACAGAATTTTTAACTGAACATTAATATTTTCGGTCACCGTTATCTCTTATTTCACAGTCTTCAACAAATTGCAATCTGGATAGATTCTTGATTAGGACGGTGTCAGGGGTTTTGGGGAGTAGGCAGGAAAATGGGGTTAAGAGGGAGAGATAGATCGTCCATGATTGAATGGCAGAGTACATGGGCCGAATGGCCTAATTCTGCTCATATCTCTTATGACCTTAAGACCTTATCTCAGAAAAGGTTAAAGTCATACAAATGGAAACAAGCCCTTCAGCCCACCATGTTCCCCGAGCATCCACTTACAAGCGGCCTACACTAATCCTTGTTTATTTTACACATTCCCATCAACTCCCCCATCTCTAGTACTCATCTACAATCTAAGGGTAATGGTGTTAGAAACAAAACAAGAACCACTTCTCAGTAATGGTTTCAGAAAGCATGGTTTGATACGATGCCCACTGACTAAGCTCAGAGGGACACAGCTTTTAGATTGGGTTACAACAGATGGTGGGAAAGCTAAGTGGGTGGAGTTGGATTCACTGGAGGTGGTCTTGGTGGGGAGGATGCTCCTCAAACTGTGGAGCATTTTGGACAATACAGCTCACCCCCTCCATGACACACTGGTCAACCTGAGGAGGGCCTTCAGCAATTTACAATTCTACAATTCAACCAAAGTCAATTATCCTAGAAAATTGCATGTCTTTTGAATGTGGAAGGAAACCAGAGCACTCGAAGGAAACCCACACGGTCACAGGAAGAACGTACAAACTCTGTATAGACAGCACCCATAGTCGGGATCGAACCCTGGACTCTGGCACTGTAAGGCAGCAACTCTGCCTCTGAGCCATTGCGCCACTGGTCCTTTCTGCCAAGGACCACTACATTTTGTGGCAACGCTAAGGGGACAAATTGGGCTGATTTAAAGCAGATCTAGCAGCTCAGAGTTGGGCATCCATGTGATCCTGTGAGCCTCCGGCACGATCTCTATCCTCGTGGTTAGCCTTGGCAATTGATCATTACCAACAAGCCGAGCGATCCCTTCTGGGAGGAGTGAGTGCAGGCTGCTCTGCCAAGGAGTAGCATCAGGCTGCATCGCAGGACTATCTGTGTACAACCCCATTAGAATGGAGCCCCATCCATCACCCTAAATATATCCACTTCCATCATCAGCAGTACATAGTGGCTGTAGTATGTACCATCTGTGAAATGCTCTGTGGCAACAGATCAAATTTCTTCTCAAACCCACGATTCCTGCCAGTTAGAACAAGTATTTCAGAAGCACAGGAACATCAACATCAGCAGGGTCCCCTCCAGCTCCTGTACCTTCCTGATTTGCAAATCTGTTGTTATTCCTGCATCGTCACCTGCTCTAAATCCCAAAATTCCATAACACTGTAAAAAATAGGACCCAGCGTAAGCCATTTAGTCTTTTAAGCCTGTTCCTCCTTTCAACAAGGTCAGAACTGATCCAGGTTTCCCCACCCTCTTCCCAAAACCCTTGATCCCTTAAGATTTAAAAATCTCTGTTCTCTGCAAATATTGAAAGATTACGCTGTCAACGTTTTCCGGGCTAAAGATTTCCAAAGACTCACAAGCCACTACGAGAATAAATTTGTCCTTATCTCAGTCTTAAATGGATGCGCCCATATACTGAGAGCAAGTCCTCTGGTCCTGAAATCTCTCCAGGGGCATCGTCATCTTTAAATGTACCCAGTCCACCTTCATAAGAGTCATATATGTTTTAATAAGTTTAACTCACATTCTGTGAAACTCCAAGGTATGTAACTGTCTGTTCAACCTTTCCTCATAAGACAATCTTTCCGAGCCTGGCATCATCCTAGAGCCTAGGATGTCCCTATACCTCCTCGCTCAACTCCATCTAAGGACCCCAACAGTCTTTTCAGGTGAGGCAGAGGTTCACTTGCTCCTCATCCAACCTTATCTACTGTATCCACTGTTCATGATGTGGACTCCTATTTATCGGCGAGACCAAGCGCGGGCTCGGCGATCATTTCACTAAACACATCCGCTCAGTCCGCCTAAACCTACCTAATCTCCCGGTTGCTAAATATTTTAACCCCCACTCCCATTCCCACGCTGACCTTTCTGTCATGGGCTTCCTTCATTGTCAGAGTGAGGCCCGGCGCAAATTTGAGGAACAGCACCTCCTATTTCGCTTGGGCAGCTTACACCCCAGCAGTATGACCATTGACTTCTCTAAGTTCCAGTAACCCTTGCTTTGCCTCTCTCCTTCCCTCCCCTCCCCCTTCCCAGTTCTCTGACCAGTCTTACTGTCCGTGACTACATTTTATCTCCGTTTGCTTTGTTGTTACCTTCTCCCAGCTAACAATGAGCTATTCTACATTTTGCTTGATCTCCATTCCCTTTGCCCTATTTTCACATCTCACACTTCCTTATCAATGTATCTCCCTCTATCCTGACTCAGTCTGAAGAAGGGTCTTGACCTGAAACGTTACCCATTCATTCTCTCCAGAGATGCTGCCTGTACCGCTGAGATACTCCAGCATTTTGTGTCTGTCATCCTAGAGACCCTTTCCTGAACCGCCTCCAATGACTGCATCTTTCTCTAAATAAGAGGATTCAGTGTACTCTGGATATAATCTGGGTATATCCCAGGGTGGAATTGTCACAGGCTGGAGACAATAGAATTAAGGCGAGGCTCAAAAGACATGTGTGGGGCAAGATTGGCTAGAATCAGAAGAATGGACAGCTTCAGTTCTCCCCACTACTTAAACTGCATTTGGTCACGAGGCTTTCATTAGAATCTGCACCACCCACACTCTATTTTGCAAATAGAATATCCCTTAAATGCACTCAGAGTATTATTTCTGTCTAGTTAACCGTGACAAATACAAAATGTAGTTACCTTTCAACTGGTTTTGATAGAGCCACATTTGAGGAAGTCACGATTGCTGGAATTAATAGACTCTTTTAAATTAATTGCTGTCAGTAAAGTGATTTGGGCCAAACTAAAGACCATAGTGATTGTAGCACGGTGCACTATAATTAATTGCCTGATTCCTCTTAACAAAAAGCTCCCAGAAATACTGTGTTTGGGAATCATAATAACTCTGGCTGCAATGCTCCTGAAACTAATTATAAATTCATTTAACAAAATGGTGAAGTAAACTGATAGATAATACTTGCATTAATTGTTTGAAATGGAACCAAAACAATTTGGATAAATACTCTACCCCAAATAAACCACTGCGATATTTTTCGATGGACAACTCAGAAAGGCTGTACTTTCATTTTTAAGCTTTACACATTTAATACAAATATTACATTTAATATATATATATGGGAAGCATAAGAAGACAAAATATATGAGCAGAGTGTTGGTGCATTAATATGATTCTGTGAATCTTCACTGCTTACACTCACTAACTGGCCGAAGTGAATTTTTCATTTAATTCCTCCCTTTATCCTGTCCTATTAAACTATACCAACTGCCCAGTATAAAGCTCTTAGACATTTTCATTTTATCAATTCCTCTCACAAATATTTGTATAATGGATTCCCTAACTCTCCTTACTTCAATAGAACTAACAATCTCTTCAGCCCAGCTCCAAATAGTTTGAATACAAGTTAAGCCATTTTATTTGTTACCAAGATACATTTGCCCACTATCTATTATTCTATGACGTGAATAATTATGTACGTTTTATTTGCCTGTGAAAAATACATCGCAAAATATAAGCATTTTGACAACAATGTGTGAACCAAGGTATACAAAAATGCTGGAGAAACTCAGCGGTTGCAGCAGCATCTATGGAGCGAAGGAAACAGGCAACGTTTCGGGCCGAAACCCTTCTTCAGACTGATAGGGGGTGGGGAGAAGAAAGGAAAAAAGGCGGAGGAGGAGCCCGAGGGATGGGGGAGGGGAGGAGACAACCAGAGGGCTGATGAAGGGGAGGGGACAGCAAGGGCTAGCAGAATTGGGAGAATTCAATGTTCAAGCCCCCAGGATGTAGACTGCCCAAGCGGAATATGAGGTGCATTTCCTCCAATTTCCGGTGTTGCTCGCTGTGGCCATGGAGGAGACCCAGGACAGAGAGGTCAGATACGGAATGGGAGGGGGAGTTGAAGTGCTGAGCCACCGGGAGGTCAGGTTGGTTATTGCGGACCGACCGGAGGTGTTCGGCGAAACGATCGCCGAGCCTCCGCTTGGTCTCACCGATGTAGATCAGCTGGCATCTAGAGCAGCGGATGCAATAGATGAGGTTGGAGGAGATGCAGGTGAACCTCTGTCGCACCTGGAACGACTGCTTAGGTCCTTGAATGGAGTCGAGGGGGGAGGTGAAGGGACAAGTGTTGCATCTCTTGCGGTTGCAAGGGAAAGTACCAGGGGAGGGGGTGGTACGGGAGGGAAGGGAAGAATTGACAAGGGAGTTACGGAAGGAGCGGTCTTTGCGGAAGGCAGACATGGGGGGAGATGGGAAGATGTGGCGAGTGGTGGGGTCTCGTTGGAGGTGGCGAAACTGACGGAGGATCACTTGTTGTATGTGACGGCTGGTGGGGTGAAAGGTGAGGACTAGGGGGACTCTGCCCTTGTTGTGAGTGGGGGGGATGGGGAGAGAGAGCAGTGTTGCGGGGTATGGCAGAGACCCTGGTGCGAGCCTCATCTATGGTGGAGGAGGGGAACCCCCGTTCCCTGAAAAATGGGGACATTTCGGATGCCCTGGTGTGGAACGCCTCATCCTGGGAGCAGATGCGGCGTAGACGGAGGAATTGGGAGTGGGGGATGGAGTCCTTACAGGAAGCAGGGTGGGAAGAAGTGTAGTCCAGATAGCCATGGGAGTCGGTAGGTTTGCAGTGGATGTCGGTAAGAAGTCTATCACCTGCGATGGAGATAGTGAGGTCAAGGAATGGTAGGGAAGTGTCGGAAATGGTCCAGGTGTATTTGAGTGCCGGATGGAAGTTGGTGGTGAAGCGGATGAAGTCAGTCAGTTGTGTGTGGGTGCAGGAGGTGGCACCAAAACAGTCATCGATGTAGCGGAGGTAGAGGTCGGGGATGGGGCCCTGGTACGCATTGAACAAGGATGTTCTACGTACCCGACAAAGAGGCAGGCGTAGCTGGGGCCCATGCGTGTGCCCATAGCTACGCCTTGTATTTGGAGGAAATGGGAGGAGTCAAATGAGAAGTTATTGAGGGTAAGGACCAGCTCCGCTAGGCGGGGGAGGGTGTCAGTGGCCGGGTATAGGTTGCTTCTACGGTCGAGGAAAAAACGGAGGGCTTCGAGACCATCCTGGTGGGGGATGGAGGTGTACAATGACTGGACGTCCATGGTGAAGATGAGGGGGTGAGGGCCTAGAGAGTGGAATGCGCGGAGACGACGGAGAGTGTCTGAGGTGTCTTGAACATAGGTAGGGAGGGATTTAACCAAGGGGGATAGGATGGAGTCGAGGTAGGTGGAGATGAGTTCGGGGGGGCACGAACAGGCAGAGACAATGGGTCTACCGGGACAGTCAGGTTTGTGGATGTTGGGGAGAAGGTAAAAGCGGGCCGTGCGGGGCTGGGGAACGATGAGGTTGGAGGCTCGGTCGGGCAGGGCGTGGGAGTGGATGAAGTCGGTGATGGTGCTGGAGATGGTGGCCTGGTGCTCGTCAGTGGGGTCATGGTCCAGGGGTAAGTAGGAGGTGTCCAAGAGTTGGCGTGTGGCCTCAGCTTTGTAGAGATCGACGCGCCAGACTACCATGGCACCTCCCTTGTCGGCGGGTTTGATAACCCAATCTAGGTTGTTGCGGAGTGAGTCGATGGCAGTGCGTTCAGCGGGGGAGAGATTGGAGTAAGACAGGGGAGTGGAGAAGTTGAGGCGGTTGATGTCACGGCGGCAGTTTTTGATGAAGAGTTCTAAAGCCGGAAGGCTACGAGGGGGGTTCCACGAGGAGGGGCTGCGTTGGAGACGGGAAAAGGGGTCATCAGTGGGGGGCGAGGACTCCTTCCCATGGAAGTGAGCTGTGAGGCGGAGGCGACGGTAGAAGCGTTCCAAGTCATGGAGGGCGCGGAAGTCATTGAGGTGGGGACGGAGGGGGACAAAGGTAAGACCTCTGCTGAGGACAGACCGTTCAATGTCGGAGAGGGGGAGGTCGGGGGGGATGGTGAACACCCGGCAGGGATGGGGGTTGGGGCTGGAGGAAGGCAGGTGGGTGGAATGGGGACGAGGTGATGTGTGGTGGGGGGGGTGGTGGGTGGTCAGGGGGTGGGGGGGTGAGAGGGCTGTAGTGTGGGTGGGGAAGAGAAGGGGTCCCATAGTTGGAGAAGGATGGGGAAGAATCAATGGAACTAACACTGAGGTAACCAGGGCGAGGCAGACTAGCGCTAGGACCCAGTGGAGTCAAACCCAGGAGAGTGGGAGTGAGCAGCGTGGAGGCTTCAGGCCCAGTACAGAGATCAAACCCGCCGACAAGGGAGGTGCCGTGGTAGTCTGGCGCGTCGATCTCTACAAAGCTGAGGCCACGCGCCAACTCTTGGACACCTCCTCCTACTTACCCCTGGACCATGACCCCACTGACGAGCACCAGGCCACCATCTCCAGCACCATCACCGACTTCATCCACTCCCACGCCCTGCCCGACCGAGCCTCCAACCTCATCGTTCCCCAGCCCCGCACGGCCCGATTTTACCTTCTCCTCAAAATCCACAAACCTGACTGTCCCGGTAGACCCATTGTCTCTGCCTGTTCGTGCCCCCCCGAACTCATCTCCACCTACCTCGACTCCATCCTATCCCCCTTGGTTAAATCACTCCCTACCTATGTTCAAGACACCTCAGACACTCTCAGTCGTCTCCACGCATTCCACTCTCTAGGCCCTCACCCCCTCATCTTCACCATGGACGTCCAGTCATTGTACACCTCCATCCCCCACCAGGATGGTCTCGAAGCCCTCCATTTTTTCCTCGACCGTAGAAGCAACCTATACCCGGCCACTGACACCCTCCTCCGCCTAGCGGAGCTGGTCCTTACCCTCAATAACTTTCTCATTTGACTCCTCCCATTTCCTCCAAATACAAGGCGTAGCTATGGGCACACGCATGGGCCCCAGCTACACCTGCCTCTTTGTCGGGTACGTAGAACAATCCTTGTTCAATGCGTACCAGGGCCCCATCCCCGACCTCTACCTCCGCTACATCGATGACTGTTTTGGTTCCACATCCTGCACCCACACACAACTGACTGACTTCATCCGCTTCACCACCAACTTCCATCCGGCACTCAAATACACCTGGACCATTTCCGACACTTCACTACCATTCCTTGACCTCACTATCTCCATCGCAGGTGATAGACTTCTTACCGACATCCACTACAAACCTACCGACTCCCATGGCTATCTGGACTACACTTCTTCCCACCCTGCTTCCTATAAGGACTCCATCCCCCACTCCCAATTCCTCCGTCTACGCCGCATCTGCTCCCAGGATGAGGCGTTCCACACCAGGGCATCCGAAATGTCCTCATTTTTCAGGGAACGGGGGTTCCCCTCCTCCACCATAGATGAGGCTCGCACCAGGGTCTCTGCCACACCCCGCAACACTGCTCTCTCTCCCCATCCCCCCACTCACAACAAGGGCAGAGTCCCCCTAGTCCACACCTTTCACCCCACCAGCCGTCACATACAACAAGTGATCCTCTGTCAGTTTTGCCACCTCCAACGTGACCCCACCACTCGCCACATCTTCCCATCTCCCCCCATGTCTGCCTTCCGCAAAGACCGCTCCCTCCGTAACTCCCTTGTCAATTCTTCCCTTCCCTCCCGTACCACCCCCTCCCCGGGTACTTTCCCTTGCAACCGCAAGAGATGCAACACTTGTCCTTTCACCTCCCCCCTCCACTCCATTCAAGGACCTAAGCAGTCGTTCCAGGTGCGACAGAGGTTCACCTGCATCTCCTCCAACCTCATCTATTGCATCCGCTGCTCTAGATGCCAGCTGATCTACATCGGTGAGACCAAGCGGAGGCTCGGCGATCGTTTCGCCGAACACCTCCGGTCGGTCCGCAATAACCAACCTGACCTCCCGGTGGCTCAGCACTTCAACTCCCCCTCCCATTCTGTATCTGACCTCTCTGTCCTGGGTCTCCTCCATGGCCACAGCGAGCAACACCGGAAATTGGAGGAAATGCACCTTATATTCCGCTTGGGCAGTCTACATCCTGGGGGCTTGAACATTGAATTCTCCCAATTCTGCTAGCCCTTGCTGTCCCCTCCCCTTCATCAGCCCTCTGGTTGTCTCCTCCCCTCCCCCAGCCCTCGGGCTCCTCCGCCTTTTTTCCTTTCTTCTCCCCACCCCCTATCAGTCTGAAGAAGGGTTTCGGCCCGAAACATTGCCTGTTTCCTTCGCTCCATAGATGCTGCTGCACCCGCTGAGTTTCTCCAGCATTTTTGTGTACCTTCGATTTTCCAGCATCTGCAGTTCCTTCTTTAACAACAATGTGTGAACCAATATTTCTTTCTCACACTGATGCAACACTGCCATCATCTGGATACTGATGGGAACTACTTTCTGTTGAAGTATCCTGAACCGTGTGCATTGGATGGATCAGAAAATTAAGTGTTTATTATGGATCACACTTTCTTCTGAACAGCTGCCAAAAAAAGTTTATTCTTTGCCAAGAAACGTGCCCATTGTTTCATGTTGACAAAACCCTGATGGTTCTTCAAAACTATTGGGAAAAGACAGTGTGAACAACCTTGAATCTGCAGAATTATTCAGCGGCATTCTGCAAGATTATGCCAGACAAAGGTTAATGTGATGATTGGGAGGAATTCTAAACATAACAACTGCAAAGACTATAAAATTCTGGCAAAGAAGGCAGGAGCAGAACGGATACTTCAGTTTCAGCTTCAGTAGAAAAGATGTACCAGTGGTTCCCAATTTCATTTTCTCCACAGTTACAATCAGATCTCCCCATTGATGTTTCTGTATAACAAAAGTTGGGAATTGTGTTTGTTCAGAAGATAATGCAAAGAAATCATAAATAAAAAGATATCTTTGCTTCCCACATCACCATTCAGAGATTACAACCCATGTTGATTTTGCTTAGAAAATAGAAAAACCAAATGTCTGAGTACACTGAAGTGCCATTTACCAAAGGGAAAAGCAAAGCACAAGAATAAAGAGTAAACACAACATGAAATATTTATTGTCCATGGATTGCATCACATTCTGCCCAGATTCATAGCTGCAGACAAAGGACAGTAATTTACAGATTTTCAAACTTTCTAATTTATTTTCTATTCATCACTGTAATTCTGGAGGGGTGGGAGAGTTCTGTGACGTCCAATGCTTTGTATCCAGCCCCTCACCTTTACGCTACCCATCACTGAAACATCTGATGTGCCTTGTTTAGTTGAATGAAGTCACTAATCATAATTAAGGTAAGTTAGCCACAGTTGTCTCTATTCCTCTCTATATTTATGTTTTAAATTAATTAAGAGCAACATTACTTCTAAATAAATGATCAAATACATTTAAATACAGGTCTTTGACAATGCAAGCCATCAGATGCCATGGGGCGGTGTTGGGGATTTGACCCCAACTTCTACCACCTAGGGGTTGTTTAGATAGCTACAAAATTGACACCTTCTCCCTCTCCCCTTCACTCTCAGTCTGGAGAAGGATCTCAACCTGAAACGTCACCCATTCCTTCAATCCAGAGATGCTGCCTGAGTTACTACAGCATTTTGTGTCTAATTCTGGAGTCTGACTTCAGCATCGGCAGTTCCTTCCTACACCTAATGCCCCTGTCCCACTTAGGCATTTTTTAGGCTACTGGGCTGTGCCACACAGTCGCCGGGGTGTCGCCTGTGTGGTCATGCGGAGCCTCCTCAGTCACTCAAAGAATCGTAGTGTTTTTCTGGTCTTTGCTGGATTTTGAAATGTTCAAAACTTTTCGGCGACAGTCAGCTTGATGCCAATGAGCTTCATGACTTCCCCTGATGCAGGATGACGTAGATTGTCGCCGGTGCTGACTTCGGTGAATTCCATTGGCGATTACCTACGTCAACCGGCAACAGGTACCGCCGACTGAATTGTCTTAAGTTGTCTTCAGTTGTCGCCGACAGGGTCGTACCTTGTCATAGCTTGACGCGGGTGGACGTAGGTTGTCGTAGGTGTGGTCGTAGATGAACGTCCTAATGGGTCGTCGTTGTTGGTAGCTTGCCGTAGCTTGACGTCGACTAGGTGGTAGGTTGTTGTAGACATTGTCATAGACATTGCCATAGGGGGGTCCAGTCGCCGTTTTATCGGCGACCTGCTATGACTATGACAGTCGCCGGCAGTTGCCGAAAAAAATCGCCTTAGTTGAAAAAACGGTAACCGGAATGGTGACTGTCAGAGTGGAACACACACACACACACAAACACATCGCTTCCTTCACCAGCCTGTTATACAGGCGGTGGACAAGGCAAGCGGGGGAGCGCTGTCTAAAAAATTCACACAGTGCAAAGCCAAGATGAAACAGACACACGCTGCGATGAACAGGAAGGTTGACGCTGTAAAAAGACGGCTAAAGCAGTGTACGGTAAGTCCTTTACAAGAGGGGGGGAGGGGGGGAAGAGGAGGGAGAAGGGGGGGAGAAGGAGTGGAGACAACTTTTAAGAAGCCAGTGATACATGGCTGTGAAGCTCGGCGGATATTGGTTCCTTGGTTCTGAAAACTACTGCTTACCTTTTTTTTCCCAATAAGCCAATGAAATTCACCGGTCAGCACCGGCTACAACCTACGAGAACCTCCAACCCACCTACAACTCAAGAATTCTCGTTACTCTCCATGGCGGCTTCATTCCAGTCGCCGCTAATTTTTCAACATGTTGAAAAATTCACAGCGACCATAATGAGGCCATGACTAGTTCCCAGAATGCGAGAACTCCTCACGACCATGAAGGCAACTCCCCAGCAACCACCCGCGAACATGTGGCAACCATGTGGCGACTGCATAGTCTCCTGCAGTCGCCTGAAAAGTCGCCTAAGTGGGACAGGCCCATAAGTGGGACAGGCCCATTAAGGTCATTGTTAGTTGCAGGACCACAGAAGTCTAGTGTTATAGAGGGGCAAGGGTGAACTACTGGTCAGATTGAGTATGAGCTGGTCCAATAACTCAAGACTGCAGCAATGCAGATATCATTAAAATATCAATTAAAATGGATAACAGACTATTAACATGTTTAAGGGGTAAATGGGTCCACTGGTGGATGTACAAAATGGGTCATTGGGTGAGTATGAAGACTGGGGAATTACCAAGGGCACTACTGAGGTTTGCAGGGTATGGCTAGGAATATTAGTTTATTATTGTAATTTGTACCCAGATGCAATGAAATGCTTTGTTTTGCATGCTATTCAAGCAAATCCTACCATCCATTAGTATCTCAGGAGCAAAAGAGAAAACAAACTCAGTGCATGCTGTTACACCTTTAATAAAAGATCGTTCCTATAACCAAACCACATAAATGTTGGGGGGTTTTGCTGCACTGAATACAATATGACTTTTCTTAGGCCCCCTTCGGTCATGGCTGACCATGGGTGTCTCCAGGGTCAGAGGACGCCAGTGCATGACTTTGTTTAACGTGGGTAGACTGGTACACAGACAGCCACTACACGGCCCTTGACAGATCTGGGTCAGGATCCAGTGACATGGAGTCCAAGACGACTGGAGACCCTTTTCTGCTACAGCCTTCATCCCCTTCCCAGCCGTTGTGACGCTCCCACTAAGGTCATCCATCTCCTCCACTTGTTCCACCGTTGAGGTCTTGTTTGGATTGCTCTTTGTCAGAATCCTCCCCTTGACCTTACCACCATGGGTGGCCCTACCAGGAGCACAGCTCCAGACGGCATCGCTTACAAAACCATTGGAACATTAGTTAAAAGTGCAATTTTGTTCAAACCAAGCTGTTTGAATGACAATAAAAGGCATTCTATTCTATTCTATTCTAGTTCTGCAATATGTCTAAGCTGTCCTTTGCTGATGCTTCCAAAATATTCCTCCTGCTCCTTTTGCAAAGCACCAGGGTATGAGCCTAGTTTTTCAGCCAGAAACCCTTGTCTTTCAGTAGATCTCTGCACAATATTTCAATTTCTCCACAGATCCACATTAATTTCATGTTTCGTGTATTTTGTGTTTTTATGACTGTTGGCAGATCAATTTCCTTCCTAGAATAAATAAAGTTCTATCATATTGTATCATATTGTACATCCATCAATGCCCAGCAATGAAGGAACATTTCACTCAACAAGGTATTTTCTTTTTGAACATTGCCATCAAACTTAGCAGTTTTTACTTGCTAGTATTCACATATCGTGTGAGTATGAATTTCTACTTGTCGTTGGGGAGTAAGTGCAGTGTAGGGACGTGAAAAATGATTGTGAGCAATGTAAACATGTTGACCAGTGATGAGTAAATAATTTAGTCATGGCACAGTGACACAGCTTGTAGAGCCGCTGCCTCAAAGCACCAGAGACCTGCGTTCAATCCTGACATCAGGTGCTGCCTGTGTGGAGTTTGAACGTTCTCTCTGTGACTGCGTGAGTTTCTTCCGGGTGCTCTGGTTTCCACCCACATCCCAAAAAGTGTGGGCTTGTAAGTTAATGGGCTTCTGTAAAATTGCCCCAAGTGTGTAGGGAGTAGATGGGAAACTAGGGTAACAGAACTAGCGTGAACGACTGATCGATGGTCGGCATGGGCACAGCGGGCCGAAGGGCACGTTTCCTTGCTGTATCTTTAAACTAAACTGAAAGAGCGGCAAGGTGAAAATGAGCAGCAGCAACTTCTCAGCTAGACAGCGCTCTGATTGATGCCAGTGAGGTCTCCAAGCATCTTGTACTGGAGATCTTGTGTAATCATATATCAGATTTTTCATGAAGATTTTAATACTTTGTCATAGTATCATTGAAATGATTTATTGATGTTGCAATTAAATACTGATATGTAGAGTGTCAAATATAGTCATTCTCCAAAGAAAATATATGTGAGTTAGGGATGACCTGATGCAAATTTTTCTTTAATAATTATGAATTTAGTAATTATACTGTTGACATTGTCCAGTTCTTGGAAGGAGTTCAAAAGAAAACATCAATGTGTTGTTGGAACTTTGCTGCAGGTGGTGGTCCTCATAGGGGTCATGGACACTGTGCTGTAAATGTAGCCTCTGCTGCACTGCATGCTCATACATCTCCAAAACTTCCTGTGCACAATCTCCCATTGTTTCTCCTCCGAAATGTCTAGCATGAGATTGATACTGTTGCCCGGCGCTTAAGCCTGCTGTTACCAGTAATTATAATTTATGTGTGGCTCACCAAACAAAATCTGTCTGTTGTCTCCGCCGCGGTGTCCTAGTTAAAACAGGAGTGATCGCTACCTTGTGAGAAACCAGCAACTCTGTTGGAAATTGGAACTTTCTCCTTACCTACTGTTAACATGCAAAACTAGGAATAAACTTTGGCTGCGGAACTCAGTTTTGAATAATTTTGAGAAAATAAGATAAAGTTAAGGACAGACACTTCAACAAGGAATTACATATGGATATCTGTACCTCTTCCAATCAATGCAAACACTCTCACTGCTCCCTTGGATACATCACATCCTTTGGTTTTTGAAGAAACCATTAACATTTTTTTATGTTCAGATCCTTGAGCGTCTGAGTTATTGGAGCCCAGGACCAAATTGTAATTAGTTAAGATATTATCAGATGATCTTATAGAGGTGTATAAGGGAATAAGGTATAAGGGAATACTGAGGGTAAATGCACCTAGTCTTTTACCCAGAGTAAGGGAATCAAGAATCAGAGGACATAGGTTTAAGGTGAGAGGGGAAAGATTTAGTAGGAAACCGAGGGCTCAGGTTTTTCACAGAAAGGACGATGAGTATATGGAACAAGCTGCCAGAGGAGGTAGTTGAGGCAGGTATTGTCACAACATTTGAAAGGCATTCAAACTGGCTCATGGATATGAAAGGTTTAGTGGATTTATGGGCCAAATGCGGGCAGATGGGACTAGTGTAGATGGGACATTTGGTCGCCATGGGCAAGTGCGACTGAAGAGACTGTTTCCTTACTGTATGACTCTATGTTGCCAATTTATATATATTGTTTAATTCCTGCTGCAAATTGACCCTCTGCCATTGAAAGGACAAAGCATATATCTCGTGATATATTTGATACTCTTTATCTTGATTAATTAAGATTAATTAATCAAGATATCTGGGAGCATCACAAATGCTTTCAAAATAGGAAATAGTATTTATGCAATTACACTTATATAATTTATTTCCTCTGGGAAACTGAGCCAGAGTCAGTGATTCTGTGTGGCGTTTCAAATAGTTAGTATGTCTTCTGGCAAAATTCGTACAAAGTTACAGGGCTTACAAACATGTAGCAGAAATCAAGATCATGAAATGGAGTCTCTCCTATAGCAGATGGAAGCCAGCAGTCAGCAAGGACACATTACATCTAAAGAGCCTATTGGAAAATATAGAGATCATTTTAATGAGACCCAGTTTTAGATAGGCACATGGATCTGCAGTGAATGGGGAGTTATGGAGCATGCACAGGCAGATGAGATTAGTTTACCTTGGTTAGTTTACTGTTCTAGGCTTTATGACCTCTCTTTCCAAACTCCTGTATATCATTGAAGTGCTGCCCAAGGTATGGAGCATGCTGATAAAATGAGACAGGAAGTCAAGAATGTTATCATCCATCTCACTGGCGTGCCTGAAATATACCTGCTCCACATAGAGGTGCAACCAGCTCCGAAAAAAGTCAGGGATTATTAATTGATGTGCAAAGATCCAACAAAGCAGGCCTTGACCCACCATTTTTGTCATCTTCACATTGGACCAAAAATTAGGAAGTTCCTGATCTTCAGATCCATTGTTTTTGTTGACTGCAATGTTGGAATAATGACCAAGTATGAATTAATAAATGCTAAATTTATGTATAATTGTAAGTTGTTGCAGAAATACAGAAAATCTCAGGAATTCACATGCAGATGCAGGCCATTTGTGTATCCTAATTCCCAGATCTTAGTTGTAGCCCTGCAAGTTACGTAGGTCTCTTAGAATGTGGACCCTGGTAAGCTCCAATCGACAACGCTTTTGCTTCCATCTTCCTTTCAGGCAATTAATTGATGACCCTCATTACTTTTTTAATAAGCTTGCTAAAAATGGTTACCAAAAAAGAAATCAAGGTCTTGGTTGGTTCCTTTTAATCCTTCCACATCAATGCCATCCAATGTTTGATTTTCTGCTGTGGGAAACAGATCATGTCTGCCTCTCTGGCTTGGGCCACATCATGTTGTACCCCTCAAGTGAAACCCTCTTTCTTATTACTAATGAAACCCTCTTCCTTATTACCAATGAAAGCAACCCTAGCTCAGTCCCTCCTCATAACAATAATTGTCATATAGTTTGAAAAACAAAACAGTACACAATAGTATAGCTGTTGTTTGAATAGTTTTAGCCTGAAGTCCATGTTCATATATTCTATGCCTTGGCAATTTAAAATACAGTGTTTCATATCTGTTGTTTTGATGAATCTCAAAACAGCTTCTCCATCTGAATCATAATTATCTTTCATACATTCTTGGTGCTGACTAACTTACCAATGTGCAGAAAGTCTCTGGGTTATGAATGCCCAACTTATGGACACATCTTCCAATAAATAAACTCTCATATTATTAAATTCCAATGTCCAACACTTACTCACATTAATTTCATAGAAACATAGAAAGTAGGTGCAGGAGTAGGCCATTCAGCCTTCGAGCCAGCTCATGGCTGATCTTCCAGAGTCAGTACCCTGGTCCTGCTTTTTCCCCATATCCCTTGATTCCATTAGCCCTGAGAGCTATATCTAACTCTCTCTCTTGAATACATCCAGTGAATTGGATACATCCAGTAAAACTAGTATTTCTCTGCCCCCCCCCCCCCCCCCGCGGCCCAACAACGTGGAATGGTGCGGCCTTTCCTGGAGACCGGCCCGGAGATTGAAGCTGCGGAGCCGGGGATCATTTGCCGAGGATCGCCAGAAGAAAAGCTCCGACCTCGAGGCCTGCGGACTTTAACACCGTGAAGCCCGCGATCTCCGGTAAGAAGTTGCCAACTCGGGAGCTCCTTGCCGCGGAATGTTCCAATCCGTCCCGATGTCGGAGTTTCGATCATCCCGACGAGAGGGCTTGGACATCGGACCGTCGGTAACGGCAAGTGCGGAGGGTTCAAAGTCCCGACCACGGGTGAACAAAGAGGAAGATGACTGAACTTTATTGCCTTCCATTACAGTGAGGAATGTTAATTCCACTGTGGTGGATGTTTATGTTAAATTTATTTCACTTAGTATGGCCGTATGGTAACTCAAATTTCACTGTACCTTTGTTGCTTAGGTGACAATAAATGCAAACTTGAACTTGAATTGGCCTCCACTGCCTTCTGTGGTAGAGAATTCCACAGATTCACAACTCTGGTTGAAGAAGGCCTATCCCTTATTCTTGCACTGTGACCCCTGGTTCTGGACTCCCCCAAAATCGGGAACATTTTTCCTGCATCAAGCCTATCCAATCCCTTAAGAATTTTCACAAACTTAATATTTTCTTCTTTCTCTCCATTATTAGTATTTTATTTCTAACCTGTTTAATATACATTTTACTTCGGAGTCACGTGAGTGACTATGTGAAGAACCCCGTCAGGGCGCATGCGCGTCATTACGTCGGACGCATTGGTGCGAACGGCAGCGGGAGCACGGACCTCCTGCTGCAACGTGAGTAAATACAGCTCCACCAAAGTCGGGGAGACTTTGGAGGAGTTAGAAAAAAGTAAAGAAATTGTTTTCTGTGTGTTTTTTCTCCCAAATACAGGAACAAGGAAAAGGTGCAGGCTGCTGCTGACAAGGAGAGAGAGAGCTGCGGGAGTGCAGTCTCTGAAAGGCAGCCTGTCACCTCGGGGGAGTCGCAAGCCGGTAGCGGTGCGGCGACAGACTTCAGAAAGTGCCCAGCCAGGTACACAGCCAACGCCAGTCGGGCAGTCGGAATAAGTTAAGTCAGTAAGGGCTATAGACTCCGCAGAGTCGGGCCACGAGAGTCCCGTCGGGGACAAGATACCGTTCCCCAGCGGTTATCCAAAAGGAGCAGCTCATACAGGGGCTGCTCCACAGAGACGCTCCAGGAGGAGTAGTGCAGGTGGGAAGCCATAGGGAAGGCTCCGCTGGCAGTGCCTAGGAGAGGTCTGCCTCATAAAGCCACAACTCCAGGAGTAGTGCAGGCGGGAAGCCTTAGGGAAGGCTCCGCTGGCAGTGCCTAGGAGAGGTCTGCTTCATAAAGCCATACTCCAGGAGGAGTTGTGCAGGCGGGAGGCCGTGGGGACGGCTCCGCTGGCAGTGCCTAGTAGAGGCCTGCTTGAAAGCACCCTCTTTGCAAGAGGTGAGTGCAGAAGGGCAGATACGCTCTGACCCTGAGTCCGACGACTTCCAAAGGGAGGGCAGGCAGCTGTCAGAGCTGACACCGTGTGCAGCACGGTTTGCCATGTCGTCGGATGCTGGTGAGCCTCTGGGTGAGGAACTTGCCACCAGCATAAATTACCAAGTCTCACATCAGCTACAGGAGCTGACAATGGATGAGACAGTAACAAAGTATGAAGCCCCAATCAACTGTGGACTGTTAAAAGTTCCTGTTGGGAACAGGAAGAATTGGGGTAAGATGGGCATACTAATGAAAGCCCAGGAGCATGTGAAGCTCCAGCATATTTTTAAAGTTGCTGGCATCTGGTATAACGAGCTTTGCCAGGATGGTAGATGGAGAGGCCATGACAAATTACAACAAGAGGCGCTATTGTGGAGTGCCCACTTTGAGATCAATTGCCTCCGCAAGATGCGATTAGACCAACCATCAATGCTAAATATGCTTCACTCTGCCAGCCTGGCACAGTGCAACTGGCACAGCTGTTTGGCGAGGATTTCGCACAGCAGGTGAAGGAGCTGGAGGAGGAGGCTAAGACGGCAGCCACATATTCACCAAAGCGGAAGTATCCCTATAAGGGAGCAGACTGGTCCGGGCAAGGGACGAGTCCAGCTACGATGCAGCGCAGTTGGCGTTCGGCTGTAGCACTGCCACGGAGGTGAGATATCCAGCTCAAGGCCGGGGAAGAATGCCAGGTGGTAAGGAGGTAAGAGGGTCTGGTTCTCATGTAGACAGATCTAATGTGATACAATTAAATGTTTACCTCAGATATGTTTATACTGAAGGTTATTCAAGGGCATCGAATAAAGCTTAAATGCAAATTCTGATTTACCCATGCAACATGTTCCAAAAAAGGAGTTTGACTTCAGTATCACTGAACAATTGGAAGTTCAGCTGGAACTTGCAAGCTTATGTAATAAAGACAGTTTACCAAAGCCATCAGTTTGTGTCCAATATCTTTCCCAGACCAAAAAAGGATGGGGGGATGCAGAATTATACAGACCTGAATAGGCTTAACCCTTTTGTACGGTATAGACATTTTAAGATGGAAACGTTTGTGAAGGAGATCTTAAAGATGCGGATTCAGTGTCTGTTCATTTGCAGGATAGAAGATTTAAAATTCAGCTGGATGGGGAATTATGCCAATACAATCCACTGCCTAATGGTTTGTCTTCAGCTCCTAGAGGGATTACAAAGTAGTTAAAACCTATTCTAGGCATGATGAGAAGTCAAGGTCATGTGCTCATGGCTTAGCTAGATAATATCTTGATTGTAGGACAATCAAAGGAAACAGCTGAAGCATCAGTGGCAGTTGGTAAAAACCAATTTTTAATTGGGCTTTATAAGCTATTCTGAGGAATCTAAATTTATACCTGTGACACAAATTGACTAGTTGGGTTCACAATGGACTTAATCAACATCATTGTGACCTTGCCCAGGCAAAAAAGGGTACAGCTAATTAAGAGCTATATCAAGTTAATTGCTAACACACAGCCTTACAATTAGCCAGGTGACAAGACTGCTGTGGTAATGGCTGGCAGCATTTCCACCAGCTCAATATGGCCACTTTATTATCTACAATTACAAAGGTCAAAGGAACAAGCATTGAGGATACATTGGGGTCATGATAATAGACCTATGCTTCTATCAATAGAGGCTGTTGCTGATGTACAATGGTGGATTCAGCATGTGTCCACTAGTAGTTCCAAAGTGTTATTGGACCAAGCTTCCATGATTTGCAGACAGATGTCAGAGCACTTGGGTAGGGTGCTACTGATACAAGATCCAGCGGTGGAGACAGATGAACATTGCTTCTGCATTCATGGGGAATTAACCAAGAGTATTTTATGGACTCAAGGCTTATGGCACTAACTAAACTAGTTTGCATGTGCAGTGCAAAATAGACAACACTGCAGCAGTTGCTGATATGAATCACATGGGTGGAATCAAATCGTTATCATGTGACAGGTTGCCAAATACAATTGGACCTGGAGTAGGGATAGAGAGATTTGGATTGGAGCTATCTATCTGCCAGGGAAACTTAATGTAGTACCAGATGGCAGCTCACGAAAATTCCATCATAACACAGAGTGGATGTGGAACCAGGATGTGTTCAAGAACATAGTACTTCTATATGGAAGGCCAAAATATGTGTCATAGGCACCAGATCCAGGGGCAGTGGCAATTGATGCTTTTTCACTAAATTGGGATGATATGTTTGTGTACATTTTCCCACCATTCTGCCTCATAGGTCGGTGTTTGAAAAAATCAAGCAGGATGCCGCTTCAGGGGTTTTGGTGATACCAAATTGCCTGATTCAACCATGGTTCCCTTTGATGTTACAGATAGCGATCCAACCTCTTTTTGCTGATTCCAAACAGTAGGAATTTGCTGGAGCATCCAGTAACGCATTAAGTTCATCCGTTATGTGACGGTATGGATCTGTTAGTTTGCAGGTTTCAAGAATGCCTTACATTGGTTGAGGACTTTCTAGGCCAACGGTGTATATACTCGCTGCAGTCTGGAGAAAGAGTACTCAAAAACAGTATATGACTTATGAAAAAAAAAAAAAAGGAACAATATCGTGTTCAAAAGAATATTCAATATGATACTGTAGTTATTGAAAATGTGTTAGAGTTTATCTACACTTTATTATGATGAAGGTCTTAGCTATACTGCTATCAATACAGCTAGAAGTGCTTTGTCCGCATATCTTGTAATAGGTACACGGACACAAAGTATAGGTTCTCACCCTCTCATATCTAGGTTGATGAAAAGAATCTAATTCCAAACCGCCTAAGCCTAGGTATATGGTAATCTGCGAGGTAAGCGTTGTTCGTAACATACTTCGTCATTGGGTCCCTGTCACGGCTATAACTTTGTTAAAATTAACCATGAAATTGGCTATGCTAATGGCATTGGTGTCAGTACAGAGAGTGCAGACTTTCCAAAAACTTCAGTTCGAGAGAATGGAAGTGAATACAGAGAATGTTCCGTTTTATATTCTGACCTGCTCAAACAAAGCAGGCCAGGTGTGACAGGTTTTAAGATTGTGTTCTCAGCATATCCTACAGCTCCATGGTTATGTGTAAGGACACATTTGTTACATTACATTGAAGCCACAAGGGCTTTAAGACAAGAAGAAACAGGATTATTTGTCAGTTACAAAAAGCCAACATAAAAGAGTGGCAGTTCAGACTATCTCAAGGTGGTTAAAGCAAGAGTTGGTTCAGGCAGGAATTAACATTTATGTGTTTACATCTCATTCCACTAGCGCAGTAGCAACATCCGCGGCCAGGGCGATGGACGTTCCCATCGACCATATATTAAAAGCCGCAGGTTGGAAAAATGAACTTGTGTTTCAGCAATACTACCATCGGCCGATTGCCGATGGAGGGCTGTTTGCTAACTCAATATTGAGTGCTGTTGCTATTGTTTAAAGTCTGTTTTCAATACTGTTTCATTCTGTTTCGTTTGTTGCCCTACATTAAGAAGGTTTATTGGTTGTTTTATGACCAAAAATAAAACTGTTTTGTTTTTGCATGATATGCAATGTCATGTTTACAGCATTATTGATGATACTCAGTCAATCGATGCAGTGAGAAGCCGGGATTTTGATCTGCGGCATAAAAATCACAGAGCTTTAAAATCTTCATGTAGTCACTCACGTGACTCCGAAGTAAAATAGTAAGATTAAACGAGAACTTACCAGTTTGAAGTTTGATCTTTATTTTATGAGGAGTTACGTTGGTGATTACGTGCCCGCCACGCCCAACCCTCTCTCATAGAAAAAAGGTCATAATGGTAGTTCTCATGTTGATCATCTTAATATGTTACTTCAATTATGGTTTTGTCTGTGATTTCATACCGCTGCTTTGAAGATTGACGCGCATGCGCCCTGACGGGGTTCTTCACGTAATCACCAACGTAACTCCTCATAAAATAAAGATCAAACTTCAAACTGGTAAGTTCTCATTTAATCTTACTATTTGATGCCATTCATGTATAATTACTGTGTCTAGTGTTTTTTGTATATTTTCCAACTTATGGACAAAATTGAATTATGGTCGCCTCTATGGTCGCTAGTGGGGACCTCTCAGGAATCAAAACGGTCATCTCTGTGTGGAGCCACAGGAGATGGGCAAGGTCCTAAATGAGTATTTCTCCTCTATATTTACCGAAGAGAAAGACAGTAGGACGGAGGAAATTGGAGCAAAGTGTCTTGAGAGCAGTCAGGGTTACTATCGAAGAAGTACTGAAGGTACTGTCATGTTTGAAGGTAGACAAATCTCCAGGGCCTGCTCTGATATATCCGAGGACATTGTGGGAAACTAGAGGGGAAATTGCGGGAGCCCTGGGTGAAATTTACGAGTCGTCCTTAAACACATGAGAGGTGCTGGAAGACTGGAGGATGACAAATGTTGTTCCTCTTTTCAAGAAGGGCTGCAGGGAAAATGCTGGGAATCAGAAGTGCAAGTTTGTTTGAACTTTCACTGTGTTCACTTTGCTGCTTTTCCCATTGATTGCAATACCTGTCCTAAACACACCCGCTACGGTACACCAGCATTGGTGTATGAGACACATGTTATTAGGGAAGGAAACATATTGTGTCTATTTAACCTCTGCACATCCTATTTTTTCAGTTACAAGAGATTAACATCAGGTCTAAAGATTCAACTTTCACCACCTGGAGTCTGCACATACTCTCCATTAAAACATCTCAATTCAAAACATCCGAGTGAAAGATTTACACCAGGTTTTATTAGGTTTAAGTTCTCGAGGCACTGCTGTAAGTAACTCCAAATTGCTGTATTGGAATAAAATAATGCAAATTGAGTTAAGATTAACATAATTTCTGAGTTGTTGAATTACTGTCATTAAAAACGAAATATGAAACAAAATAGTTGATGGTGTCCATAGACTAATCTAAAATTTATGCAGCCTCATTTTGTTTTAACTTACCTATAAATAATGTAAGCAAGCAGATGTTTTTCGGTTTTGGCTTTTAATGACCTTGCACAGATATCATTCCAGGTAACTGATTAGCTTTAGTTTCCCAATTGCAAAGACGATGAAAAATGTGTGATGTCGACTAGCGGGGTTTCTTTGCTGCTCATACACCCTCAAGTAATTTGGACATTATCTTCTTGTACAATGGCAGCTAAATTTTCACAACAGTTCTCCAGATAGTCTGCCATAACCTCCAAGGAAAATTCCAGACAGGCTGGTGAAGCAATATAATAGTAAGATTAAATGAGAACTTACCAGTTTGAAGTTTTATTTTATGAGGAGTTACGTTGGTGATTACGTGAAGAAGATCCGTCAGGGCGCATGCGCGTCAATCTTCAAAGCAGCGGTATGAAATCACAGATAACAGAATATTTGAAGTAACATAGTAAGATGAGCAACATGAGAACTACCATATGACCTTTTATGAGAGAGCGGGTTGGGCATGGTGGGCACGTAATCACCAACGTAACTCCTCATAAAATAAAGATCAAACTTCAAACTGGTAAGTTCTCGTTTAATCTTACTATTTTACTTCGGAGTCACGTGAGTGACTACGTGAAGAGTTCAAAGCTCTGTGATTTTATGCCGCAGATTCAAATCCCGGCTTCTCACTGCATTGATTGACTTCGGATGAGAAACAATCAATAATGCGTTAAACATGAAATTTGAATATCATGCAGTAACACTTGATTTGAATAATCAAAACAAACAGTAACCCCTCTATCCCAGAGGAAACTAAACAGAACTTAATAGTGAATTTGTAAACAGCCCCCATCGGCAATCGGCCGATGGTAACAATTGTTGAAAAACCAATTCATTTGACCATTTGTAAGAATATGATCGATGGGAACATCCATCGCCCTAGCCGCCGACCTTGCTGCTGCACTAGTGGAATACGATGTATACACGTCAGTGTTAATACCTGCCTGAATCAACACTTGCTTTAACCACCTTGAGATAGTCTGCTCTGACACTCTCTTGTGTGGTTTCTTGTAACTTATAAACAATCCTGTTTCCACATTTCTTAAGGTCCTTGTAGCTTCAATATAATGTAATAAATGTGTCCTTACACATAAACATGGATCAGTAGGTTATGCTGAAAACACAATTTTAAAACCTGTGACACCTGGCCTGCTCTGTTTGAGCAGGTCGTAAATATATAACATAACATTCTCTTCAGCCACT
Organism: Malacoraja senta; assembly: GCA_038087875.1. Classification (NCBI taxonomy): domain Eukaryota; kingdom Metazoa; phylum Chordata; class Chondrichthyes; order Rajiformes; family Rajidae; genus Malacoraja; species Malacoraja senta. Next base: position 19,562,224 of record CM075985.1, on the reverse strand, counting down.
TCCATCCTGTCTGGCTGAAGCTTTTGCAAAATCTGCATTCGCTATGCTGAACCAATGCCATGAGCATTACCACCTTCATGGTGAGTTTTGTCAATTCAGAGACGTGACAGGAACCCACTGTTGAAGCATCTTGAGGACCACACTTACATCCCAGATCGCCATATAGGGTTTAGGAGGTTTAGAGTTGAAATTCCTTTCATCAATCGAGCTATGATATGATGAAAACCTAATAGGATCTTTCCTGACCCCATCAAAACCATACAAGGACAAAGCACTTAAAGCTGTATTAATGGTGCTATAACTGAGCCCCTCATCATCGTAGTGTCGACAGGAACTCTAAAATATCCACAATACCTGCAGTACTATAGTCAGTATTATTTTGTACACAATATTGCACCCATTTTTTATTTATTAATTTTTTTACATAAGTAATATACCGCTTTTGAGTACTCTTTCCCCAGGCTGCAGTGAGCATGTCAACCGTTCGCCCAGACAATCCTCGCCCCAGGTATGGCCTTCTTAAAACCTGCAAATTAACAAGTCAATACGATCACATGACAGATGACTTTGCCGTGTTAGCGGATGCTCCAGTAAATTCCCATCCTTGGGAACCACCAAAGGAGGCTGGATTGTTAACTGTAACATCAAAGGGAACCATGCTTGGGCAATTAGGTATCACAAGCACCCCCGAAGCGGCATCCTGCTTGATTTTTTTCAGACTCCGACCTATGAGGCAGATTGGTGTGAAAATATATAAAAACATACCACCCCAATGTAGCGAGAAAGCACCAATTGCAACTGTCCCCTGGTCTGGTTCCCATGAAACATATTTAGGAAGCTGGTGGTTAAACCTCGATGCAAAACAAATTGATATCTGGCATTCATATATAAGTACTATATTCTTGAACACCTCCTGGTTCAACATCCAATCTGTGTTGTCATGGAACTTTCGTGACTTGGCATCTGCTACTATGTTGAATCTACCTGGTAGATAAATAGCTGAAAACCAAATATATTTTTCAATGCACCAGTCCCAAATTTGATTAGCCAATCTGTCACAAGATACCAACTTGATTCCACCGATGTGATTAATATATATGCCACTGCCGTAGTATTGTCAATCTGAAACTGAACATGCAGGTTACCTTTGTTAGAGCAATAAGCCTTATCCATAAAAAACTCTTAATAGTTAATTCCGCATGTCTGCAGAAGCGATGCCTCTTGCTCAGTCCATCTGCCTCCACAGCTGAAACTCGTCTCCGTGACACCCCACCCGAGTGCACTGACATTCATCTGCAAAATCATGGAAGGCTGGTCAAGCACTACCTTGCTAGAACTCCTGAACACATGGTGAATCCACCATTGCAAATCAGAAACAGCCTCTGCTGATAACTGCATGGGTCTATTATAATGACCCGAATGTATCCTTAGTGCCTCTATTAGCTTGATACAGCTGTCAATTAGCTCTACCCTTTTTCCCTGGGCAGAGTCACTTAATTGAATCAATTGTGACCCAAATAGTCAGGTGTTAATTTGGATTTCTCTGGATGAATAATGCCCAATCTTTGAAAATTGGATTTAACAACTACCACCGGTTACTTCAGCTGTTCTCTTGGATACCCCTGTAATCAAGATATAATCGAGTGAAGCAATGAGCACCTGACCTTGGCCTCTCAGCATGCCTATTATAGGTTTTAACAATTCTGTGCCATAGTTGATCCATCCAGGCGAATTTCAAATATCCTCTATCCTGCAAATGAACAGACATTGAGTAATGCGCATCTTTAAGCTCTAAAGTCGCCATATAGCATCCTCTTGACCCAGTTGCTTGGCAGTGACAATTCCATCTTACAATGTCTATACTACATCCCCCTTCCTTTTTTGGCCTGGGAAAATATTAGACACAAATTGATGGGGTTGGTGAACCGACTTTCCAATTACACCTTTATCACATAAGCTTCCAAGCGCAGTCTAAACATCCATCTGTTCTGTTAATGAAAACTGAACAGTTCTCCCAAGAACATGCTGAATGTGCAAATCACAATTTGGATTGAACTCCATTCGAAACCCTTGAATAACACTCTGTATAAACAGAGCTGAGGTAATTTGCTTCCATTCATCCCAGAACAGATGTAATGTACCCCAGATTTAAGTTGTGTCACATTTGATATGTGCACCTGAGAACCAGGCCCACCTACCACCTTGGTACCTGGTGGATCACGTTGTCCCCGGCTCCTGGCAGGAAAGCCGATGTTTGACCGTGATCCCGCTGCAGAGTGCCACCTGCGCATCTGCATTGCCGGCAGACTTGTTCCTGGTCCAGCCTCGTTTTTAGGGGTACTTTCTTTTTTGGAAACTTGCCGACCGCCGGTGGCTTGATCAAGCCCACCGTCTTTGCCTCGTCATCCATGTCCTTGACACGCTTGGCGAGGTCCTCTCCGAAGAGTAGGTTGGCCGGCTGTATGTTGCTGGGCTGGCAGAGTACTGCAAACTTGGGATTAATGGTGGGCCGAATGGCACTTTCCCTGAGACAATTTATCTCAAAATGGGCGCTACAAAGCAACCCTAGTACCTTTTGCTGTGTCTCCGACACATGCCCTCCATCCACCATTCTAGCGAACGCCGTGATACCTGAGCCAAGTAATTTCAGGATTCTCTGCAGCTTCATCTCCTGGGCACTGCATGACCACGCCCATCTGGCTCCATATCACCCGGTTCACTGCTGGCACCTTCAGCAACTCACAGTTACCCGGGTCTCCTGTTTCTTGGCAGTTCCAGACTCTGACTGGACAGCGAATCGTACTGCCAGAGATGGGAACTCTGACAACGGCTGTCTTCGCTTTCCCAGTGGCACTGCATACTCTGACGGGACAGCGAATCGTGCTGCCAGAGATGGACCTCTGACAACGGCCGTCTTCGCTAGTCAACGAAGTCACCGTCAGGGTAGGGTCAGAACTGAGCTGACCCTCTGCACTCACCTCACAAATGAGGGTGCTATTAAGCAGCCCTCTACCAGGCGCTGCCGGTGCGGCCTCTTCTTTAGCCTACCGCCCACACGACTCCTCCCCTTGGAGTGTGCGTTACTGCAGCAACCCCTGAATGAGGTGCTCCATATTGGATACCATTAAAAAAACTGTATCCAGCCCCATACGGGACTCGTCGCAGCCCGACTCAGTTGAGCCCTCACAGACTTCCCCCTGGCCTGACGCCCGCTGGCGTTGGCTCTATGATAGTGCTTTATAGCAGTAAGTCTGCAGTCGCTCCTCTCCCGGACCGCGACTGTGCAGGGGTACGAGGCAGCCGCTCACAGACCGCATTAGCGCAGCTCTCCTTTGCTTTACCTGCGACTGCCCTCCCCCTGCTCGTCTTCACCATGGTGCTACTTGTAACAAAAACACACAGCACGGCACCACAGCAAAGGAACTTTTCACTCCAGATAAGTTTCCCACTTAGCTGGAGTTTTAAAACTACTTTAAAAGTACTTACCACAGGAGGAGCTCTGTCCTCCCGCTGGTCCGTGCGCCAATGCGTCAGACGTAATGACGCGCATGCGCCCTGACGGGTCTTATTCACGTAGTCACTCACATGACTCCGAAGTAAAATTGATGTTTCCCCACAGTGTCACAGGAATTTAAGCCCAATGTCTTTAGTCACATCACTTCATTAAAAAAATTGAATTATAAACAAAGTATAGCGCATTCATTGCCCAATATGTGACCGGTTAGATGATCACAGCTTAAATGACAATTACCTCATAGAAGCTTCAGTCAAAGTCAAGGGAAAGGAACAATTAGCCACGATTCCACTTCCAATCATTATTCAGGAACATGTCCTGGAGTGGACCTGGCTCAGAATAGTTGCAGCCCATGGTAAACTGTCTGTAGTCATTCAAGCTTCCCCTCCCTCACCCACCTCTAGTTTTAATTCTTTTCTCCAAGATAATATGAACAATTTGAAATGGAAAATGAGCTTCCTCCCATATGGCTTTCTATAACCATAGAAATTATGAGGATGAAGAAATCATTCAGGACTTCAAGTACTCAGCTTTTACTTGACAGAGGATAGGCAATTTAGGGGAAGTGAAGCTGAAATGACAACATGGATCTGAAGTTAACCTCTAATTCATTAGGAATCTGAGGAAATTCAGCATGTCTCCAAAGAATCTTGGAAACTTCTACAGATGCCCAATGAAAGCATACTGCCAGGCTGCACCACAGCTTAGCTTGGGAACTGCTCTGCCCAAGACCGCAATAAATTGCAGAGTTGTGGACGCGGTGTAGTCCATCACACAGACCCGTCTCCCCACCATTGACTCCATCTACACTTCACAATCCTTCGGAATAGCAGCCAACATTTACAAAGACTTGTTCATTCTTCTCTCTGCTCCCATCTGGCAGAAGGCACAGAAGCTTAAAAGCATGAACCACCAGACTCAGGAATAGCTCCTTCCCCTCTGTGGCCAGGCTTCTGAATAGTCCTTCAATAAGTTAGGGTATTTTTGGCACAAAATGTCGTTCATTTTGACCCATTAAAACTATGCCAGTGTTCATGATCTCCTTCAGTATCTTCTCACTCCTTGTTATGATCTTGACATCATGTTTGACACAGACGTGATGGTCAGAAGGGCCTGTTCCTGTGCTGCACTGTTTTGTGTTCTATGTTCAATTTCTATCGTTACAGGGTTTTCCCTCAGTCGCCTCATCAATTGCACCAAGCAGCTGAATTTGCAGCTAACAGCAATGGATTGATAAAGCATCCTTGAAATAACATGCACGACCTAGCTTATCATCATCACACTATTTTAGCATCCTTTCACACTGACTCAGGCATGTACACTTATTAACATATACAGTTAAGGCCTACAGTACCAGAAGAGTCACATATCCCAGAAACAGGCCCATCAGCTCACTGAATCTGCACAAACCATCAAACATTGGATAGAGTGGATGTGGAGAGGATGCTTCCATTTGTGGGAGAATCTAGGACAGAGATCATAGCCTAAGATTTAAAGGACATTCTTTTAGGAAGGAAATTAGGAATTTCTTTAGTCAGAGGGTGGTGAACCTGTGGAATTCTTTGCCACAGAAGGGTGTGAAGGCAAAGTTAGTGGACATATTTAAGGCAGAGATAGATAGATTTTTGATAAGTATGGGTGTCAGAAGTTATGGGGAGAATGCAGGAGAACGGGGTTAGGAAGTGGAAGATAGGTCTGCCATGATTGAATGGTGGAAGACTTGATGGGTTGAATGATCTAATTCTACTCCTATCACATGACCATCAAACCATCAAGGGAGGCACGGTGGCGCAGCGGTAGGGTTTCTGCCTTATAGCACCAGAGCCTCAGGTTCGATGCTGACTATGGGTGCTGTCTGTACGGAGGTTGTCTGTTCTCCCCATGACCATGTGGGTTTTCCCCGGGTGCTTTGGTTTCCTCCCACACTCCAAAGACGTACAAGTTTGATGGTTAATTTAGCTTCTGTAAATTGTCTCTAGTGTGTAGGATAGTGTTAGTGTATGGGTCGAGACCCTTCATCAGACTAAGAGTAAGGGAGGGAAGCTCAGGAGTTATGGGAAGGTCCATTATTTTAATATTTTATACACAACTTCCCATTACCTTTATCCGTCAACCCAAAACTATGAAAAATAGTCATCTACATTTTTTGCACATCATCTAGGTACCCTCTCAGTGCCTCTAGAGGCAGAACTGTTCTGGATATACCAGAGATATTCCATCACTGTTCAGCTCTGCAATAACCACAAAAAAGCTGAGAGAGATTCTTTGAAACATGTCTGGAAGCTTACATTGTGAATACTGTCACCTTGTTAGAATAGATCAACAGAAAATATTCATACTGCAATTAAAATGAACAGGCAAACTTTTCTGCTTGAAAAGTTGCTAACACGATTGTAACTCTCTGGCGGATTTTTATGTTTGCATTAGATGAGCACATCATCCATCAGCATGAATTATTCATGCACCGAGCAGACTATTGTGCTAATTTAGTACTAACACTTGATTAATGCATATTCTCCATCTTTGAAAATGATCGTACATGAAAGGAGGAATCAATATCCCCTATGTTGTTGCACCAACCCTTTGAGAATTGTCAATGTATATATCCACCAATGCAATTGCTGCATTTTTTTTAAATGAGAACAGAATATGTTGGAGATATTCAGTAGCTCAGGTGGCCTCAATGACAGCAGGTTCTTGATTAGAACCGATGTCAAGGGTTATGGGGAGAAGGCAGGAAAATGGGATTAGGAGGCAGAGATCAGCCATGATTGAATGGCGGAGAGGACTCAATGGTCCGAATGGTTTAATTCTACTCCTATAACTTGTGAACTTGCGAAGCAGTGCAGCTGATAGAGCTGCAGCCTCACATCGCCCGAGCTCCAGGTCCTGACTTTGGGTGCTATTTGTGTGGAGTTTGCAGCTGCTTCCTGTGACTGTTTGGGTTTCCTCCAGTTGCTCCGGTTTCCTCCCACATCTCAAAGGCATGTGGGTTTGGCATCTGGGAAATTGCCTTAGTGTGTAGGGAGTGGGTGAGAAAGTAGCATAACATAGAACTTGTCTGAAAGAATAATCGATGGTCGACGTGGATTCGGTGGGCCTGTTTCATTGCTGTATCTCTGAAGTAAAACCTAAAATGAATTAGCATTTCAAGCCAATTAACTTTCCACCAAATCTGAAACATTAATTCTGATTCTCTCACCAGAGATGCTGCTTGGCTTTAAAAATATCACCAGCACTTTCTGTTTTTATTTCACATTTCTCAACACCAGCAGTTTTTTGCTATTGGCATCTGTCTATACTATTACCAAAACTCTCATCTTGTCACCTTGTTTGCGTTTTTTTTTAATTTGCGCAAATACGGTACCCTATATCGCTAGGATCTTTTCGCCACCTTACTCACCGTTCTCCTCTGTTCAAAGCGCACCAAGTGTTGTTCCGATTGGAGGAATATTACAAAATTTATGAAGGTTTAAAAATCGTGAGATCAGCAGATTGGTCTTCTCGCCTGTCGTCACTATGAAGGTAACACCCCTTCCGGCACCCGCTGTCAATCACCGGGGTGAGGAGAATAAAATCCCGGAGGCGGGGCTGAGTCCAGAGTCCGTGAGTGAGAGAGCCCAGCCGCCCAGCCCGAGAACTGCCCAGCCCGAGAGCCGCCCAGCCTCCCAGCCCGAGAGCCGCCTGGCCTGAGAGCCGCCTGGCCTGAGAGCCGCCTGGCCTGAGAGCCGCCCAGCCCGAGAGTCCCCACAAAACCCCTCCCCCCCACAACCCTCCCCTGCCACAACCCCTCCCCACCCCCACAACCCCTCCCCACCCCACAACCCCTCCCCACCCCACAACCTCTCCCCACCGCAACAACCCCTCCCCACCCCCCCACACACGCCCTCCCCCACAGCACCCTCTGGCCCATCCTACACTCCCCCATCCACACACACACACCCTCCCGTCCTCCCCTTCCACCCTACACCCTTCTTGCCACACACTCCCCCGTCCCTCCCCTCCTACCCTCCTCCCCACCCATCTCCTCCCACACATGAAGAGGAGGGGAAGGGAGTGCTGGGGGATGAGGGGAAATGAGCTGCGCCTGCACAGTTAAGGGCTATGGGTGAGTGGTGGAATATTGTGTTGGGGGAATGGGTTGCATTGGGGGAACGGGTGAGTGGTGGAATATTACGTTGGGGAATGGGTTGTGTTGGGGGACCAGGCCTCCCGTGTGACTGGGACCCGATGGGTCCCACTTAGCCTTGTATTTTCTAAAGTTGGACATGAAATATATTTGTCCTTTCTTCCAAGAATGGAGCAAAATGATGTTAGGTTAACAATGCAATTCCGTGACACGTTTAGAACCCCTTTCTCAGGAATTAATTGATGTAATACTGCACAAATGAAAATTGATGTTTCCCCACAGTGAAACGTGATTTGTTAATTTAAATCATATCTTTCTGGCAACTTGTCTGGCATTCCTTACATCACACTTGCACAGACCGACTAGTTTACACACTGAGCACACATGTAATGCATGGACCCAGTAGTTTAGTTTAGAGATACAGAGCGGAAACAGTCCCTTCGGCCCACCGGGTCCATGCCAACCAATGATCCCCGCATATTAACACTATCCTACACACATTCGGGCCAATGTTTACATTTACCAAGCCAATTTACCGACAAACCTGTACATCTTTGGAGTGTGGGAGGAAACCAAAGATCTCGTAGAAAACCCACATAGGCCACTGGGAGAACGTACAAAATACAGACAGCTCCTGTAGTTGGAATCGACCCCGGGTCTTCGGTGCTGCAAGAGCTGTAAGGCAGCAACTCTCCAGCTGCGCCACTGTGCCGCCATAAAAGTACAACACTAATTTTGAATAGTTTTGGAAGGAGTAACTCTTATTCCAGAGATCGTCTGCTATTGAGCTCTCTACCTCACTATCTTTTAAGGGTATGGATGGTTTAAAAACAGTGTCTGGCTCCGGGAACCTGACTCAATCTATTCACTTGCTCGTTCTCCTCTCGGTCTCTCTCTGGCCTGCTAACATTGAACAGACCAGACCCCTCCAAGAGGACATAACGCATGACTAACTGATCTCCCGAATCCAGGCCCAAATCACCTGACTCTGGGTCTGACGTTATATCTTAATTGTTACAGCCAGTTTGCCCCAAGACGCCAATCATGTGACCATCTATGATCTTTATAGAGGTGCATAAAATCATGAGGGGCATAGATAGGGTGTATGAGAACAGTCTTTTTCCTAGCATTGAGAAATCAAGAACTAGAGGGCATAGGTTTCATAGATACGGTGAATACAATATTTTACCTGGGGTTGGGAAATCAAGAACTGGAAGGCATAGGTTTAAGGTGAAAAGAGAAAGATTTAAGAGGAAGCCGAGAGGCAATTTTTTCCACACAGAGAATGGTGGGTACACGGAATGGGCTGTCAGAGGAAGTAGTTGATTTAGGCACAATAACAACATTTAAAAGTCATTTGGACAGGTACATGGATAGGAAAGGTTTAGTCAGATAGGTTAAATGCGGTCAAATGGGACTAGCTTAGATGGGTTATCTTTTTCGGCACTGATGAGTTGGAACAAAGGGCTTGTTTCCGTGCTACTTGGTTCTATGATTATTGACTACACCTACACATTTGAATTCCTCACTCCTCCAGACAACTCATCAAATGCTCCAGATACATACAGTATAGCATGGGCCACCAATCACATGTTCCCATTTCCATGCTGGCTAACTTCCAACTTTGCTTCTAATTACCTGTAAGAATCTTCTCACAATTCTCCCACCTATTCATTGCCTCTCCCCTTAAAGCCCTAGACCCAGTCCTGTTCCGGATTTTCCTGTTTACTTGTGTGCTCAGCCCTGGTTCAGTATGTGAAGGCGAACCCAACCCTTGTGTAAAGCCAATTTAATAGCGCCCTACAATATTGAATTTACAAGTGACAGGTCAATGACCAAAACAATTACTGGTATGCTGTACAATGTCTCTTTAACACACCTCTGCAGACACCCTGGAACTATTATCCTCCCATTTCACTTCCAGAATAGTTCCGATTGAGTGTTGATGTCCAAATAGATATTTGAGTTTAATCCCTTCTCTGCAGTTTTCACCCTTTTCATTAACTTATTAAATTTGTATTAGTATTATTCACAAGCACTAGGAACCTCATGACATCATGAGATTTGTCTACTTCTTTTTATGAAGTTCATAGGTTCCAGAACTAAGTAATTAATCTAATCAAATCAAACACACACACACCAACACTCTCACACACACCGACACTCATTCACACTGTCACACACACACCAACGCGCACACTGACACACAGACCGACACACACACACCGATATATACACACACTGATATATATACACACCGATATATACACACACACACAGACTGTTACCTGATAACTGTTCAGAACAAACTGAACAATTATCAGGAATGTTATCTTTTTTTTCCTATCAAGTAGCATTAGATACTTTCCCATAGCGCATCATAGATGCATAAATCTTACTGTTGATGTAAAACTTTTTCATCTTGATACTCACTGTGCTAACACAATAGCATTGTATTTATGATAAATTTGGATGGCTAACACCTGCCATCTTTCCTCTCATCCTATGCCAAACAAGTAATATTTGAAGAATATATTTAAAGGTAAAAATTCATAATGTAGTCACAAAGCTGTGATAGAAATTCTTAAAAGTTATATTTCTTTCCTACTAAATCTTACAAAGTCAGTTTGTTGTACTCAATAAATGGAAACTGCTAGAAATATACATTGTCAGCCTATGAATAAAAACTTCTTTATATCGCTGTAATAAAGATGAGCTAAGTGTTCAGTGAATCTTTTTTTTACAACTTAAATTGAATTGACTATGTAATAGGACGGCAGTGAACCATTAGAATGAACATTAAAACAAAGCATACAATGAAATATAACATAAATTAATTGTTTTCCCCCATGCTAATTTTAGGATGACAGGTAATAAAGTAGTGGACTCATGTAGTTAATTAACTACACATGGGTCTCATGCAGACTCAATGTGTCATTGTCAGTTTCTATAACCTTGCAGGTAAAAGATTGAGTTGCAAAAAAAGTGATTAATGAAAAGAATATGCCACACCAACAGTAAAAGATCACCAATGCTCCTTTGCAGCAGCATGCTCAGTTTCTAACTAGTCAAAATAATCAGTGATTACTTTATCATAAGGAACCTGCAACATTTGTAAAAGACTTTTACTATTCAATTTGGCTTCATCTGTAAATGTATCTTTTAGCTGTTTAAAAAGCAATAAAGCCCGTGGAATCCAATTGGATCAGTACTTGGAGTGGATGACACTCAATTCTCATTTGCAGGTCTGTGTGGCAATATCCCTGGTGGCTGACTTGAATAGTGTGACCTCATTAATGAGTCCTCTACTCTTTAGAAAACAGGATTGTGTTTTGCACCATTCACTCACCAATATTCATTTGGGAAACTCAGAATTACTAAATTCATCTCAATCTCTTACATTTTTTCCTCTTTCTATCTCTCTCCCCATTATTATGGTGCCCATTGGTGCTTGAGCATAAATATGTTCTTCTTAAACATAGTACATCTTGTATCAGGAACAAACATCTTTTGCGTTAAGACTGATACTTGAGAAATTAAAATGTCCTTACTCCGCTGGGAGCTCAGATTTATAAATGAGCACAATTTAAATGCAAGACAATAGCTACAAATTCTGGAGGAAAAAAAAGAGAACAACATAAGTAATCAACATAGCAGTCCGTATATGTGGTGGAAACAACTGGTCAATATTGAAATGTTAACTTATTGTTTTCTCCAGAGAAACCCATCAATCCATCAATTGTGCAATTATCCACAGCAAACATTCATTCACATGGTCAGTTTGAGTAAGATCATCACTTTATAACAGAGAATGAGCAATGGTACCATAATATGTTCATCTGACATTTCTCTCTAATTTTAACATTAAGAATAACTGATTCATGTAAATTATTTAAATTCCTGCAGTACAATAGAATAGATGGTTAATTTGATTGATGATATCACTCCCTTCAAATGTTTGTGTTATTTTGTATTAGGTTTTTACAGCAACTAAAGGGGAATCTTAATTTAGTGAAAATATGTTTAATGACAAGCCTTGCTGCCTATACAACATGCATGAAGCTGTGCATAATCCCACCTGCTTAGACAAATGTCTGAATAATTTACCACCTAAGAGACCAATTGTTGCCATGAGTCCATCCACAACTTTCTATATCATTCAGAAACTGAAGAGACATCTGAATATCAGAATGGAGACTCATGATTGCCAGCCAATTGATTTTCACTTAGTATTTGCTGAATTCTAGCTATTTGTACATATGATAAACCAGGGCATTGAATGTTCTGATGTGTAATTATGTGCAATATACCACAGCTTTAAGCCATTATTTAAACGTGTTTTATTTGTTGAGAATCATAAATTGTACCTTTAATTTAAAACAACTATAACAAAGCTTGGTCTGCACATTTTTATTGTAATTGTTGAATTTAATAATTCAATATTTTTCAATCAAAGAATTTCCATTACTTGATAGTGTTAATAGAGATATAGAAAGGCTGAAGTAGGTTATTATCTTCAAACGGATCCTCCATCTAACACTATATTCCTACTTTCATCCCATTCACCATGACAACTTTTGTGTTGAGAAATCTATCTCCTTCCTAAATATATGCACTAACTTGGCATCCACGGTTTTGTGTGCCAGTGATTTTGACAAGTTCACCATCCTCCAAGTGAAGATTTTCTTTTCCTAATCAGTGGTAAATCTGATACTCTGTATCCTGAAACACAATACAGGATCCACTGCCAGGGAAAACAATCTTCCCAGATCCAATCTATCTCACCATGTCAGTAATTTGCATACTCCATTACACACCCCTCTTATTCATCTAAACTTTAGTAAATACATGCCTCAGTGATCCTTGCTCTCCTCATACAACGACTGAAAGAACAGCAGGACAGGCAACACAATGCTCCAGGGTTCAGATGTTTCAGATGTGATGAAACTGAGGAATGTAAAAAAGTAAAACTGTTGCAATACTGAATGCCACAGCTGCACTAAGAGAGGACATCTTGGAGGTCTGAACCAGTGAGGCCATATAGATAGAGCTCAACAATAAGAAAAGTGCAATCACTGTGGTGGGATTGCATTGCAGGCTTCCGAACAGCCAGCAGAAGATAGCGGAACAGATATGTTTGCAGATCATGGAAAATCCTACAAAACAGGCTGTTGTCGTGCGCGATTTAAAATTTCCCACTGTTGAGTGGGACTCCCTTAATTCCATAGTCTTAAATGGGACTAAGTTTGTTAGGTGCATCCAGGAGTATTTATTAAAACAATGTGTCAATATTTCGACTGGGGAAGAGTCCATACTAGACTTTATATTGGTGGACGAGCCCTGGCCAGGTGTTTGAAATTTCAGCATGAAAGCATTTTGAAACAGTGGTTACAATTTCATAAGTTTTAAGATAGTTATGGATAAGGGTAAGAGTGGTCCTCAGGTGAAAGTGCAAACTTTGGAGAAGGCTAATTACAACAATATTAGGCAAGTTCTTAGAAAAGTAAATTGGGAGTGGCTGTGCAGGGGTAAATCCACACCTGACATGTGAGTCTTTTAATGGTCAGCTGGTTATGGGACTGTCCCACTTAGGCTATTTTTAGACGACTGCTGGCGACTGTCATAATCGTAGCAGGTCGACGAAAAACTTGCGACTAGACCCCCATTCGACATAAAATTTGAAATAAAATCATTTACTTTTAACAAAAAAAACGAATTCAGCACCGGCGACAACCTACATTAACCAGGTGACAACTACGACAGCACCTACATCAGGAGAAGTCAAGCTACGCTCATTGGCGTCAAACCCACTGTCGACGACTCTCTCAAATTTTTTTTCAACATGTTGAAAATCCAGCGGCGACCAGAAAGATGCTACGACTCTTTGGGTGACTACTCACGACCATACAGGCGACACCCTGGCGACCATGTGACGACAGCCTAGTCACCTGTAGTCGCCTAAAAAAAATCGCCTAAGTGGGACAGGCCCATTAGTGTTCAGGGCCAACTTGTCCCTGAGAGGATGAAAGATAAGGATGCAATGTTTGGGAACCGTATAATAATAATTTGTAAGGTTTAGGAAATTGAAATATGACAAAGCCCTTGAGGAATATAAAGGCAACAGGAAAGAATTTAAGAGGACTAAAAGAGGCTATGAAATGTCTTTGTCAAGTAGGATGAAGAATACCTAGGCATTTTACACAGATATTAGGAGCACTTAAAAACAAAGGACAATGCTTGGAGCCAGAGGAAATGTGCAAGGCCTGAATGAGTACTTTGTGGAGTGGATGATGGTGAGATCGGGGAGAGGTATGTTGATATTTGGGGTCATGTTGATATTAAGGAGGAGATATTGGATGTCTTGGAAAATGTTAAGGCGGATAAGTCCCTAGGGCCTAATAGAATCTCTCGCATGTTACTGGGGGAGGCAAGGGAAGGGATGACACATTGATAAGGGCAGGGCAGTGGATGTTGGCTACCTTGGATTTCAATAAAATATTTGACAAAGACCTTCAAGGTAAGTTTGTCCAGAAGATTAAGTCATATGGGACCCATGGTGAGCTGGTAAATTGGAAACAACACTGGCTTGGTCATGAACAAGGCAGGAGAACAAAGGAACACAGTAAAAATGGTCACGTCATTGACATCTGGTGGGAGCAGAGCAGAAGGTAACTTCATGGCTAGGATGTATGGCCTTGAGAAGATAAGGTGCTTGGAACGGACATATTGCAAAATAACTATATGAGAAGATATGAACAGGCAACATAATTAAGAACTGGCTAGCCTGATAAGGAATGAAGATGTGTTTTGTTTATTCAGCCCTTGGAGGAGTGACAGCTTGAAATGATTTACTGTAAAGACATGAGAGCCTTAGGTTAGAACCAAAGATCTTAGAGCGGAGCAAGATGGTCCACTCCTGCAAAATCCAATGGATTGACGTGTAGTAAGCAACGGAGCTTAACTTCCGCCATTTCAGTAAACCCTGACCCGACTTCTGTTATGCCTCTCGCAGTGTAATGAGCATTGCGGGGGAACAGTTTGCGTGTTTTTAAATGTTTTTAATGTTTTTTAAATGTTTCTTTTTAAATGGCTCATGTCCTGTGTTTGAATTGATTTTTGTATTAAACTTGCTGTGATCAGCGTTGCAGCTGAGTAAAAGATTGGTCAAATGGTAGATTCATTGAAGATCGGGCGAGGGGGATCGGGGGTGGGGGAAAAGTATCTATAGCTTGGGACTTGCCTAAATGAGTACTGAGATGGATTATCATTCCACACCAAATTTCTTAGACCTTTTATGCAATTATCACAACATTTTGCTGGATATGAATCAACGGACTATGTATGGTACATGCTTGTAAATTAGTAAAACAAATGTTCTTCTTTAGGTACTGTTGTTTCTGGGATGGGGTGACTGATTACAAATAACCTACATTCTATATTTTGTCATAATGTGGCTGAAACAATGGCATATTTTGTGATATTTATTGAGATAGAAAGATACAACTGAGTTTGGGCAAAATATTACCTTGCAACATTCTGTATTTCTGATAGATATTGTGAAATGGAACTCAGAAATTATGGGAGGATTACATAAAACTACAATTCAAAGGTAATGAATATACTGAGTATTCTTATTTCCATCATGAACATACAATAGTGATATAGGACACCAGGTCCTACTACGGTAAACTCACGAGCTACTACGGTAAACGCACGAGCTACTACAGTATAACTAGGAGTTAAAAAGTATCACATTTTTCCATCCCGAGTATATTTTACTCGTGGACATTTTTCAACATGTTGAAAAATCTTCACGAGTTACCACGTTTCCCGAGTACCTGCCCTTAGCGCTAAGAGACGTCCCGAGCTCCGACGTACCCTCTACATTCATTCTACATGCTTACCACGAGTTTGATTTTTGTTTAAACTCAGGAGAGCTCTTGGGTGAACTCACACAGCGGGACAGGGCTTTAACTCAGCAAGTCAAGGAAGTTCTGGCAAAACTGAATAACAATAATATGCTAGGCTCGGAAGGGAATATACAGAGGGAAATTAGGCAAAGGAACAAGTGATCAAAGTTCTGGAAAGCCATGTAGAAACAATGAATCAGATCATAAAGGAAAATACCAAAGATAAGTCGAGCTCCCACAAAGCAGGACCATGTGTAGTATCTATTGGAAATTGGATGCGAGAACTGAGAGAAATCTTGAGTGGGTCAGCCAAGGAAGAGTTTTTCCTCTTGTATTAGTGATGAGCAATTGGGGAATTTAACCAACAGAGAAATACATCCGAGGATGCCAGGGAGTCAATTCCACCGATTAACTAAAGTCTGTTTCAGGGAAGGTTGTGGGAGAGCTGCTAGTAAAGCTTTGGGAATGATACTGGGATGTCTAATAATCCCTCAGGATAAACATGGGCTGGAAGTTTGCCAAGTAGAAAATATAAGCATTATTAGGGAAGGGATATGGCTAGGACATGAAGATGTTATGAATGAATGAATAAGTTTATTGGCCAAGTATTCACATACAAGGAATTTGCCTTGTTGCTCTGCCTGCAAGTGACAACATGACATACAGTGACAGTTAGGAATGATGTATAAAACATTAAATGTTCTGCCTTATGCCATAGTAAAGACAGAAGGATTGGTAGGTACAGACCTGACTAAATGCCAACACATTCACGGGATTGTTGCCTGTCCATCATATCATATCTATATTACTAAAAGTCTGATCTTGACCACTTCCTGTTGGTCTGTATATTGATTTTAGAAAAAACGCTGCCACTTTCGGCTGTGATTTTTGGCCATCTTACTCAGAGTCCCTCTCCGCTGCGCAGACCAAGAGGATTTTTCCCATCGATGAAAAATAAAAAGAGTTATCAGTGTTTACAAAATGTTGAGATTCTCTCTCCTGAAGGCCAAGCCCCTTCCGGAGGGACTATAAAACCCGGAAGTGTGGAGATGCCTCAGTTCTCTGCAAGATGGGGGAGCAAGAGGTCGCAATTCTCAGTCTTAGCTGTGAATAACACTGAACACGTGTCTCCTAAACTGTGAGTGGTTTTACTGACCTGTCAGTGCCCTTAATTTGGTTTGAAAATGTAGTTTGAAAATGCAACAGTGTGTTTTGGTTTGAAAGTGCTAAAGCTGTGTTGCCTTTGGTTTTGAAAGTGCTAAAGCAAGCTGTGTTGCCTTTGGTTTTGAAAGTGCGAAAGCGAGCTGCCTTGCCTTTGGTTTTGAAAGTGCTAAAGCGAGCTGCCTTGCCTTTGGTTTTGAAAGTGCTAAAGTGAGCTGCCTTGCCTTTTGTTTTGAAAGTGTTAAAGCGAGCTGCCTTGCCTAATTAGAACTACCTTGCCTAATTAAAGCTGCCTTGCCATTACATGTAATTAAAAGTCTAATCTTGACCACTTCCTGTTAGCGCTTTATATTGATTTTAGTAAAAAAAATGCTACCACGTACGGCTGTGATTTTTAGCCATCTTACTCAGTCCCCCTCCGCTCATCAGGTTCCAAGGATTTTTCCCATTGATGAAAAATAAAAGAGTTATTAGTGTTTTAAAAATGTTGAGGTTCCCTCTCCTGTCAATCACGCCATGAAGGCCACGCCCTTTCTGGTGGAAGGGACTATAAAACCCGGAGGTGTGGGCGTGGCTCAGTCTCTGCAAGATGGGGGAGGGAGAGGTCACAACTTGCTGTCTTTAGTGGCCTTGCACCCTGCTTGAAATGGTATGAAACTGCACTTGAATTTGGTGCCCTTGCACCCTGGTTGAAATGGAATTTCAAGGAATAGCCGTGAGTCAACTGCGAGCCCAGCAGCCGTGCGTGAGTGAGCTGCCAGCACAACAGGCTTGAGTGACTGAGCCGCCAGCCCAAGAATCCATTCGGCCCACAATGTCCATACTAGCCCTCTGGAAACCAGTCCCTTCAGCGCACAACACCCATACCTGCGCTCCAGCAACCCCACCCCCACTGGCCACCAATATTGGAATTGGTGGAGGTGGAATATTGCGTTGTGTGTGTGTGTGTGTGTGTGTCATTTTGCCTTTGAAACGTATCTCCTCGAAAACCAGATGCCAAAACAGGGACATTTTTACATTATTCAGTAGCGATTTACCTTAAGATTTTTTACTCTGTAAATTTGGTGAATTATTTCCCGATATTTTCACTAAAATTGTTCACCAAACTGACTGTTATTTTCAAATATCGCTGCTGGCCAGCTGCTGACGACACAATGCCTTTGCAGCTTGTGACCAGCTGCGCAGACATTCAATGCACAGCCAGTTACACTCCCCACTACCCGGTCCCTTCCTCCTCTCTCTCCCCCCTCCTCCTCCTCTTCCCCCCACGACCTGAATCCTGCAGCCGGGCTCCACCTACTGGCGCGTTCGGACGACCCATTCCCCCCACTCTCGGAGACTCGATTGAGGCCGCTGAAGTCGTTTGGTTGACGCGCGCCCCGCTCGCTTACTCCTCCCCCCTACGCTCCCCCCTTCTACTCTCCCCACCCCCCATTCTCCTCTCCCCACTCCCTTCCTCCTCTCCCCGCTCCCTCTCACCCTCCTCCTCCTCCTCCTTCTCTCCCCCCTCCTCCTCTCCCTCTTTCCCCCTCCTCCTTCTCTCCCCCCTTCTCCTCTCCGCACCCTCCTTCTCTTCTCCCCTTCTCTTCTCCCCATCCCATTCACTTCTCCCCCCCTTCGCTCCCCCCTCCTCCTCCTCTTCCCCCCCACCTCTTTCACCCGACCAGCCCCCCCCCTCTACTCGGGCCCTGAAGCCTGAATCCTGCAGCCTCCCTGCCCCACCCTCCCGTTGCTAACCGCACACGCTGCCAGTCACGTCGCTCGCAAGGCCTTTGAAACAAAACACGCTGTCTTCTTGCAGCGAGGGAACGAGTGATTATTGCGTTCAAGAACCAGCCCTCACCTCTGACGATGCGCCCCCAACTCCTCAAACTGTCCCCCCTCCCCCGACCACTCTCCCCCTCCCTCCCTCCCCACTCTCGTCCCATTCCCTCTCTTCCCCTTCCCTCTCCCACCCTCCTTCCCATTCCCACCCTCCTTCCCCTACCCCTCTCCCCCTTCCCCCCTCCCCTCCCCACCTCCCTCACCCCCTCCCCCATTCCCCTCTACCACCCACCCCTCCCTCCACCTTATCCCTCCCCCTCTCTTCCCCACTCCCGCCTTCCTCTCCCTCCCTCCTCCTCTCACCCCTCACCCTCCTCCTCTCTCCCCTCCCTTCACCCTCCACTCTCCTCTCACCCCGTGTGTGTGTGGGGTGGTAGTGTGTGTGTGTGACGCCGCAGTGCCTCCCTCCCCCTCCCCCGCAATGAGGGGTCGGGACCCAACTATTAAAAGTTTGATCTTGGATGTTTACTTGTGGGTTTGTTTGCTTGCTCGTTCTTTGATTCGCATCTCGATAACCCGACGCAGTAACGGTGAAATCTTTTCATAGATCTTCCAGTAGAGATTTAACTCACGATTTCAAAAATCCTCTCATCTGAAAATTTGATTCATTATTTCCTGATTTTTTAACTAAAATTGGCCACCAATCTTAGATCTTTTTAAAATCTAACGTGCTGAAGTGAGCTGGATGATGTCACAATGCCTTTGCTCCTCGTGCCAAGCTGCACAGAATATTCAACGTGCAGGGGCACTTTTTTTCACGAGCTGTGTGTTACGTGGCCCCCCTCCCGGCTCTGGATTTAAACCGTTGAACATGTGATCAAGTCGTGCTGCATGCTCCTTCAAGTTCTACAACATGGCGGCGGCGGTCGTTGTCATTTCCATGAGAAGCGCAGTGGAAATGTGGCCATGGCGGCCGTCACAGGGGACGACCTCCTCTCCGTCTCCCCCGCCCGATCGTCTGTCACGCAGGTGGATGGGCTTACCCTCGCGGAAGCCACGATCGGCCGGCTCTCCGCTGCTTTTCACCGTCCTCAGATCGCTCCGCGCCTCGCTCTGGTCCACGCCGGCCACAGCCTAGCTTGGGGCCTGATGGGGAGGCTTCTGCTCTACGACCTGGGTAGGTGCTGCCTCTACCCCCTCCCTGGGGCAGAGAAAGAGGGAGGGTGGGGTGGGGTGGAGGAAAGGGCATTTAGACAGATACAAGGATGGGCATGGAATGAAAGAATATGGACCATGTGCAGGCAGGTAGGGTTAGATTGATCAGCGTCATGCTTGGCACTGACATGGTGGGCCAAATGTCCTGTCCCTGTGCTGTTCTATGTAACAGTTTTGCTATCACTGGAAATTCTCTTTGTTGCACTCCCTTCAAGGGAAGAGTAAGGTTTCTGAGGAAAGGATAACTAAACTGCATTCAATACACTGGCCGCAGAACACCAAGGGGCCATAGAATTGTCCTGTAGCATTGGAAGATTTGTTTCATTTGAACAATGCCAAGATAAACATGTCTTTAACGATTTCAGAATATCAATATTTTGAATATATAAAATGAATAAAAGCCCATCAAGTTAAAATCTCCGACTTCCGGTGGCGTCATGTTAGACTAGCAGACGTGCACCCAGCTCCTCTCCCGAAAAACTTCACGATTTATCGTGTAAAACGGGTCCGAAAATCGGGATTGTTTTTAAAAACCTTACCGGAGCTTCTGGTTACCGCGCTGATGACGTCATCGTTAAACGCGATGTTTTAAACGGTGGTTTGAAGCCCTTTAAATGAGTAAATTGACTCCAGTTGTGAGCCCTCAGAGAGCTGTGAATAAGCTGTCGAAACAGTTCGAAACTGAAGTTACCTCTGAAGTCTCTGAAGTGGCTGCAGAAATGGATACAAGATCTAAGAAAGACTTTGATGACTTGAAAAAATCAATGAAAAATTTGAAAGATGAGATCTCGGATAATAGGGTGGAAGATAAGAAGGAAATGAAGGAAAATTCGGCAAAAATGATGGAAGGAATGCAGAAGATGATGAAGGATTTAAATGCTGGTAACCAGAAGAATATGACGGATTTACTGGACACTATGAATAAACGAATTGATGAGGTGAAAGATGGACTATCAGAGAAAATGGATAAGATGGATGTAATTACTACGGATAAGTTCACGGCTGTACTTGAAACAGTAGCTGCAAGTATGCAGACAATCACGGAATTGGAGAAAAATACGGCACGACTTGTTGAAGACATGGCGAAACTGAGGCAAGAACATGAGCAAATGAGGCGAGAAAACGAACAAGCATCACTACAAATGGGGACTCAATTAGAGAAAGTCTCATTCAAATGCCTGGACCTGGAAGCTCGTTCTAGACGCCAGAATCTGAGGATTCTTGGTGTTTCAGAGGGGGCAGAAGGGGAACAGGTACGTGAATTTGCCATGGGCTTGTTGAAACAACTGTTGAATCTTCCCAAGGAACCGAAAATCGAAGTGGCTCATCGTGTCCCAAGATTTGGAAAAAGATTTGATGCGGGAAAAGCTTATCCACGACATATTATAGTGAAATTTCGAGATACTGCAGAACTGGAATATGTTATGACCCATATCAAATATGGTGTACAATTACGGCTGGACAAAGACACTATTAAGATATTCAGGGACTACCCACATGAAATTGTGCAAAAAAGAAACAAATTTGATAAGGTTAAAGATCTTTTAAGAGGGAGAGAAGGGGTCAGATTCGGGGTTTTTTATCCCGCTAAAATGCGTATTTCTTTTAATGGTCTTGAAAAGTCATTTGTTAAGCCTGAAGACGCTTTCAAATATGCCCAAACGATTGTTGAAAGACAGAAATAAAAGGGAGCTTTGGCAGATCCGAATAATTTTCAGCTATGTTTTGTCTGGGGATAGTTACACTGTTATCTCCGGAATGTTGAAGCAAGGACATTTTCTGTTCAAAACGTGTAAACAACTTTATAACGGGATATGAATTAGAAAATAATTGCTTATTGATTAAAATGTTATAACCAATTGTAAGAACTTATCCTATTAACAACTTTAAAAGTTATGCAGGTTAGATTAGAATACTAACAAAAAAAAAACAAAAAATAATGAACTAACATACTAATATGAATTTTTAATAAATTGTAACCTTGTCTATAAGCAGGAGGAGGGGATGAGAAACGAGCTCCTGGCTTATGTCCAGGAGCACGTCTCGTTAACCCCTTCAACCAACAGCTGATTCTTATTGAAATCAAAAATATTGGTTTAATAATTAAACTCTGATATATATATATGTTATAAGGAAATATCAGGGTAAAATTGTATTATATATATGAATGTGAGGCCTCGTTTTAATATTTTAATATGTTATGATTAACTAAGAGAGCGGAGCGAGTTGAGCAACAACGCAATGGAAGTCAAAATAAGGTTTTTTCCCACCTACAGGTGGGTCACTTGCTACAGTGCCGACTATAGACACTGTAGCCTCACTCTTTTAGTTTTTTTTTTATTACATAAAATCACTTGTTTGTGTTTTGTGTTTAGTGATAAGAATAATATGGACATACCAACAAAAGTTAATAATTCAAAAACTCCCCCAATACCTAAAGACCTGGGATATGGACGCACCACAAGATTCAAAGGTACTATAATTATTCAAAATGCATGACACCACACAAAAGAACCTAGGAGGAGTCTCATTTTGTAGTTGGAATATAAGAGGCATTAATGAACCTATCAAAAGGGGTAAGATATTAGCTCAGCTAAAAATGTATAATTCTGACATTACCTTCCTACAAGAAACACACCTAAAACCACAGGACCAAGTTAGGCTGAGGGCGAAATGGATAGGTCAAACATACCACTCTTCATTCACTTCAAAATCTAGAGGCACGTCAATTATCATAAGAAAAGGTATACCATTTAAAGCAAAGAATATTATAACAGATATAGAAGGGAGATACCTAATAGTTAATGGAGAAATCCATGACACTCCACTTACTTTGGTAAATATATATGCCCCTAACTTTGATAACCCCCACTTTTTCAATAAAATCTTTAATATAATTGCAGAGTCAAACTATCAAAATGTTATAATAGGCGGAGACTTTAATTGTGTTTTAGACCCGTACTTAGATAAATCAAGTCAAAAACAGAGAGGGAATATGAAATCGAAAACTGGGGAACTCCTCAATACCTACATAAACAACACTAATATAGCAGATGTTTGGAGAATTGTGAACCCAACTGGCAGGGAATATTCGTTTTACTCAATGGTACATAAGACATACTCACGTATAGACTACTTTCTGCTGGATACAAAATTAATCCCCCAAACATCTAATGCAATATATCATACAAATTCAATTTCAGACCATTCTCCACTAACTTTCTTTTTAAAACTGGAAGGATTGTCTAAGAATAATTCATTCTGGAGATTTAACTCTCAAATTTTAAAAGATCCACAAGCGAGTATATATTTAAAAGAACAAATGGAGGTCTTTTTCAAACAAATGATACTTCAGATATATCGCCTACTTTACTTTGGGAATCTTTTAAAGCATACATTAGGGGTATTATAATTTCATATCAAGCTTTTCAAAATAAAAAGAATAAGAATGAACAAAGACAGTTAGAAGAACTTATTAGACAAATGGATATAGATAATGCTAAAGATCCAACAATAGATAAACATAATAAAATAATAATTTTAAAATTTAAATTAAATAAATTATTATCTGCCAAACTTATAAGACTTTTTCAAATTACAAAACAAGAGCACTTTGAATTTGGGGATAAACCGCATAAACTTTTGGCTCGCCAGCTAAAAAAACGAGAAAAGGGAACATACTATACCAAAGATCAAATCAGATAAAGGGGAATTATTAACAACACCGAAGGATATTAATAAAAGATTTGCGCAATTTTACGAGAATTTGTATACATCTAAAACGATAATTGATTCCAATAATATCACAAAGTTCTTGGATACCTGTAATCTTCCAAAGTTAGAGCTGAAGGAACAAGAGGAACTGGGTGCACAAATCTCAATTAAGGAATTAGAAGATACAATAAACTCACTAAAAAATGGAAAAACACCAGGCCCTGATGGATTTACTAATGAATTTTATAAAAACTTTTATGAAAAAATAATACCAAGATTACAAAAAATGTACCAATACGCTTTTAAAAAACGAATACTACCTGATACATTAGCGGAATCAACGATTACATTAATACCTAAGAAAAATAAGGATTTAGAAGATCCTGGCTCATATAGAGCTATAGCATTGTTAAACACAGATCAAAAAATATTAGCGAAAACATTAGCCAGAAGATTAAGTAAATACATTAGTAAATTAATAAACCCAGATCAGACAGGGTTTATCCCTAAGAGATACTCTTCTAATAATATGAGACGTCTACTCAACATAATGCACTCACACAAATCTGAAGATCAAGAATTATCAATTATTTCGCTGGATGCTGAAAAAGCATTTGATCAAGTAGAATGGAATTATATGGATAAAGTATTACAAAAATTTCAACTGGGAGAGAATTTTATTTTATGGATTAAGTTACTATATAACAAACCTACAGCTAGAATACTTACTAATAACATATTATCCTCGAAATTTCAACTATCAAGGGGAAATAGACAAGGATGCTCATTATCACCACAGCTGTTTGCTCTCATTATTGAACCGCTAGCAGAAAAAATTAGAATACACCCTGATATTCATGGATATAATACTAAAGACTCATATAATAAAATATCTTTATACGCGGATGATATATTATTGTATATCACAAAACCTCAAATCACTATACCAAATATATTAAATTTAATTGAAGACTTCGGATCTTTTTCTGGATATAGAATAAATTGGAATAAAAGTGAAATTATGTCAATAAAACCGAAAGATTCAACACATCTTTTAAAATTCCCTTTTAAAATAGCTACAGAAAAATTTAAATATTTGGGAATCGAAATTACCAGAGCATATCAAGGTATGCTCAGGGCAAATTTGACCCCCTACTTAATAAACTGAATACATTAATTAAATTCTGGAAAACGCTTCCGATGTCTTTAATAGGCCGAATAAACGCAATAAAAATGATCTTTTTACCACAAATTTTATACCTATTTCAATCAATTCCTATATACTTACCTAAGAAGTTTTTTAAAAAACTCGACTCAGATATCACTAATTTTATATGGGACTATAAATCACATAGAATACAAAAAACCCATCTGAATAAATCTAAAGTATTGGGGGGTCTAGCACTACCCAATTTTATGTATTATTATTGGTCAGTAAATATTAAAAACATGATTCAACTGATGGATAACTCCGCCCAGCAAGTAGACTGGATTGTAATGGAGAAAGAGGATTGCTCCTCTAGAAACATTGGAGCGATCCTCCTCTCTCCAATGAAATTGAATAACATAAACTATAATAAGAACCCAATTATTCATAGTACAATCCGTATTTGGAAACAAATAAAACAAAATTTAAAATTAAGAAACTTATCACTTTTATTACCTATAGTCAATAACCCTTCGTTTAGTCCTTCTATTATAGATAAAGCTTATACACAATGGGATAGACTAGGAATTAAAACGCTTGGTGACTTGTATGAAACTGGAAAATTACTTTCATTTCAACAATTACAAATAAAATATAAACTCGGAAATAATCAATATTTTAAATACTTTCAAATATGCGACTATTTGAAAAAATATATAAAAGATCATCATAATAACCCAGCAGATGTACTGGACGAGGCAATGCAGACAAAAGCGGAATCAGCAAACTTAATATCATATTTGTACAATATTATCTTAAATGTACAAATACCATCTACGGAGGGTATCAGAAGAGACTGGGAACAAGAGTTAGCCATTAAAATTTCAAAGGAAAGTTGGAATGAATACTTATTAAAAGTACATAAATGCTCGATTAATGTAAGACACACTTTAATACAATTTAAAATTTTACATAGATTATATTATTCGAAAACTAAAATTCATAAAATTTTCCCAAACGTATCATCTATTTGTGATAAATGTCAATCCCAAGAAGCAACTATAGCGCACTCATTTGTCTTCTGTACAAAAATTCAAAAATTTTGGAATGAAATTTTTGAAATCTTTACAAAGTTATTTAAAACAAGACTGATACCCAAAGCAGAATGGATTATCTTCGGAATAACGGAAGATGATCCAGAACTAAATGTGTTTCAAAAGAAATTAATGGATTATGGGTTAATAACTGGAAAAAAGCTAATTCTAAAATTTTGGAAGAAGGCTCCAATACCAACTATAAATATGTGGATTTCAAATATGTTTGAAACACTACACCTTGAAGAGATAAGACTCCTCCTAGCAGGTAAACCAGATCACTTCCACCTGACGTGGTCTGCATTTATAGAATTATTACAAACATAGGGTGCAAAAGTACTTTAAAAAAATAAAAAATTGAGGTCGGGTAAGGGGGGATGATAGTTGAAGAGTTGGTATGTCCTATTTACGTGATGCTCAAAAAAAAAAAAACATTTGTTTTTCTTTTTTTCTCTCTCTCTTTTCTTTTCTTAGGGCCTATTTCTTAACTCCTTTTTTTTTTTGTCTTTAATTTCGCTTTCATAGGGTCCCCGTCCTTTTTTTTTTTTTTTTTTGTTTGTTGTTACATTTTCTACACTTTTACTTTTTCCTTCACTTTCTTCTCTCTTTCAATCTTTTCTTTCTTTAGCGTAAAAAAAAAATAAAGGGAGTACATTAATTGTAAGAAGATATAAATGACGAGTATTAATGTATGTGGCTGTGATGTAATGTACTTCTAATAAATAAAAATTTAAAAAAAAAAAAAAAAAAAAAAAAAAAGTTAAAATCTCCCAGTTAAATGAAATGCTACTTATTCAGTGCCAAGCAGCGTTATTACCATGGCATGTGATACTTAATTGGATTCTGAAATGCTTATCAATTTGATTGATCTCCGCAAATTGAAGATTAACAGTTAATAAGTAATTCAACATGACATCTATTTTAACAATAAGTGAATTGAGTCAAAGGATTCCAGGAACAGCCTTATTATTAACCTCTCTCTTGTTTACAAAATCAGAAGTGCACTAATTGATAACAGTGTTTCAAATCTGAGATTACATGAATAGGTGATGTTCCAGATCGAGACCGTTCCACAGATTCTACCCCTTTGCTTAAAATTCAGTTTTAGCTGTTCACCCAAAATTAACATATGAATGAGACTGGGGAAAATCCTGAGGTCATTGGCAGTTTATCACCGATTTCAAAACAAATTGTATGTCAGTAAAGGCTCTGTCTCACGGTGTTGCGGTCATCGGCGGTGAAGCGCGGCTTCGCCTGTAGAGGGGACTGCACGGCAACGGCGAGAGCGCCGAGCCTATGCCACTGGAGCGCCGCATGGATGCTGCTCGGGGGCCGAGTGATTTAAATACGGCTGGTCCCACGAGCTTGCGGTAAGTAAAAAAAAGGGCGGGACGACTGCAATGACGTCATTTTGGATCTGCGGGGCTGTGGCGGCGGCCGTCCTGATCGCGGCACTGTAGCGGTGGCCATGCCGCACACGTGACTCACTAGCGGCGGCTGTGCTGATCGCGGCTCTGTAGCGGTGGCTGTGGCGGCGGCCGTGCCGCACACGTGCCTCACTGGCGGAGGCTGTGGCGGTGCAAGATCGACGCACGGCGCTCGAGCCACACTGGCGGCGGCTGTGGCGGCGGCCGTGCCGCACTCGTGCCTCACTGGCGGAGGCTGTGCGGTAGGGACATATCTTTGAACAGTGTTGGTTTTATTTTAGCACCGTGCGGTGTTGGGAACAACGCCGCACGGCCCCGGAATTGTGCGTTTGACCGAGTGCGCGGTCTATGGCGGCCCAGGAGCGTTAGATTCTTCCTGTTTCGCCGCCAATGACCGCAGACTCGTGAGACAGGCCTTTAAGATGACTTGTGAGCAGCCATTCATTTTGATGAAATATACAGATTAACAAAGGCAAGTTTCATTGCTAAACCTAGCCTTGTGGACGGATAGCCTAGAAATAAATTTCCCCCAATTTCCCTATCATTGACATTTGCACCAGGAGATCAGGAGAACGAGGCTCAGAAGCAAACCTGAAGTAAAATTCAGTGTGTAGCTGAAAAATAATTACAGGCTGATGTTGTAATCAAACTGTTGAAGGCAGTCTAAATATATGTAATGATAGCCACAGTTATTCATGCCAAGGGCTGGTGGTTGTAATATATATTTTTTAAAGTTAGACATTAAATCTTCAATTTCATGACTGGATAGACTCGGCTTGTACTCGCTAGAATTTAGAAGATTGAGGGGGGATCTTATAGAAACTTACAAAATTCTTAAGGGGTTGGACAGGCTAGATGCAGGAAGATTGTTCCCGATGTTGGGGAAGTCCAGGACAAGGGGTCACAGTTTAAGGATTAAGAGGAAATCCTTTAGGACCGAGATGAGAAAAACATTTTTCACACAGAGTGGTGAATCTCTGGAACTCTCTGCCACAGAAGGTAGTTGAGGCCAGTTCATTGGCTATATTTAAGAGGGAGTTAGATGTGGCCCTTGTGGCTAAAGGGATCAGGGGGTATGGAGAGAAGGCAGGTACAGGATACTGAGTTGGATGATCAGCCATGATCATATTGAATGGCAGTGCAGGCTCAAAGGGCCGAATGGCCTACTCCTGCACCTATTTTCTATGTTTCTATAATTGCTAAGTGTAAGCCCCTCTTTTTGCATCTTTCTACTCAATTTCTCTTATTCATCAATTTATTTCCCATTAATTTATCTTTGAAGTGAAAACTGCTAACTAGAAATTAGATTGTGTAGCACAATACTTTGTGTTAGATGATCCTGTTTAAGTGAAAAATAAAATGCTGTCAAAATCATGATGTTACATTGTGAATCATCTGATAGTCATTTGTGTTCCTCCTTGCATCTGTGTTGTAACATACAGAGGATCCATTGACAAGTACTGTGGAATCCAAGAGATGCAATGTAACTTAGAGGGATCTCCTTGAACAAATTCCAGACTGGCACTGGGAAATACACTCAAATGGCTCTTTAAGTCATTTACTATCCATTTGCACAATGAGACTATTGCCTCACACTTACCCCTATGCTTGACTATTTTGCAGTGCCAGTGGAGGACATACAAAATGAATCTCAAAAATCTGGGTTTGGTGTAGGGAAATGAAAATGGATCATTTGCTATAGGTTGCGTGGGTGGGTGTGAAGGTACAGCACTGGGGTACTGGGAGTGTGGGTGATGGTTCTGATTGAGTGCAAGAGCTTCGTGATAAAATTCGATGGCTGATATCAGATCAGATCAGATGAGACATATAAGCATGGTGGGGATCAATACTCTTGGGAGTGGTGAATGGGGATTGATTGATTATTTAACACATGTGACATGTCACATTGAAATTCTTTGTTTTGCATACCATACACAAAGTAGGGTGCCGACAGTTACAAAGTGTTCAATGGTCCCTCTTTCTCTCGGCGCCCAATGCAGGCCCATCCGACCTCTGGCACCCATCGCAAGGTCCTCTTGGACGACTCCAGTGGGTGAGTCGGGCCTACCGTTGGGCTTGGCCCCACTGCTCGTCGGGAACACTCCCGGCCACGCCAAAATGTAAATGACCGAAAGGGGATTTACCTTAACTCCATCTCAAAATTAAACAGAATACAGTACTTTCTCATGAAAGAAGGTTCCCATAGGTCTGTGGTTAACACTGCAAAGAGTGTAAATGAGTGGGCTGCACATTCAACGGGAAGGCATCCACGAGGTGGGTAACTGTGGCTGGTAAAATGGGATTTTGCAAATGGGAAGAATGGATTTTTTCACATGTCCTACAGAAGAAAGGCTTGAGAGGGCCGGTTGTGGGATTGGGGTGGATGTAATGGAGGGCAGTGCTGTGCTTGGAGAGACTGGAAGCAAATTAAAAAATGGATAGAAACAAATGCTTTCATGTACATTAATTAATAAGCCTTGAATTCTGGAGCCTCAGATTTTCTGGAACAGATACCTTTGAAATGCTATGAGAAAAAAAAGGGATATATTGTCTTGCTTTTGATGGTATTATTTTTGAGAAATGTTTGTGATTAGAGCTAGGTGACTGAAGACATTAGTGGTAAGGAAGTACAATTACCATTTTCAAACCAATTTCAAGAACAATTAGGTCAGGGACATGTTTTGGGGAGCAATATGGTTAGTCTTTGAACTATAACTGTATCATTCAGGAAGCCACCCCCCAGGATATTGTTTGAGACGCGTAAAAGCCCTGTCGCACGGTGCGAGTTGACCCACGAGGTACCCCGAGCGAAAGACTCGTGGTTGTGCACGAGATTCCAAGTGTATGATCAAGAGTTTAACCGAGTTCCCACGGGTATGACTCGTTTGCCGTTAACTATCATTTCTGCGATGTTCCAAGTTCGTCTCCCGAGTTAACAAGTTCCTTTCCCGAGTTACTCTTGAGCCAACCATGAATGAAGGTCTGTTTTAATAAGCAACATCTCCATCCTGCGGCTTTGAGTTAAAGATAGAATTCAGCGGGGCCGCATCTATTAATGTGACCTACAAAGGGAAAATGCGCACCGTCCAGTGCCAGAGCAGTTATACTGATGATGTGTTTGAAACACACATCACGTAGTTAGACCAGCAGGTGGAGGTTTGCTATATTTTAATTGCAAGTCTACACACTGCGTGGAGACTGGAGATGAAATCTTTGAATGTGCACGGATGCGCACATCAGATTGTTGGGAGATGGATCTCAGGGTTCGCCTCCTGAGCTGCTTTGGTGCCCAGGCGTGAGTTGAGGTGGAGGTTGGGGGGGTTCAGGTTAAACTCACCCATTTGACAGAGGCAGAGGATTACGAGGACCAGCGAGACTCGGACTGCATGGAGAGCCGAGACTGCCCCACTGGTGGCCAACTTCCCCCTATCCTCCGTCGCTGCTCCGTCGGCCGGCAGGAGCTGTGCATGGAGCCCGCCACCAGAGTCGTGTCTGACTGCCTGAGGGAGGCAGATGCACCCTGCCTGGGGAGAGGCCGTGGAGAGACTGCGGGGGGAGTACCTCACTCTGACTGTGATAGGGAGACAGAGGCGCACACAGTGTGGAGTTCCTCTGACTGACTGTGTGGGGGTGTGACAGAGAGACACACACACACACACAGGCAGCGTGGAGTACCTTTAACTGTGTGTGTGGGAGAGACAGAGGCAGACACACACACACAACGGGCAGTGTGTACCTCAGTCTGTGTGTGTGTGTAGGGGAGAGACACAGAGACAGTGTGGACCTCTGACTGTGTATGAAGGAGGGGGAGAGACAGAGAGAGAGGCACAGAGGCAGTGTGGTGTACTTCGGCGTGACTGTGGGGGAGAGAGAAAGAGCGCACAGGACGGTCTATCTGTGTGTGTGGGAGGGAAGAGAGACTAAGCAGAATACATCGGTCTTATTGTGTGTGGGGGAAGAGAGAGGTGGGGGGGAGAAAGAGAGAGGTGGTGGGGGGGAGAAAGAGAAATGGGGGGAGGCGTATATACACACAAAGCAGAGTTTTACTGTGTATGTGGGAGACACAGATGGACTTACCTCGGTCTTACTGTGTGTGGGAGAGGGGGACAAAGAGACGTACTCACAGAGGCAGTCTCTCAGCCTGTGTGAGAGGGAGAGACACACACACACAAGGTGGATGTGAAATCTCACCTGCCTGTTTCAGTGACTGGCACCCGCCGCTAGTGAATGAAGACACCCCCATCTGTCTCCCCCTCCTCTCCCTCCACCCCCCCTCCCCCCCCCCCCAATTTGGAAATGTCATCCCATCACCCATTCCTTCTCTTCAGAGATGCTGCCTGTCCGCTGAGTTAGAGTTCCCACGGTAGACTCACGAGTCACTAAGGTAAACGCACGGGCCACTACGTTCTTACGTGTTTAAATGTTTCAATTTTTAACCTCAAGAGTACATTTTACTCGTGGAAAAGTTTAAACATGTTTGAATTTTTCCAAGAGTTAACAAGTGTCACGGGTACCTGCCGTTAGCGCCAAGAGTCGTTAAGTTGCGTCCACGAGTTCCGACGTTCCCGCTACGTTAATCGTACGTGATTACCATGAGTTAAATTTGTTTTAAGCTCGGGATACCTCGTGGGTCAGCTCGCACCGTGAGACAGGGGTTTAACTCTTCCTGTAAACAAAATGTGGTGAAAACAAAATCGCATTTACAATACTTTTTCAGAGGGATTGTAGCAAGGGGGAAGGTGGAAAAAAAAGGTTTTGGCGGAATAGAGTCTGGCAAGTGATAGTTGGATCCAGATGAGGGGAGTTTTGATTGGCAGATGGGTGGAATAAGTGACAGAGGCTAGAGGATGAAAACGAGAGAAGTGTAAAGCGAGAGAGGGATAGAGATGGAAGGGAGAAGGGGTGAGGGGGGTTGTAATGACAGAAGAATGGGAGAATTGGGTGGTGTTTTATTTAAAATTAGATAATTCAATGTTCGAGCTTTCTAAGCCCTTCCAGCTTTCTTCACCCTCAACCCAATCAGTCAGAAGGGTCTCAACACGAAACGTCACCTATACATGTTCTACTCGGATGCTGCCTGACCCTCTTGTTACTGCAGCACTGAGGAACAAGGAACTGCATATGCTGGGTTTACCAAAAAAAATACAATGCATGCAATGGATTGTAAACTACCCAAGCCGGAGGACCTGTCGTTAGTGGAGAAGCCAGTGCGACGATCAATGATGGCACTGACTGACGGACGAGGACGGACACGCGGAAGTGAGGACGCCGCTGCCAAGGGAAGGAACAAAAGAGGACCCGGCCGTGAGAGAGGAGAAAAGCAATGGGGATCCGGCGTTGGGGGGGCCACTGTGAGGGACGGGGAAGAATGGAGGACCCGGCGTGAGGGGACAGCCGTGAGGGAGGGGGAGAGGGGAGAGGGGGAAGAACAAAGGGGGACCTGGCACATGTGACAATGTATTCAATTCAATTCAATTCCAAGCCAAATACAAGGTGCTGTTTCTCCAGTTTGTGTGTGTCCTCATGCTGGCAATGGAGACCATGGACAGAAAGGTTGGAATGGGAATTAAAATGGTTAGCAACCGGTGGTCCAGTAGATCTCATCAGTTAGAGTGCATGTGAATCGTCAAACAGTCATCTATTCTACTTTTGGTCTCGCTGATGTAAAGGAGGTCACATCAGGAGTACTGAATCCAGTAGACAAGGTTTGAAGAGGTGCATGCTAACCTCCGCCTCGCCTGAAAGAGCTGTTGAGGTCCCTAGATGCCCACTGTGACGGAGTGCAAGGAAAGTACCTGGAGAAGGTGGTGGGGGTGGGGGAGGTTGGGTGGAAAGGAATGGCATCAAATATCTTTCCAATTTGTTTCTGTATCTGGTAAATAGTCAAGAGGTCTTCATAACCTAAGATAGGCCTAAAAAAAGTTTTAGAAATCATAGTTCAAATGGGTATTACAGTAAATAACACATTTTAGGTCAGAGAATTCTTAAGACTGTTAGTTAAAATAATTTCAGTTACTTAACATAATTCAGTAAATTTCCAAATAATTATACGTCATTTTACTTCGAAACACTTGGAATAATGTAACGGTTCACAGAATCAAAATTAATATGATTAAAACAACACCCATGACCTATTCCATATCCAAAAGAAAATCCATGTACATCTCCAATCAACAGAAAATGTATAAACTAGTTCAATTTACAAACACACTGTATAAAACACACCAAGATTCTAACTGCCATGGAAGGTATCTGCGGATGTAACAGGTATCTGCGGATGTGACTTCTGTTATAAACACCCAACAGTCCCCAAACACACAAAAATAAGCACTTTAAGGAATATGCAACAGATTGCATCACATTTATTCCTTCCCAAAGTACAGTTTTAAACTGATGTGCCTGTGGTCAACCAAACATTTGTTCTATTGTTTTAACACTTTACAAATTTCAGTTTCAAACCAGTTCAGTTGCTTATAAAAGTTACTACAAAGCAAATCTGTACACTTTCTACAATAAATTAAGAAACAATGCAGGCACAAATTGTTTTTAAAAATTTGTGTACAGGTCCCATAGTAAATCACAGCAGAAAAAAAATGTTATATTAAATCACCCCTCCCAACAAAGTAAAAAAGTTACAAGTTTGAAGTGAATTCATATACAATTATACACAGGCTACAAAACCACTTAGTACAACAAGCACTCCTGCATTTCAGGGATTCAGGCAGTAAAGATGATCTTATGGGATTTTTTTAATGCTGCATTTCATAAATATGCAAAATCAAACTAACATCCCAGTTTCCCATAAAACATACCTTCACCAAGTATTATTTCAAAAGATAATTAGGACTATGTTACATTTTGGTTAATCCTCTTTTTCAGCACCATGAGTTGAATCATCCTAAAGCAGCAAGGCAGAAGCAAGGTGTTCATTTAATATTGTTCAAAGGCGAGATTTCCGCCAAATTGAAGATAGAAA
Organism: Malacoraja senta; assembly: GCA_038087875.1. Taxonomy (NCBI): domain Eukaryota; kingdom Metazoa; phylum Chordata; class Chondrichthyes; order Rajiformes; family Rajidae; genus Malacoraja; species Malacoraja senta. Next base: position 19,528,173 of record CM075985.1, on the reverse strand, counting down.
AATGAAAATGTATAAAAAAAAGATAATCAGTACAGCAATAGTATGCAATCTTTAAAGTAATCCATGCACAGTACAATATTAGTCCCTGGTTAGATTGCCTAAATTGATCAAATTGGATAGGGTTGTTGATTCTCTAATGTTGATTTTTTTTTAAGTCAAGGGATTTAACTTTGTGGTTAAAATCCAGAAACCCAGATCTTTTCCATATACTTGGAAGGACTGCAAATTTTAATAAGCAGCAGTTATTATATTTACGAATATTTAGCTAATGGATTTTTTGATTGAAATCTAGAGTGACAGATATACTGGGGAAACTGTATTCCAATGAACAAGCATACATGTGTTTGATTTTTTATATTATGAAACACAAACCAACCCAAGATATAGTTGAGAAACAAAGAGTCTTTTGGTAAGAGAAATATAAAAGCTCATTTTACTGCTCTATTGCACACCATTTTAAGTTATCTTGATTTTGTTCATGAACTTTTTCAGTATACGCTGCACCAAAATTATCTGTAGCATGGTACTTAGTTACATGAACAGCTTTCTTTATGTTCATTTAATAAGTTACAGAACAGTTAGATTATATATAAAAACAACAAAGTACCAGAACAGATGGCGACCAATTTTGACTAACCGAATAATTTACGGTGTGTAGCAATATACAAGTATATACAGTTTTTTTCCATGAGTTATAAACACTATGAACAATTTAATCCTGTTGAAAAAATTATAGTGGAAAGTTTGAATGTTTACACAAAAGGAAATTATGTATGAAAAACATTATTACAGCTGGCAGTGAATAAGTAGGTGCCATTATTTGTTAAGCACAACTACTGAAACAATGATTGAGACAACAGTGGAAAGTACATTCTCTCTGAGAAATTGTTTTGCAAAGTTTCTTGGTTTTAACTTCAACCAGAGGGGTTCATCTCCCAAGCCCGTCACATTTTCAATCAACGTCACTAAAGTCACTTGTTTGTTCACCTTGGACTCTACTTTGATGGAGCACTGCTCGATCAAAAGCAACACGGACAGATTTCCGAATGGAAGAAGTTCGACCTTCCATCATTTTTATTTTATCTATGGTTTCATCAATACCAAGGGGGACTATTTTGGACTTTGAAAGCCATTGCCTGTGGAGAATGTGAAAGAATATGGTTAACGCATACAAACTATATATTGCAAAAGGTCTTTGCAAAAAAATTTCTATGTCTCAAGGCTGCCATATAAATTAACTCTTTTTCCACTCAGATAAAATGCTATTATTATGATCAAACAAACATTTTGGGCTAATAACAATAAATAAAATAAAATAAATATATGGTTAAATCATATATGCCAACAATTTAATTGAGTTACTTTTATTAATTTTCTCTTCCCAAGCAATTGGTGAATTTGTGTTATAATATTAAAATTTCAAAAAACCTCACCAAAGCAGAATATTACAAATGCTGGAAATGCTCAATAGATCAGGCAGCAATTGAGGAGTCAAATATTTTAATGCATAATAAAGTACTTTCTTCAGAACAGATGATAAAAAAAGTAATTGACGTATTTTTACTTTGTTATTCTCTACACAAATCTCCATGATATGCTGAGTATCTCAAGCATTTTTTTCTTACTTGTCCCATTATTGCTAACAATGCTGTTTTATTATCCACACTGTCCACCAGGATGGTCAATAACGTTTTTGGTACATTGGCCTTAATCAGTCAGGGTATTGAGTATAGAAGTTGGGATGTTATGTTACAGTTGTACAACACTTTGGTGAGGCCGCATTTAGAGATTGCGTTCACATTTGGTCACTCTGCTACAGGAAGGATGTTGTTAAGCTGGAAAGAGTGCAGAGAAGGTCTAAGAGGATGTTGCCAGGACTTGAGGGCCTAAGCTATGTGGGCAGGCTAGAACATTATTTATTGGAGCACAGGAAACTGAGGCATGATATTAGAGGCATGCAAGATCATGAGGGAAATAAATAGGGTGAATGCGGAGGGTCTTTTACCCAGAAAATCAAGAACTGGAGGTCATGGGTAGGACAGGTTTAGAGGGATGTGGGCCAAATGCAGGCAGGTGCGACTAGTGTAGATGGGGCATGTTGGTCAGCATCGGTAAGTTGGGCTGAAGGGCCAGTTTCCATGCTGTAGGCCTGAACGTGGGCTCAAGTAACACTCCATAAATTGGAACATAACATTAAGGGACAGCTAACTCTGCAGAACTGAGGGAGCTCCATTTTTATCTTTGAACTATAGCAATAAATTAAGACCCATTTTGTTCCCAACTGCAACCAACCTTAAATATCTTGACTATTTTTTAGCTCTCCATCAGCAGCATTGATTTGCAGGAATTAGTGCAGGTGTTTTCTCACATTAAAAGGACTTAACTGGAATTTCCAAAAATTATGAAATTATGTGACAAATGAAGCTGTAGTTCAAATTGTTACAAAAGAAGATTCTCATTTGGCAATCCACTTACCAACTTCGTTTGTTATCAAAGAACAGAACAAGATAAAGTTTCTCTCCAGCTCTCCTGTTCATTTGCTCACCCACTTTCAGTACACCTGGAGGGGGCACAGGAATAGTCACTCCATTGTGGCGAAAACCTTTTCGAGGCATCTTTGGATCAATTACCTATTTAAAAAGGAAGGCAGTTTCCCCCCAAAAGGTTTTATATACTTAAAAAAACAAAGTTTCAATAATTTCATGAATTAATATTATTAAATCAAAACTTTAAAAAAACAGAAATGAAACTTTTAAGAAATAGTCCTTTGAACTATTACACATTAATAAAGCTCATTAATTTGAAGGTCTTTGCATAATTTTGATTTGTTCCCCAATAACCAATTAATACAGAAGAGATTAATTAAATAAATTTATCAAAATTAATTATTATTGTTATATTTTAGTACATCACTAATACCCATGGTTGAATCTTTAAATTCATACTGTCACATCAATGTTTTATTTTATATTAAAAAATCTTTCATTTGCCCTCTTACCCCCTGCACAATTTGAAAAGGTGAAAAATTAAGGAATGCGGAGGCTAGACTAATGCCAAACCTCCAAATCCAAAATTAGTAAATACCTCTCCTAATTATATATATATATATATACACACACACAAACATACATATGTAAATTAACGGTTGCCCGGTTGCCAATGGCCACCTAAAGTCCCGCCGGGCAACCTAAAAGCCGTGTCATTTTGCCCGGCTTGGCCCCCCTTCTCTATCTCTCCCTGCCGAGTCTCCGCTCTCTGGCCGCTCATTATCCACTGGCACGGCCGGCCGCCTTGCACATGCGCACTGCCACCACATCCTCGGCTGCCCTGCACATCCTCCCCCTGCACATGCGCACTGCCACGGCCAGCACATCCTCCCCCTGCATATGCCCACAACCACGGCCAGCACATCATCAGCCGCCCTGCACATGCGCACTGTCACGGCCACTGGTCGCCGCCGGGCATGTTCTCCCTCCCTTTGCATTGTGGGAGATCCGTCCGCCATTGCTGTCCAGTCGCCACCTCGCCGTGACCGCTGAAACCCAACGCAGAATCACTCCCTGGAGCTGGAGTAACTCCCTGAAGTAACTCTTGCTTCTTGATTTCCTGGTCCTCCAAAATTATTCCAAATGGAATTTAAACTGGAGGTGGGGGTGGGTGGACTTAAGCAAAAAAGGGTTCTTGGGGAAAAAAGAGCTACCTTAAATTTAGTTGCATCTGGTTGGGTAACTATGGTAGGGTGAAGATTATTCCATTCTTTAATTGTGCGGGGGAACTCCATGGAACAGCCAGCATCTCTGAATAGAAGAAATTGGGCGACGTTTCAGGTAGAGACCCTTCCTTAGACCCTCTGGTTTTAGTGTTTTTAGTTTAATTTAAAGATACAGCGCGGAAACAGGCCCTTCGGCCCACCGAGTCCAAGCCGACCACCAATCAACCGTACACTAGTTCTATCCCACACATTAGCGAAGTAAGTCAAGAGTGTTTTATTCTCTCACGTCCCAGTTAGAACAATGAAATCCTTACTTGCAGCAGCACAACAGAATATGTAAACATAATGCTCTGTAAACAATGTTATAAACGAGAAAACAAGACAGTGTATATTTATATATGAAGATATAACTATATAAATATATATATGTGTGTGTGTAATATATATAACCACACACACAATTTCCCTCCTGGGATTAATAAAGTTCTATCGTATAGTATTGTGTGTGTGTAGGAAGGAATGCAGATGCTGGTTTAAACCGAAGATAGACACAAAAAGCTGGAGTAACTCAACAGGTCAGACAGAATCTCTGGACAAAAGGAAAATATTACGTTTTGGGTTGGGTCTGAAAAAGGTTCCTGCACACCTTTCGAATGTGGAAGGAAACAAGAGCACCCGGAGAAAACCCATGCGATCAAAGGGAAAAGGAGCAAACTCCATGCAGACAGCATCCATATTCAGGATCAATTCTGGGTCTCTGGCACTTTTAGGCAGCAACTTTATGTTCAATGTACTGCCCCATAGTCTTGAATGGAATTAAATCATACAGTAGCTGTAAAGGGGGACATAGCGTGACTTAGAGATTTAAGACTGAAAATGGATCGTATATTTATTTTAGTAACCAGTTATCAACGTATTATTTTTTGTGTTGGAAAACAAAATATAGTGGCACAGCTGGTAGACTTGCTGCTTCACATGCCAGAGATCTGTTTTCGATCCTGTCCTCGGGCACTGTCTGTGTTGAATTTGCACATTCTCCCTGCAAGCGTATGGGTTTCCTTCCACATCCCAAAGATGCATTGGCTTTGTAGGTTAACTTGTCTCTGTAAAATTGCCCCTAATGTGTAGGGAGTGGGTGAGGAAAGTGGGATAACAGAACTTGTGTGAATGGTGGTAGACAAAAAAGCTGTAGAAAATCAGCGGGTGAGGCATCATCTATGGAGCGAAGGAATAGGTGACGTTTCGGGTCGAGACCCTTCTTCAGACTGATGTCGGGGAGGGGGGGCGGGAAAAAGAAAGGAAGAGGCGGAGACAGGAGGCTGTGGGAGAGCTGGGAATGGGAGGGGAAGGAGGGAGAAAGCAAGGACTACCTGAAATTGGAGAAGCCAATATTCATACCGCTGGGGTGTAAACTACCCAAGCGAATTATGAGGTGCTGTTCCTCCAATTTGGCCCAGGACAGAAAGGTCAGATTCGGATTGGGAGGGGTAGTTGAAGTGCTGAGCCATTGGGAGATCTGGTTGGTTATTGCAAACTGAGTGGAAGTGTTGTGCGAAGCGGTCGCCAAGCCTGCGCTTGGTCTCACCAAGGTTGATCATACGCTGAATCATCCAACCACATTTTTGTTTGGAAGTGGAAAGAAATAATAGAAATTGCATTCATTGCAACGTGTAAAAAGAGTTGAGATACTGTATTGTAATTTTGCTGCATGTCATTGTGGTATATATCATGTCTTGATTGGTGAATATGTTTAGTTTGTGACTTTATTTGAAGCAGAAATAATATGTGAATGCTTCATTGAGCATAATTCCGACTGGTAACCGAGCACATTATCGCACGCATCATGCAAGCCGTCTTAAATGACCACCTAAACTGTCATTTGGCAACCTAAAAAGCTGCCTAGGTTGCCCGGCTGGCATCAGAGAAAAAAAGTTAAGTGAGAGCCCTGTATATACACAAGGAATATCAAACATTCACTTAATGATCCTGTGTTTGGACGATCAAGGCATTTTATGTTCAAGAAAAACATAAGGCAACGTATTTCCCACTATCTGGGCATGCCGATTTAGAATAATTACAATGCAGACTATGATACCGTCAGCGAAACAAGCCAAAGCAATTTAGTGGATAATTCTATTTTTTCACCATAATCAATGCTGTTAAACCCACCAAGGCTGGATATGATGGATAACCACTGCACTTTGCCCAAATTAACTTTAAAGGCTCCAAAGCAGAACTGGAATCTGTAGAGGTCCACATACTATTTTGTCCAACTTCTAGAAGAAAGATATATTTGTAATAATTGTTTTATAAAATCCATTAATAGAAACAAACATGTTCTGCATATCTGTCACACAAAATTCAACAATTCAAGAAATTCAAATCAAAAGTTAGTCACTGTCTGTGCATTTAAGCAAAAAATCTTCTGTGTATGGCAGAGTAAATCTTCAGAATATTTTTTTTATAACTTTAAAAAGTGCAATGACCCTTTGCTCTTTGCTGTTTATATTAGGTTGTCAATGCACTTGAGACAGCAAGACCTGGTAGCCCATTCATCATGTTTAAGAAGAAACTGCAGATGCTGGAAAATCGAAGGTAGACAAAAGTGCTGGAGAAACTCAGCGGGTGCGGCAGCATCTATGGAGCGAATGAAATAGACTTATGGTCATGGTTATCATGGAATATCATCATGGTTGGTAACTTCAATTAAGCAAACTTCAAGAATGTATTCTCCCAACTACCATCAGCATGTCTCCTGCCCCACAGGAAGTGTTAACATGTTAGACCAAACATGCTATGCAACCAAGTATGCCTATTAGTCCATCCTCGCCCTCAACTGATCATCTGTTGGTGGCTTACAGACACAATCTTGAAGCATGAGGCACCAACGAAGAATAATACTGTAGAGGTCTCAGAAGACAGTTTACTTCAAGACTAATGAGTCAGTGGTCTTGAACATGTTTAAGACTACTTCATCCAGAAATGCTTTGATGTTGGGTTCTGTTAATGACAATTATGGTCTATTCTAACCAGAAGCTTTGGACGAATTGGGAGATTTCCTCTCTCCTTTAGTTTAGATCCGAAGCTTTCCAATAAAGATGACCCCTTTCAAAAAGATTATGTATGATCTCCATTAGGCTATCAGGGATGTCAAGAGAGAATTCAAGAAGAAGCAAGAGGTTCAATTCAATCAACCAGTTGTCAGGTGACTGGTAGAGCCTGAATACAATTACAGGTTACAAGATGAAATTGGGGACAATCTCTGTGCATCCCTATTGGGTCAGCGCAATGCTATTTATGCTCACTTTGAACAGGCAACGTTTACCAAGGTGCAACTGTCCCAACCCAGGTGTCTTTGTGGCAGATCTGCTTTAATGAGGGTAAATGCTCAAGAAAGCTGTCGGCCTGGATGGAGTCCCTGGACAGGGCTCTCTGAACTTGTGCACAAGTCAATTGGCCACAGTCTTCATCAATATTTTCAACCTCTCATTTCAACAATCTATCATGTCCCCATCTGCTTCAAGGAAACCTCCATCATTCCAGTCCCATAGAAGGGTTAAGTGACCCATCTCGAAGACTATTGCCCAGGATGCGTCTGTCTGAATCTGCACAGAGTGGTGAACAGAGCCCAGTCTATCACAGACTCGTCATTTCCTTCCATCAAGTCCATCTTCACAGTGCATTGCATCAGGAAAGCTGGAAGTATCTTTAAGGATGGTAACCACCCTGACCGTTACCTTATGCTCTTCTATCTTCTGGGAGAAGACAGAGGTGTTTGAAAACTCAGATGCCCAGACGCAAGAACATTTTTTTTTAACCACCGCTATCAGATTCCTGAACCAATCACCTTTTTCACACCACTTCAGGGAGGTGCTGCCACATGCTCTTAATTTTAATTCTATCCTATTCAGTTGTTGCGTTATTGCACTTTCATTTTTTTTGCACTACTTCAGATTACACTATAATTTTTGCACCAATCTGCTGTTTTGTTTCCAACATGGTAATTATATATACAATTAAAAAAATGTGTACTATTTACATGCACCCTAAATTAACTATTCAATTAAATAATTTACTTTTAAGAGGCTGAGGGTATTGCCAAATTGATTTTAAATTGTAAAAACTCAATGGAGAGCAAGTACGCATTTGTTATTACTGTAATAATTTAAGCTAAAATGATATTTGGAAAATGACTAGATTTAAAAACAAAATGATCAAAAATAGCTACTCTTACAACAAAATTTCAGTCTGCAAAATAGAACACTATAATTATTCAATGTGTATGCACCCATAAATATTAGCCCTTTTACATTTCCATATCGACGAAAAATAAAAGATGAAATTAACCAACATATTGATTTAGTTTAGTTTAGAGATTCAGCGCAGAAACAGGCCCTTCGGCCCACCGAGTCTGCACCGACCAACGACCCCCGCACACTAACACTATTCTACACACACTAGGGACAATTTACAATTTTACTGAAGCCAATTAACCTACAAACCTGTAAGTCTTTGGAATGTGGGAGGAAACTGGAGCACCGGGAGAAAACCCACGCAGGTCACGGGGAGAACGTACAAACTCTGTTCAGACAGCACCCGTAGTTTGGATCAAACCCAGGTCTCTGGCTCTGTAAGGCAACAACTCTACTGCTGCGCCACCATGCCGCAAAATAATAACCAAATAGTTTTGATCTGCTGCAATACTAAACAATCACATACCTGCTACGATTCTAGCTGCTTTGGCAAAGTTGCCATTTTCAATACAAGCAATCAATTCATTTCTGTTCTCTAGAGGGTTTCTTCGAGCTAGTGCTGGTTTTCCTTTGCCACACTTAGGAAGACTTATTGTGCTGGCAAAGAAAAAAATAAATGGGATTTTCCTTGACCAAAAAGGTATAGCATAATGTAAAACTGTAAATAACAAATATGTAAAATACTAACATCCTGAAATTTAGTACACATTTAAATACATACAGCCACATGCAGGGAACTCTCTCAACTATTAGTCAAACAAATCACTGCAGCATTGTACTACTGCAATAATTTTAGAGGAGATATTACACAAGGGTGTAAACACTTGACATCAACTATACACATTGCTAGTCTCTTACCGGCATTGAAAATGAAAGACATTTTATCCAACACAGTATCTAATACATGTCAACATTTTGGTTGTTAGACATGATTAAGATTAAAAGTAGTTGAACCCCATTTTTTTTTAAAGATGGAAACTGCAGTCCAATTCTAATGCACTATAATCCACCATAATGTTTAATACAATAAATAAATGAAATCCAGAATGTTGGTTCTAGCAAGTGAAATTATACATTTAAGACATTTGTATAACACACAATGAATCAATCTGTGGCTCATATTCATGTTAACAATTAAGAGAAGATGAATCTGTTTAACAGTGAAAACTAAGTTGGAAATTATTTGCAGATTTAATAAGTTCTCACAAGTTCTAGAAATTACCAATATGAACCATTGAGCTTGCTTGTTAAACAAGATTACAACTTATTCTCCTTCCTACTCATGCCCCACATTCCTCAATACCCTTACTGCCTAAAAAGCAGAGTAATTTCAGTCTTGAACACATTCAATGACTGGGCATCCACTTCCTTTACAACTGAGATTGGATAGAGAATGGCAAAGATGCCGAGCATCCATCTTTGCCAACCTCTTCCATAATCCAAATATTTTCATAACATTGTTCAGGTTCTAATCTCAAATATAGTTAAATACCATTTGATGTCTTCTCAAAATAGCATGTTAATCACAAGAATCAATCTGCTGAATCTGAACCACCTCCAAGGCATGTATATTGTTTCTTTGGGTACAGAAGTGCGCACTATATCCTAATGTGGTATCATCATATGCACGTGCAACTGCAACTTGCTTTAACTGAATGTCTACGTGTTGTCTTTTGGGAAGTAGCATACAAAGATCCCTTTGTGCACCAAAGTTTATAAACTTCTCATCATGTGATTTTATTTTCTATTACTCAAATCAAATAACCTCATTTTCCTACATCATGTTTTATCTGCCACTTGTTCAACTTGGCTTTATTGCTTTCTCATTGCTTACTTTCTCGGGTATTGCAATTAAACTTGAATATGTGACATGCTCTCTTTCCATCCAAGTCATTAACATTTATTATAAATAACTGAAAACCCAAGTCCTTGCAGCCCTCCACTAAATCTGGATTAAAAAAATAATATTATTCCTACTTGTCACAACCATGTACATCCAAGTTCAAATCATTAATATTTAACCTAAATACTATGTCCTAATGGACCTTTGGAAATTACTACCATGTGCCTTTCTTCAGCCCAAATAAACAACTGTTTACAACTCTTTCTCAAAGCCCATTTCACATCATCTAATTTGCCTTAATAAATTTATGAGAGCATTCCTACACTAAAGTTTCTCCATTTTATGGTCCTAAAATTGTAAAGACTTACTGGCATCTACTGGTTTTGCTTAATCAGTAGATAGATGATAATTAAAATAAAACATATTCCAAAGGTCATGTCCTTCCCCAATGTCCCATGAACTAAAACCAATTTTCCACACCACCACCATGTGTACATTAACTCTTTATTTAAATCTTCAGGGTTCAATTCTGAAGTACCCACCATTAAGTGATGGGTTTCAATTTTTACTGCAAATAAATAAGGTGCGGTAATGCCTCAGAGACCTAGCTTGTTATCCTGAAGTGAAGATACAATAATTAGTGTTCTTTAGATTTAGCATTAAATAAGTTAGCTATCGCTCCGAATAAATACATTAAATGTCTGGGTTCATCGAATAATAGTTACCTTGCATGGTTGGAAACTGCACTGATACTAGTACATATACTTGATTCTGAAGCACAACGACGTCGCTGATGATCAGTTGCATTGGTCTGTGTGGTTTCTGGTTTTTCTTCATTACCAAATCCATTAGATAATACTGGAAAATTATATTGTTAACTATTATTACAAGCAGTTAAGACTTTAATCTTTCATAACACTTTCTGAATTTAGTCATCATTTCATCCTACAAAAAGGGATCCTATTAAATTAATTTGTTAAAATATTGCAGGTCTTGAACAATGACCAAAGAGTTGTTATCCAATCAGAGCATTACAAAATGGACAGTCTCATTTGGGATTCTTTATTCCTCCATTAGGTACGACAGATCTCAACCCTGCTTGGAACACTAGTTTCCTACATTACCCCTAGTTTCCAAAAAATATTGAATACATTAATCAAATTGAAGATCTTACAACTGGAAAGCTTGTGAACATTACCAGAATGGACCAACAAGAATCAGATAATTGCAAGTAGTAAAGTGACAGCACCTACCAATGACCCCAAGAAAGCTCCTCTTTAGATATCCGTAAAGATTCCCCTTTTGCTAAAAAGCTGCTCTTAAAAATAAAAGGACCTCTGATATTAAAAACCTTACATTGCGAGTTGACTCAGCAATCAATCACATCAAATAATTTTGTAACAGCAACTCAGAAGCAAAAAGGATATTTTTGAATTAACATTTTATGCGCTTGACCACTAAACAATTGGGAAATATGTAACACTAAGGTAGAAGCAAAAATATCATAAATATTACAAATTTTTAAATGTTAAATCTCGTAAACATTGAATTTTGAGGGAATTTAATACACATGTATAAAAAAACATGATTTTTTCCAAGATAGTAATGATTAAGGTTTGGCATGACTTCAAAAATATTATATGGCATGTCAAAATCTTTCTAAGTTACCTGAAATGTAAGCTTTTATTTCTCCTCAGATGCTACATAACTTGTTGCAATGCAGTGCTCATTTTAGTTTAAGATCTTATATTTTGTTGCACAAGGTCTATAATGATGTTAATTTTTCTCAATAGTAAACATCTCAATGAAAAGATTTGCCTTGATTTCATTGAAGACGACTACAAGCCAGAAAGTTGAATCACTAATGGCAACTTTGGGATTTTAAACATTAAACAATGCATGCATGGAAATCCGGTTGTTGCTGTTACATAGATACATAGATACATAGAAATTAGGTGCAGGAGTAGGCCATTCGGCCCTTCGAGCCTGCACCGCCATTCAATACGATCATGGCTGATCATCCAACTCAGTATCCCGTACCTGCCTTCTCTCCATACCCCCTGATCCCTTTAGCCACAAGGGCCACATCTAATTCCCTCTTAAATATAGCCAATGAACTGGCCTCAACTACCCTCTGTGGCAGAGAGTTCCAGAGATTCACCACTCTCTGTGTGAAAAAGTTTTTCCTCATCTCGGTCTTAAAGGATTTTCCCCTTATCCTTAAGCTGTGACCCCTTGTCCTGGACTTCCCCAACATCGGGAACAATCTTCCTGCATCTAGCCTGTCCAACCCCATAAGAATCTTGTACGTTTCTATAAGATCCCCTCTCAATCTCCTAAATTCTAGCGAGTATAAGCCAAGTCTATCCAGTCTTTCTTCATATGAAAGTCCTGACATCCCAGGAATCAGTCTGGTGAACCTTCTCTGCACTCCCTCTATGGCTATAATGTCCTTCCTCAGATTTGGAGACCAAAACTGTACGCAATACTCCAGGTGTGGTCTCACCAAGACCCTGTACAACTGCAGTAGAACCTCACTGCTCCTATACTCAAATCCTCTTGCTATGAAGGCCAACATACCATTCATATTCGAATTGAATTCATGTTGAATTTCATATTCGAAAAAAGATGAATAACACATTACTTCCAAAATATCCAGGTTGAGATGGGATTAATTATTGATATACAAATTAAACTGTATATGTGTGCATAATATATATTGATACAGCATTATCCATACCCAAATAAAGCAACCGCAATGTGCAATATAATGGCTAGCTCACTAAATGAAGAAAAAACATTAAAACTGCTTTCATAATTAAAGTTTTAGGAATTAGTTTACAAAGCACTGGCCAAACTGGCATACACTTTACAGCTTATTGGCCTATTAAGTATTCCTTCAACCAGCTCCTCCTGTCTACTTTCATAGATTTATTTGTGGATTAAAATGCAGGAAAAATGTTAACCTGGGGAGATGTGGCTTATTTGCCCCCTTTATGTTCAGGCCCAAGTTCGAATTTAGGACACTCCAGTGCAGCACCACTCTATGCAGCAGATCTGATACTAGTTCTTAGACCATAATGAAAACAAGGGCCTACATCTCTACCTAACACATGCCAATAGTTTAACATTTAAAGTCCAGCTAATAAACATCAGGAAATCATAAAGTTCTACACTAGCTGAGTTTCAGTCACATTTTCAGAATCATTACATTTATCTGCATCACTGGGATCACCAAAGCACAACTATATTATATTTTACTTCTACCTTATTAACCAAAAAGGCTTTCAAGCGTGGGTGCAGATGTAAACAGTATGAATGAGATTTCAAGATAACCAAATCAAAGTTTTGGAAAAATAAATCAAAGTACATAAAGTATGGAAAAACAAGTTTGCAGAGACTAAAGGTGGCCTATAATGAGAACACTGCTAAGGAAACCTAAATGGTGTAGTGCTAGTAACATGTTTGTGGCTGCAGGAGTCAGTACTTTAGAAGCTATCCTAAGAAATCATATCTATACATTCATTTGCAGGATAAATGACTCTAAAAATGTAATTATTGTGGCCTTGTCAAACATAAGGTTTAGCACTACACACTACGAATCCCAGTTGTGGAGACACTGGTATCGCTGTCTCGTTGTAGGACATTGATCATTCTTTTTTATTCTGGATTTTAATTCATGTATTGTGTTTTTTTTTAATATATAATTTATGAATGATGCTTTTATAAGTGATATACTAAGATTTTATATGTATTTTATGATGTTTTTATATGCAATGTATTTTTATGTAATGTCCCTTGTCTGGACCTTGAGTCCGAAATAAAGTTTATTATTATTATTAATTAAAGGAAAACCACAGAAATAAATATTAATGATTGTATGTGCATAAATATCATTAACCATTGATCCTTACCCAGACCACTTTTTTTGAGAGGTAACTTTTCACCATCTCCTTCAGAGTCCCCACATAAGCTCCGTGATCTCTTCCTTGGTTGTAATAATGTCTCCAGTCTGGGAATTACCACAGATAAGAACGTTTTCGATCCCAGCTGCCCTTGATGTGGTTGAGTTTCTGAATTTTTTGCTTGGTTTTGTGAGTTCATGCTTTTGGGTTTTCGGAAGAGGGCAGAAGAATTTATTCCACTATCAGCTGGCAGATCAACTGCAATGGATTTTGAGCTACTGATGTCACCATTAATCAGGTCTTCTGGAGTGTGTCCATTCATTGTCACATTCTGCAAGGAAGTATTACTCGCTTCATCACCATCAAACTTAACTCTTTTATTTAATCTACTCTGGTCAGTGTTAGGTTCTATTGGTTTAAGGATTGGTGGTTCTGATGGAGTATCTGAAGTTGGCAGAAGAGGCAAAGTATCAGATGGTTCAAGAGTAGGCGGCACAGAAGACTTGGAATCTCCTGAAACAGTAATTTACAAATCTTAATAACAGTACAATTAATTCAACAATAGTTGTTTATGTCTGCTACCATTTTACCACATAACCCCCAGATCTATTATTTGGCTAACTAGTAAATATTTTTTTTAAATCCACAAACTAGTTACATACAGTGCCCTCCATAATGTTTGGGAAAAAGATAGATCCATTATTTATTCATTTGCCTCTGAACCCCACAATTTCAGATTTGTATTAGAAAAATAAAATCACGTGGTTAAAATGCACATTGTCAGATTTTAATAAAAACCATTTTTATACATTTTGGTTTCACCATCTAGAAATTACAGCAATGTTTAGAGATTAGAGAGAGATTAGAGATTCCTTTATTTGTACATAGTCCCCACATTTCAGAGGATACACAGCAATGTAATGTAAATGAAAGTAGTCATGTTTAGTATTTTGTTGCATAGCCTTTGCATGCAATGACAGCTTGAAGTCTGCGATTCATGGACATGGACACCCAGTTGTTGGGTGTCTTCTCTGGTGATGCTCTGCCAGGCCTGTATAGCAGCCATTTTTAGCTTATGCTTGTTTTGGGGGCTAGTCCCCTTCAGTTTTCTCTTCAGCATATAAAAGGCATGCTCAATTGGGTTCAGATCAGGTGATTGACTTGGCCACTCAAGAATTTACCATTTTTTAGCTTTGAAAAAACTCCTTTGGTGCTTTAGCAGCATGTTTAGGATCATTGTCTTGCTGTAGAGTGAACTGCCGGCCAATTTGTTTAAACTTGAGCATGTAGGATATGTCTATACACTTCAGAATTAATTATGCTACTACAATCAGCAGCTGTATCATCAATGAAGATATGTGAGCCAGTACCTTCAGCAGCCATACATGCCCAGGCCATAACACCCCCACCATTGTGTTTCACAGATGTGGTGGAATGCTTTGGATCTTGGTCAGTTCCTTCTCTCTTCCATACTTTGCTCTTGCCATCACTCTGATGCAAATTAATCTTCATCTCATCTGTCCACAAGACCTTTTTCCAGAACTGTGGTTGCTCTTTTAAGTACCGTATTTCCCGGCAATGAAGACGCACCCCCATTTTCAGTAGCTATATTTTGGAAAAAGGCTGGCGGGACATAGAATTTCTCACGCTCAAAAATAAATAAATAAAAATGAAGAAAGTGACAATTCAATTGGCCCAAGGCTTCCAGATCTCCTCCATTCTGAATGACTGAATGGGTGGGGGGTGGAGGGTGCTGGCAGGTGGAGAGATGGTGGGAAAAACAGGAGCACATCAGGACAAGTTGAACCAGTTGTGATCTTATTGAATGACAATACTAGTTCAAGGGACCAATTGAGGTTACTCGCGCTGACACAGGAGTAAGCTCCACCACCCGCTGTCCTGTTATCCATCAGCCACTGACCCTCTCCGCTCTATGATCTTTGCTCTTGAGCTGGTCCCCTCACTGTCCGGTCTCCGAGCCAGGTCAAAAATACGGATAACGAGAATTTCAAAATTATTACCAACTGCTTTTGTGCGCATCTGTTGACAAGGCAGCAGCATTCTTATTCTCTCTGTTATTCTCACTTGACCGACCAAATATGCCACACACCTCCAAAGTACGTCCCCATGCAAATTTACATTGAAAGACACGGACCAGGCAGTGAATGCCTTGCAGTGTCACCCAGCGCAGCAAGTGAGGTCATGTCTTGCTCCTGGCGGCAGTCAGAATTTAAGGATTTGCGGGAAGCGGCTGACATGAGCGAGGCCGGTGAGTGGTAGGGGAAAGGTGTTCAGACGGAGAGCACTGCCAGAGGTGAGCGGGGCGGCAGAAGACGCTGAGGTGGCGGCCGGTTCCGCTGTCTAGATCCGGCGGCCGTTCACAGCCACCCGAGCTACTTCCCTCCCCGGCCACAATGCAGTGGCTCCACGCCCGGACGCTGCAGCAGCGGTGAGTGAGTGAGTTGCTGACATGATCCCAGACTCCCTCCTTCTCAACTCTCCTGCCCGTGTTGACCCGGGCCAGACTCCCCAAACGCTGTGAAAGGAACTCTTCCCCCCCCAGCGGCGCTGTCCTTTTAGAGCCGCTTCCCACTTTACAGCCGCTTTCCATCAGCTGCCAGCAATGAGGGATAGACTTGGCTATCCCTCAGTACAGCAACATCGTTCTTGATTTTGGGGTAAAAAAAGCATCTTCATTGCCGGGAAATACGGTACTTCTTGGCAAACTGTAACCTGGCCATCCTATCTTTGCGGCTAACCAGTGCTTTGCATCTTGCTGTGTAGCCTCTGTATTTCTGTTCACTAAGTCTTCTGCGGACAGTAGTCATTGACTAATCCACACACAACTCCTGAAGAGTGTTTCTGATCTGTCGGACAGGTGTTTGGGGATTTATCTTTATTATAGAGAGAATACTTCTGTCATCAGCTGTGGAGGTCTTCCTTGGCCTGCCAGTCCCTGGTTTATTCTGGTTTCTCAGTCTCATAATGGCATATTTCACTTTAATTTGCACAACTTTGGTCCTCATGTTGATAATTAGCAATAAACGTTTCCAAAGGTGATGGAAAGACTGGAGGAAAGACTAGGTGCTGAGCTATTACAAACACATGTGAAGCCATGTGTCCAAAACATTATGGTGCCCTGGAATGGGGGGGGGGGGGACTATGTATAAACACAGCTGTAATTTCTACATGGTGAAACCAAAATGTATAACAATACCATTTAATAAAATCTGACAATGTGCACTTTAACCACTTTTTTTTTTCTTTTACAAATCTCAAATTGTGGAGTACTGTGGCAAATAAATAAATTATGGGTCTTTCTCCCAAATATTATGGAGGACAATGTATAAGAATAGTTCAAGATAGCCCTCACTAAAACGGAGATATTATTCTGTGTATCTCTTTATTTAATTGACCCTCCATAATGCTTTAATATAACTGAAGCTTGGGTTACAGAACAAAATGGGCTGAATATAAGTATCTTTCAATATTCTTAGGTTCTGACATTTGGGACTTACTGCTTTCAGTGAAGCTTTTGCAAAAGATAAGAGAAAAACTTTTCTGACGCATTGCACCGTTTGCTGATTCCAACTATTTGTCACATTTGGAGTTATTTTCTTTTCACCTGCATGAATATTTCATAGAAACATAGAAAATAGGTGCAGGAGTAGGCCATTCGGCCCTTCGAGCCTGCACCGCCATTCAATATGATCATGGCTGATCATCCAACTCAGTATCCTGTACCTGCCTTCTCTCCATACCCCCTGATCCCTTTAGCCATAAGGGCCACATCTAACTCCCTCTTAAATATAGCGAATGAACTGGCCTCAACTACCTTCTGTGGCAGAGAATTCCACAGATTCACCACTCTCTGTGTGAAAAATGTTTTTCTCATCTCGGTCCTAAAAGACTTCCCCCTTATCCTGGACTTCCCCAACATCGGGAACAATCTTCCTGCATCTAGCCTGTCCAACCCCTTAAGAATTTTGTAAGTTTCTATAAGATCTCCCCCCTCAATCTTCTAAATTCTAGCGAGTACAAGCCGAGTCTATCCAGTCTTTCTTCATATGAAAGTCCTGACATCCCAGGAATCAGTCTGGTGAACCTTCTCTGTACTCCCTCTATGGCAAGAATGTCTTTCCTCAGATTTGGAGACCAAAACTGTATGCAATACTCCAGGTGTGGTCTCACCAAGACCCTGTACAACTGCAGTAGAACCTCCCTGCTCCTATACGCAAATCCTTTTGCTATGAATGCTAACATACCATTCACTTTCTTCACTGCCTGCTGCACCTGCATGCCTACTTTCAATAACTGGTGTACCATGACACCTAGGTCTCGTTGCATCTCCCCTTTTCCTAATCGGCCACCATTCAGATAATAGTCTACTTTCCTGTTTTTCCCACCAAAGTGGATAACCTCACATTTATCCACATTATACTGCATCTGCCATGCATTTGCCCACTCACCCAGCCTATCCAAGTCACCTTGCAGCCTCCTAGCATCCTCCTCACAGCTAACACTGCCCCCCAGCTTCGTGTCATCCGCAAACTTGGAGATGTTGCATTCAATTCCCTCGTCCAAATCATTAATATATATTGTAAATAGCTGGGGTCCCAGCACTGAGCCTTGCGGTACCCCACTAGTCACTGCCTGCCATTCTGAAAAGGACCCGTTTACTCCTACTCTTTGCTTCCTGTCTGCCAGCCAGTTCTCTATCCACATTAATACTGAACCCCCAATACCGTGTGCTTTAAGTTAGCATACTAATCTCTTATGTGGGACCTTGTCGAAAGCCTTCTGAAAGTCCAGATATAACACATCCACTGGTTCTCCCTTATCCACTACTAGTTACATCCTCGAAAAATTCTATAAGATTCGTCAGACATGATTTTCCTTTCATAAATTCATGCTGACTTTGTCCAATGAACTCACCACTTTCCAAATGTGCTGCTATCCCATCTTTAATAACTGACTAGCATTTTCCCCACTACCGATGTTAGACTAACTGGTCTGTAATTCCCCGTTTTCTCTCTCCCTCCCTTTTTAAAAAGTGGGGTTACATTAGCTACCCTCCAATCTTCAGGAACTACTCCAGAATCTAAAGAGTTTTGAAAAATTATCACTAATGCATCCACTATTTCTGGGGCTACTTCCTTAAGTACTCTGGGATGCAGCCTATCTGGCCCTGGGGATTTATCGGCCTTTAATCCATTCAATTTACCTAACACCACTTCCCGACTAACCTGGATTTCACTCAGTTCCTCCATCTCATTTGACCCCCGGTCCCCTGCTATTTCCGGCAGATTATTTATGTCTTCCTTAGTGAAGACAGAACCAAAGTAGTTATTCAATTGGTCTGCCATGTCCTTGTTCCCCATGATCAATTCACCTGTTTCTGACTGCAAGGGACCTACATTTGTTTTAACTAATCTTTTTCTCTTCACATATCTATAAACATTTTTGCAGTCAGTTTTTATGTTCCCTGCCAGTTTTCTTTCATAATCTATTTTCCCTTTCCTAATTAAGCCCTTTGTCCTCCTCTGCTGGACTCTGACTTTCTCCCAGTCCTCTGGTAGGCTGCCTTTTCTGGCTAATTTGTATGCTTCGTCTTTTGTTTGGATACTATCCCTGATTTCCCTTGTTATCCACGGATGCACTACCTTCCCTGATTTATTCTTTTGCCAAACTGGGATGAACAATTGTTGTAGTTCATCCATGCAGTCTTTAAATGCCTTCCATTGCATATCCACCGTCAACCCTTTAAGAATCAATTGCCAGTCTATCTTGGCCAATTCACATCTCATACCCTCAAAGTTACCTTTCTTTAAGTTCAGAACCCTTGTTTCTGAATTAACAATGTCACTCTCCATCCTAATGAAGAACTCAACCATATTATGGTCACTCTTGCCCAAGGGGCCACGCACAACAAGACTGCTAACTAACCCTTCCTCATTACTCAATACCCAGTCTAGAATAGCCTGCTCTCTCGTTGGTTCCTCTACATGTTGGTTTAGAAAACTATCCCGCATACATTCCAATAAATCCTCTTCCTCAGCACCCCTGCCAATTTGATTCACCCAATCTATATGTAGATTGAAGTCACCCATTATAACTGTTTTACCTTTGTTGCACGCATTTCTAATTTCCTGTATGATGCCATCCCC
Source organism: Malacoraja senta (assembly GCA_038087875.1). Classification (NCBI taxonomy): domain Eukaryota; kingdom Metazoa; phylum Chordata; class Chondrichthyes; order Rajiformes; family Rajidae; genus Malacoraja; species Malacoraja senta. The sequence goes on along the minus strand of CM075985.1, from coordinate 19,508,293 downwards.
AACTCCACTACTACTCTTAGGTGGCCTGTACAAAACTCCCACTAGCGTCTTCTCCCCCTTAGTGTTTCGCAGCTCTACCCATATCGATTTCACCTTCAGTACGAATGGGATAATAACATTTACATCATTTACATTATATAATTATATTCACTGTGTTTCTCACCATCTTGCTCCAACTTTGCTCCATCATCGGTTATACTGTTTTCACCGTGCGCATGTTCACTTTGAGCCTTCTGTTGGCTTAATTTGAGCCGGATGTTACTAATTTCTTTTCGCAGTAACTTGACACGTCTAGATTTAGCACTGCAAGCTTTCATTGCACATGTCATGTCCAGTTTCTCCAGCAGTTCTTTGAGCTGCACTTCTAAAGACATGTTCTCTCTATTTGCAGGCACCAATAATCTATCCACTACAAAGAAAACAAAATAGGTGTTTTAATGGAAATCAACAGCTGTCAATAGTTCCAACATTACCATAAAAATAATCACCAAATAAAAATCAAAAACTAACTGCAGACGCTGAAAATCTGAAATAAAAAAAAACAAAATGCTGGAATCACTGCATACCAGGCAAAGAGAAAGTTGTTCATGTTAACTTTCTTTCCACAGAAACTACTCGACCTATTTCCATGATTTTCTGCTTTTTAAACATTGTTCCTATACAAATATGGCGAACGAGTATCTGCTTATTTAGAATCCACATCCCAAATTGCACAAAAGGTTGAGATTGTAATCTTTAGGTTTCCCACAATCTTTCACATGTACTTACAATTCAATTGATTCCAATCAGTCATTACTCATAAAACAGTCCACCTTTTCCTAGGGCTCAAAGTGATCCTCTGCATTCCCAACCCAAAAAAGCCTCAACAAAGCAGAGGTCCTGCAGGTTCTGAGTAATTATTCTAGTGTGCTGATTTTCTTTTGGGTCCATAACAGTAGCAATGTTTACATTTTTTAAAATAAAACCCACGATTAACTATTTAACAGTATGCCAATTAAACTTTAGATCTAAGTCATTGAAAGGGCTTTGACATTTTTAGGTTGAGTATTACATACCATCAAGAGGCTAAAAATAGAAATTAGAAAGTTAAAAATTGACAAGAATAGGAAAGGCAAAATTATATTTACCAGAAAGTAGGAAAAATATGTACTGCTAAAAAGAACAAACTACAAACAGGCTCCATGCATGAATAGGGGTCTATGAAACTTGGAAGATAAAACACTCGGTGTCAATGGATTGCATTACATTTTAAAATAATCTAGGAAAAAAATACAAGAGGCATGGCTACGCATTGGAAATATGAATAATGTGCAAGGATTGCCAGACATTTATATTTAAGAGGAACATTTAATGTCCAGGCCAAATGGACTGGTCAGTTTCAATCTATAGTAGGACAAATAAACAGGAACCTTTTCTAAAGTGAGAATAGAAGAACAATTTTAAACAAAGTATAGCAATGAATAGGCAACGTGTGTGCATTTCAAAATAGCAGTAACTGCTTGATCAATATTATCGCATATTTTAGCAAAGTTAGAGAATAGATTTTAGATATGGAGAAGATTCAATGTATCCAGATTTTTCAATAGAGTTGCAATGATGCATTTCATAATGGATTAATAAATAAATGGACAGAAAACAGAGTGAGGGAGTAAATAGCTATTCACAACAGAACGTGGGTAATGCTGAATCAACAGATGGCCATAAATTAGATGAATGATTTAGCACAATTTGTACATTTGCAGATATAGATAATTTGGGTGGGATAGTAAATATATATATATTTTAATTGACATATAATTGGCATGATTTTGATGAGAAGAATGAAGAGGTCATTTATTACTTGGATAGTTTGAATCTAGATGGTATAGTGTAGTGAAGCAAATAATTCAGAGCACAAATATACCAATTACGAATAGGTTTGCTAAAGGTTATCAGGGCATGAATTAAAGCAATCAATGGTATTAGTTTTTATGAGGGAAAGAACTTAAAAATAGTGAATGTTATGCCAAACGCTGAAAAAAATTGGATGGAACACAATTGAAGAATATTTTTAATTCTAGTTGCCATAGTATACAAGGCAAGCTTGGTGATAATAAAGAACCATTGGGATAGGGTGCAAAGAAGATTTATAAGGTTGTTACCAGAAATGTGAGGGCATACACATAACGTGAGGGGGATTCAAATTGTAATAAGCAGAGCAGGTTTATCTTCTATATGACAGAGGAAGTGGTCACACCATTCCCATACAAATTAGTTTTCTCTGCAACTCATTCCCATCAATTCCATCCCCATTTCTGCCAAATAAACACAAGGGAAAATTTACAATGGCCAGTTCATTTACCAAACCCATATGTCTGAGGTATTGGAGAAAACAGAAATGTACACGTTTCCTCCTACTTCCCACAAGGTCGCAGGGTGAACTTGCAAATCCACAACATCAAAGGAGTTCAGTATTGAAGCCATGCCACAGTAACTGTGTGGCAGCAGCTCTACCAGCTTGCCACTGTGCCTGGTAAAAGGCAGCTGGCCTAACAGAACTCTGAAATTATGAAAGTTTTAAATTGAATGTACAGCACCCTCCATAATGTTTGGGACAAAGACCCATCATTTATTTATTTGCCTCTGTACTCCACAATTTGAGATTTGTAATAGAGAAAAAAACCACGTGTTAAAGTGCACATTGTCAGATTTTAGGTAAAGGGTATTTTTATACATTTTGGTTTCACCATGTAGAAATTACAGCTGTGTTTATACATAGTTCCCCCATTTCAGGGCACCATAATGTTTGGGACACATGGCTTCACAGGTGTTTGTAATTGCTCAGGTGTGTTTCAATGCTTCCTTAATGCAGGTATAAGAGAGCTCTCAGCATCTAGTATTTCCTCCAGTCTTTTCATCACCTTTGGAGACTTTTATTGCTGTTTATCAACATGAGGACAAAAGTTGTGCCAATGAAAGTCAAAGAAGCCATTATGAGACTGAGAAACAATAAAACTGTTAGAGACATCAGCTAAACCTTAGGTTTACCAAAATCAACTGTTTGGAACATCATTAAGAAAGAGAGCACTGGTGAACTTACTAATCGCAAAGGGACTGGCAGGCCAAGGATGACCTCCACAGCTGATGACAGAATTTTCTCCATAATAAAGAAAAATCCCCAAACACCTGTCCGACAGATCAGAAACACTCTTCAGGAGTCATGTGTGGATTTGTCAATGACCACTGTCCGCACAAATCTCGGCAGATGGGGCTCGTCAGCCTGGGAAGGCAGTCCATCTAGGAGAGGGAAAACTCCGATTTCAAACCTCCACTGCCTTGCGGCCATATCCAGTCATGAAAAAGGCTCCAGGAGTAAACCTCAAGAAAATCCGGAGTCCCTAAGGCAGTTCGTCGTTGTCTACAACCTCGCTCTGGCAGCTCCTGCGACGGCACTGGTGCCAAACTGTAACGGCCCTGCTGTTCCTTTGGATCGATCAGTGACATGGAGAAGGGGGACGTGCTGCACGGGCAACAGCCTGTCCTCCATATGACATCGCCCAGGCTTGCATCCAACCAGGATGCATCACCCATGGTCAGTCATGACCGAGGGGGGCCTACTACTAATACTACTACTGTCCACAGAAGACTTCATGAACAGAAATACAGAAACTATACTGCAAGATGCAAACCACTGGTTAGCCGCAAAGCTAGGATGGGCAGGTTACAGTTTGCCAAGAAGTACTTAAAAGAGCAGCCACAGTTCTGGAAAAAGGTCTTGTGGACAGATGAGATGAAGATTAACTTGCATCAGAGTGATGGCAAGAGCAAAGTATGGAGGAGAGAATGAACTGCCCAAGATCCAAAGCATACCACCACATCTGTGATACATGGTGGTGAGGATGTTAAGACCTGGGCATGTATGGATACTGGCTCACTTATCTTCATTAAAGATACAACTGCTGATGGTAGCAGCATAATGAATTCTGAAGTGTATAGACACATCCTATCTGCTCAAGTTCAAACAAATGCCTCAAAGTTCATTGGCTGGCAGTTCATTCTGCAGCAAGATAATGATCCCAAACATACTGCTAAAGCAACAAAGGAGTTTTTCAAAGCTAAAAAAATGGTCAATTCTTGAGTGGCCAAGTCAATCACCCGATCTGAACCCAATTGACATGCATTTTATATGCTGAAGAGAAAACTGAAGGGGACGAGCCCCCAAGACAAGCATAAGCTAAAGATGACTGCAATATAGGCCTGGCAGAGAAGACACCCAGCAACTAGTGAAGTTCATGAATCGCAGACTTCAAGCAGTCATTGCATGCAAAGGATATGCAACAAAATACTAAACATGACTACTTTCATTTACATGACATTGCTGTGTCCCAAACATGATGGTATCCTGAAATGGTGGGAACTATGTGTAAAAATTGCTGTAATTTCTAATGGTGAAAACAAAATGTGTAAAAATGGCCTTTATTAAAATCTGACAATGTGCACTTTAACCACATGTGACTTTTTCTATTACAAATCTCAAATTGTGGAGTACAGAGGCAAATAAATAAATGATGGGTCTTTGTCCCAAACATTATAGAGGGCACTGTATACTCAGACTGCGTCTGCTTATAGGGAAAAAGGTTTACAAGAGACCATTAATATAACTCAGTTACTATGTGATCCAAAAAGGAATTCAGAAGACGCTTCCTTACCCAGAGGGTGGTAAGAATGTGGAACCTGTTACCACAGGCGAGTGGTTGAAGTTAGTACAGATGCATTTAAGATGAGCCTGGATAAGCATGAGGGAAAAGGGAATAGAGGGTTATGCTGATAGATTTCGGTGACAAAAGACAGGAAGAGGCTTGAGTGAATGGCGCAAATGACCTGTTTATGTGCTTTTTTTTTGTTGTCATCGTTATGAACTGATTATTTTTGGTGATTAAATCTATTTTTAAGTTTAATGCTATAACAGTATTGATTAAACATTATATCTCATTAAATAATATTTTGTATTTAAAGATTCTATTCCACTGACACATGGAAAACTATTAATATTTATGCCGATTACTTGCAGAAACTTGAACTAAAATTTGATTAATCAATTGACAATTTCAAGTGAACTTTGAGAATAGATTTCCCAACTGCAACAAAGGTGGAAACACCACCCGATGAAATCCAAGGCTTAAAGCAATACTAAACTGGGTTATTTTAAGTTTTACTTTCACTTAACAAAACACCATTTTACAAGTAAAGTGAAGAATATTTTGTATTTTCTGACTGAAGGCCAGGTTTTAGGACTCATTTATATTAATTTGGATCAATAAAATAAAAAAAAAATAGAATTTTATTTTGTTCATAAACATCTGTATTTGCATCTCAATTTCGCAAGTAAAACAATTCACAAAATGTACCTCCTCCATTCTGGTGAAACTACCAGTTGAAAAAAAACACTGAGAAAGTACAACTTAAAATGAAATACAGGATATAGAAAATATTGCAACCTAACTTGAAGCTACTTGGACAGAACTTGATTGCATGTTTATTCTAAAAAACTCTAATCATGGTATGAAAATGGCACAGCAATTCAGATTCAACCTCCTCAAGAACCAGTTTATGCCCCTTGGGTAGAGTTATTTAATGAATGCTGCATCCTTACTGTTTCCCCATGAAACTAAATATTTTGATTTTTTTATTACAACTTGAAAGGAGTTCATCAACACCCCTGTGATAATGTTTGGCACTTACAGGCTAATTAACCAAACAGCATTTTTTGGGATGTACTAGGAAACCGTATTATCCAGCAAAAACCGATGTGGACTTAGGGAAATTGTGCCAACTACAGATAGACATCATCTGAGGTATCAAACTGGGTCCATGGAGCTATGTGGCAGCACTCTGCCACCACATCATCCTTGACCCAAAAATTGTGTTTCTGTAACCAACCCCGCACCAGTAGTCATGCCAGACTCCAAAATTTTCTGTTTTTGTTTCAGATTTCCAGGATCTGCATTTTGCTCCAAGTATGTATCAAATGACAAATATGATTTTACCACAAACGATACAAAATAACAACCATAATTCTATACAAAATATCCAACACACAGGTAAGTTATGTTTTCTTCATTTAGAGATAATTTATCCAGAAGGTTTGCTTAGGAAGAAAATTAAATAAATACCGTCTTCCCATGTCAGAGGCTTAGCTGCTTTGCTCTTTGGTGGTTCAGGCAAATGCATGGTGGTTTCATAGTCATAACCAATTCTGTCAGCTTCACGTCGAGCTTGTCTTAATACAACACCTCCCTGATCTCTTAACCGCACTGCTGCTCGGTAAAATATTGTGTCCTTTGCATTGTATTTCATACAGTTATCTATAATAAGGTTAACATCATCTTCAAATTCATCCAGATTATTATAACCATGATCTTCAATCTTTTTCCTCATTGTTGAGAAGTCCATAGGATGTGTTATATGATCCAAGTAATCTGGAACCTGAAAGATAATGTTTTAATAAATGAGAAGTTTTTTTGTTTTTTTTTAAAGTGCCTCAATTACAAATGTGTACAGAATTTCTATACAGAAATTCATTTGTCACATTTTTAATCGTTTCTTCTATATTTTGAAAACCTTTTAAAAAATATATTTAAAGCTGCTTCGTATGAATAAAACAACCACATTGAAAGCAATCTTGGGTGGCAAGGTGGAAATATTGAGATTCTGGGCAGAGCAAAGCATGGGTTTTTGTAACCAACACAAAGTTTTGTACCTCTTTTAAGCTCACTGGCTGAGCAAATATATGTGCTGTATCCTTTTCCTGAAGCTGGTCCAAAATTGAACGTAACATTACAGTCAAAGGTGTTAGTTGGAGCTCCATTGCAACCTGCTGAACTTTGACCTGCCAATATTTAATTGAAAAGTTTTTAAATCATTTACTGCTGCAACATAAAAGAAACTAAAATTAAAATGCATCCTCTAAATTGAAATTATTCTTGGAATTGAATAAGGGTAGATACTGGACAATACCTGTTCACGTTTTAGTTTTTCACGTTTACGAATAAGTTCAACTAGTAATCGTGCTCTCTCAAGATCATGACGGAGCCTCTGCCAATATTTCAACTGTTCTTTCAAACCATTTTTCTGTTCGTCATTGGTTCTCTTTTACAATACAGAAGGAATGAAAAAGAAAGCAAATAAGCTTTAAGAACTGCAAAGCATTTTATTCTTTAAATTAATTTTCTAATGATAATAAATGCAATAGTATCTTTGATACAAAAGTACTGTTTCTTACAAATTCCCCTTTTTGTTTCAACAAAAATAAAATTTCTTTAATAAAATTAAGTATATCATGGATAGATAGCCTTCTCAACAAAATCTACAAACCACTCGAAAAATAATTTTTTTCCGTTTGGAATTTAAACATCTTATATTGTTATTGGCTTTAGATCTTACCGCAGAGTACTCTACAGGTTCAAAAGACAAAATAAATCACTAATATTAATAAGTAATTATGGGAGCAAACAATCTTGCAGTTGAGTTTCAAATCCATTTTAAAGCTGTAGTTGTAAATATTTTGAGGAATAACTAGTTGGCAGTCATTTTGGCTAATAGTGCAGGTCCCATCCATTGTGTCCATCTACAACATGCTTTCTTTTATACCTTCTTGATTCAAATTATTTTCAAATATACATTTATTTTTAAAGTTAAACATGTATTGTGGCTAAAGCCCTTGTGGCTAAAGGGATCAGGGGGTATGGAGAGAAGGCAGGTACGGGATACTGAGTTGGATGATCAGCCATGATCATATTGAATGGCGGTGCAGGCTCGAAGGGCCGAATGGCCTACTCCTGCACCTATTTTCTATGTCTATGTAAAGGCTGTAACATTTTTTAATAAGAGTATCATTGCACAAGTTTCAATTGAAACAACTGCTTGTCAATTTTAATGTTGTCCCACAATGTAAATAGCAGGCTGTGTTCTTAAAGAGGCACTGGTGTCCGAATATTGTGCGGGCACTCCATCCACTATAACCATTAAGAAAAGGCCCATAACAACAAGGGCAGACTATACTACTCACTCTCCACCCTGTTCTTCAATCATACTTTATTCCCAAATAACCTTGCTTGTTTCCATTCCAGGAAGGATTATTGTAATCCCTCCTGGTGGAAGGTAGTGAGATTGCAGGTTTAAGACTATACTTGTTAATGGAGTTCATTCTAAAGCACAATATCTATTAAAAAATCAATATTGGTATATGAAGGCAATATAGGTATCTCTGCTATAGTATGTTTGTGATACTAAAAAACTGCCATATAGAAAATGGCATTATAAAAACAATTGGGGTTTAGGGGCCAAAGATTTTCAGAATCAGGATAACAAAGTTATTTATTCCTGGAGGATTTTCAAAAATAAGCAACGTTCATTTTCGTTACTGCATGCTAAAAATATTAATCGCTGTATGTTGCAATGTTTCATCCAGTGTCATTGCACAAATGTCAATAGAAGCGATTGGTTGTCAATTCCAATGGCCACCCGCATCAATGATGTTCAATTTCTGCGAGAGGTTACATGGAAACAATATTTTTTTCCTAGACTGTTTATAGAGACCAATTAACTTACAAACTGGATGTGGGAGGAAACCATAACACCCAGAGGATATCCACACAGTCACAGGAAGAACATGCAAACGCCACATAGATCCAAAGTCCGGATAAAAACCGGGACTCTAGTGCAAGAAGGCAATCGAAATCCCGCTATAACCAATTCGGCCTGCGTAAGACAAATAGTGCTCCCTAATTGATTTATGTTTAATATTATTTATTGATCATTGTTGTTTTATGTTCTATTAGCTTTATGGAAACACATTACACCAGAACTACCTGTAGAGAACTAATTTTTGCTGTATATTATATTGGATTTTTATACTGAAAAATGTAGACAAGCAACGACCCCGGTATCTTGTTGGGCAAGGCAGATTGTAGATGTTTATTGATTCATTAAAATTATGAATGACATGATCATTGATGATCTACATGTCTTGAAAACCAGACAAAAATAAATTAAATTTCCTTTGTCAGAATTCAGATGTTACTATCTTATACAAAATCTAAGCTATACAAGTTTCAAAGAAATCTGTAAAAGTACCTGCTGTGAATTTCTCTGAGACTGCAAATGTGACTGTAAACGACGAAGGAGAGGTACACCATTTCTTGATTGTCGTTTAAGTGTCCAGTAAACATATAACCTCTGTATAAACTGTTTTTTTCGTGGTATTGATACCTGACTCATTATTTTATTTAGCCTGTAGAGACAAGTCATTTTTAAAAGCAATTTCGGACAAGAATTGGAAAGTACAAGAAGTAACATTGCATCATTAATTATGACCTAATTTTCAATGTTATATTACATTTTTCGAAAGGGCACAGTGCATAATATTTTGTGTGAGCAAAGCACATTATAGATGCTTATACATTCATTACAAGGAAAATAATGCCACAAATAATCATTTTGATAATTTAAAACCCCACAGAACCATGAATGGTTAAGAGATGCTTCATGTGACTTGAGACGTTGTACGCGTTTTACACAGTGGTTATGGGCTTGAAAAACAGCCCATAAATCAAAAAGCACACATCAAATATGCCACTCACTGCACATGGCTATGCTGCCAATTGAAATAAATGAGACAAAATTATACATTTTAAATCATTTATCCCTTCATTCTGTACAATATCTTACCTGAAATGCATGATGCCAACTGTGGGAGTATAAAACGGAGAAAAATACCCATGTAGGCCACGTAATTAAACAAATGTATCCCAAAGGAAGATACCCTTAAACATATAACCTAAAACCTGCAGGCAAACATTTGAGTTTGTTTTCTTCTTGTTAAGCAAAGCTGAACTTATGACATAACTTTGAAAGTAGTTGCATAAATTTGCCAGGCATAAATTTGAGTGTGATATTCCAAAAATAGTAGATAAATTAAACTTTGGTAGTTATTAGACATTTTAAAAACGCGTAAATCAAGCACGGTGCCTGTATTTACTGAAAAATGTATTTTGGGGAGTTGGGATAAGGTGATCTTTAAACACAAACACATTTACATTTAAATTTAATGCAACCAGCAAATTGAATGTTCTCACATGCACTTTAAGTAGAACTACATTAAAGAAATCCAATTTTTTTCCAGCTAGACAGTCAATTGACATAAAGATCATTACACATGCATAGAATACAGCACCCTCAAAAGCAAAGCCACGTCAATTCACAACGGACAAACCAGCTTGACTGCAACTACAATGTGCTCTGAGCCGAGTTTCCAACTCCAAGTCCGCTTTCAATTTGAAATTTACAGCCTTCGCCTATTTTCATGTTATCTGCTGTTGAAACACTCATCCATGTCCTTATTTCATTCACATTTGCTCTGCTGCTTACTCTCACACCCTCCACCCTCTTAAAAAGAGCGGTTTATCCAAAGCTCTGCAGTCCATATTACAACATCATGCTGGCTCAATCTAATTCATCATTAAGACTCTTTAACAAATTTCATTGATTAAACCGAGGTCAATGTGCAGACATTTCTTTCCATTAAGTCTCTGGGAAGTACCTTTTTACATTAAACATAGTATACAATTATGAATCATTATAGCAACATACATCCACAAAACTGTTACGTGTGTGCCAAAAATAAGCAAATGGCAGTATTCAACTGATAATTATTCACATTTCATTAAGCTAATGAGCCAGCTTTATAAAAACAGTACAGGTCCACCACCCATTTTCCAGTACACTTGGTTCCAGAGCCACTTTCCAATTTGTGTTTCTTGACCCATTCGTAGATCTTGCAACTTCATGTTATGGAGAATCGTGAAAAAATCTGTATTCTAGGAGTGCAAGCCCCCCACCCCGCCCCCCGCCCATAATGCAGGGATCATCTGTATTTTTCTGTGTTACATGAAACAGACAAAAAACCTGAATGAAAAGTTATCTTCAAATCGATGTTGCCACTTTTCCAAGAAGCATTTTAATAATTTCTCAGACAGAATTAGACTAATATAAACATTTGTATGCTAGGGAATCAAATAACAATACTGCATATGTTGGTGATGTTTGATCTAAAAAGATTAATTGAGAAATTTGAAAGCTTCCTGGGATTCTTTATGCAAGGGTGCGTTATTTGCCTTTCATTGTGATTATTCAAAGATATTATCCCATCATTTTTCTCTTAGTCACCCCTAGTGTCATTTATGTCTGTATAACCTGTTCCCTTTTCAATCACTTTTCATTGTTTCGCTTTGTTTGAGGTATTTATTTTAATATTTCTCTTCAAGCTGCAGAATAGAAATGGATACTCTAATAAGCACCCTAAGGCAATTCAAACTATAATGGTGCTCATGCCTTTTGTTTGCGTACTTTCTTTTAGTTGGTCAGAGTTTTGTTACACATGAGTGCGAGGGGACGTGATTAGCAACAGAGACAGAGCTGGTGGAGCTACTGCCTCATGATGTTAGAGACCCAGGTTCAATCCAGACCTCAGAAGCTGTCGTGACGGAGTGTGCACATTCTACCTGTGACAGAGTGGGTTCCTTCAGCCATTCTGGTTTCCTCCCACATCCCAAAGATGTGCGGGGTTGGTAGAAAATTGGTTAGTTCAATACCCCTGATGTGTAGGTGAGTGGTAGAATCTGGGAGATGATGAAAATGTAGGATAAATACAACATTTATAAAAATGGGTGGTTGATGATTACCACGGACTCAATCGGCCAAAAGGCCTATTTCCATGCTGCATTTATGACAAATAGTTACCAGAGGAAGATATGCACATTCAAGGATATTAATTCTGAGTGGAAAAGTAAAAACAACGGACAATAGCACGAGGCAATTTAATTCTAGATTGTCATTTAATTGTGTTAAAAATTGAAAAGGTTGCTGTCTCAGAGTTTTTGTTGTGTAAGATAACTGATTCAGTCTAGGCATGAAAGAGTTGGTTGCAGAATCAGATTGACCCATGGTGGTGTTGCTTCAAATAGCAAGGCAATAAAAACTTTAAAGTGATCCCTCAGCTTTTCAACTGTTTGGCTGAAGGGATCCTGCAACAAAAACAGCAAAACGTAGAACCTTTTTTTGGCAGATATTACATTTTCATTACATTTATTTCAACATCTACAGACCTCAAAATAAATCTTTCAAATAAAATTCAGGTGAATATGTAACAAGTCACTCACCTATCTGGCTGAATGCATGGAACAGATACGACAGGCACTGTAGTACTTTTTTCAATTAACAGCTTCTGTGCCTTCTTTGTCTTTTGCCTCGTCTTACACTTACTTTTGGTTGCTTTGTTAGGCAAATCTATTCTACATATGCCATTTTTTAGTTCAGCTGGCTCATAAATGTTTAGTGGCCTTCTCACACATCCTGAAGGTGTATGCACAGCACAGAAAGCAGTCTTTTTCACATTGAATGTTGTTGTCCCATTGGATTCAGTTTCTTTAACAGGCTCCATTTTCATGTGCAGACCTGCTTGTTGAGCACAAGTTACATGGAATGCTGTATAACAATTTGCCTTATGACATTGGATGCAAGCACCAAGCCCTTTCTGTTTGCAGAGGTAGCATGTCAGTTTCCACCTGGCCGCTGGAATGTTCTTGACACCATCAATAGGCTCTATGAATACCGTATTAGCAAATCCAACTTCAGGAACCCACAAAGCACATACAACATGTCCCCATTGACCATCATCAGTTTTCTTGAAAGCACCACCCTTATTTGGGCACAAGATACAATCAACAGATCGAGGTGATGATTGCAAGCAACGACGGCACAACCATTGTCCTTCGGGTATATATGGAACTCCATAGCATTCCTGGTGCACTGCTAAATTACACATGTCGCAAAACAATATTACATTACTGTTTTGACATTCCCCATCCATGCAAATACAACAAACAGCATCTTCATCAATTAAAGACTGAGGATCACCTTGATTAGAATTTTCAAAGTAAGATTCCTTTTCTAGTTTATCCATGAGAAACTCAAACACATTCTGTGAAACTACACTCAAACCTTCACTTTTGCGCTTTTCATTGATCATTTCCAACCATGCATAATCTTCTTCATCCATATCATACTCAACTTCGTTATTGAGCTCCTCTGCGGACTTCTCAATGAGCCTGTAATAAGATGAAGGTCGACGTGGAGCAGAAGGTGGCTCATAATCCACTATTCTAAATCTTGGTTCCGGCAAGGTGTTTACTTGGGTTTGAGCACCATGTGTACTCTGAATAACGACATCCTTCTTTTTAACTTTAATGGATTTGCACCTTTTACTCTTTACAAAAACAGGTGGACGTTCACTGTTTTCCTTATTGCTGTTACATTCAACAATTTCTTGGGCAGTTAAGTCATCTTCTGAAATGATTTCCAGTGGATCATAAATACTGATTCTGTGCAGCCGCCCATCAATTTCCATTTCAACCATTCGCTGAGCTTGAGCATATGTCAGCATTTCACGACTTGGTGAATGTTTCAGCTTGCAAGGTGACGCCGAGCGCCTTGCTGTCCCTCGTTGACACCTTCCTTTCCTTCTCATTGTTAATGAAGAAGTCTGCTGAAAAATAATTTATCATAAAGTCAAAACCTCTACTTCGGTGTTAACAAGTGTTACAAAACATGACAAGAACTCTGAAGATAGACACAATAGGCTGGAGCAACTCAGTGGGACAGGCAGCATCGCTGAAGAGAAGGAATGGGTGACATTTTCAGGTCAAGACCCTTCTTCAGAAGGTTGCAGTTCAGCTGCAAAATTATTCAGTCATAAAGGTTTTCAAGGATTTGGTCCATTTTAGCTTCAGAATTCCTATGTAAGAAGGAACTGCAGATGCTGGTTTAAACCAAAGATAGACACAAAAGGCTAGAGTAAGGAATGGGTGATGTTTTGGGTAGAGACCCTTCTTTGAAAATCTTTTCGACTGAATAGTTTGGCAGCTCAGCTGCAACCCAACCTCACCTTTCCAACCAGGTTTTACAAATGCACTTGGCAAGCAATGTTATTGGATCATGGTCAGGTTCAACCCAAACTAATTTGACATCAAAGCAAAGATTAAATGAAGTGCTATGATCCAGTGATTTCCATAAAATCAAATTTCGCTAGGCTGAGCAGAAACCTAACAGGTTCTAACACAGAATAAGGCTGATCAACCTAATCTTGGTGTATTCCTTACTAAAGCCTTTCCAGATCTAGATAGATAGATAAACATTTATTGTCACATACACCAATTGGTGTAGTGAAATTTGCAATTCAGCGAGGAAAACATCTTTGCCTAAGGTAAGGCATTTTATGTTCCAGCAGCTATTAATTTATTTCCCCCTAACCTTTTGGTGAGGATTCTGAATCAATTCTTCATTGGCTTATGGTCTAAAATTCCCATAAGTTTACAAATATCTGAATCTTCTCTTTTTCTCTCCCCATACCATAAATATGAATCCTTATTATAATTTCCAGATGGGTAAATTACATGCTGACATTTAATATGCTTGAACCAGTCTAATCAAGTTTCCATAACGGTTAACTACTTAATTGTACTAATATCCCAATTAAGACAGCAGGAAGTTGTATTTTGTTAATGTTTAGCAACAAGTAGATCCTGAAAGTAAATTTTAAAGTAAAATTATAAATCAATTATTGTTTGCATTATAATCATTGAGGGAGTGGTCTCGGCAAAGACAGAAAGGCATGGGGATTGAAAGACCCCACTTTCCAGGTTTTATCCTGTCCACTATTTCTCTTCCAGCTTTCTTTCCCCACAGCACAATCAGTCTGAGGAAATGTCTCGACCCAAAACGTTACCTGTTCTCCAGATATACTGCAGCACTTTGTGTCTTTTTCTGTAACCAGCATCTGCAGTTTACCACGTAATCATTAGTTTGCTGGAAGAGGAAAGATTGACTAGGCTGGATTATTTTCTCTAGTTTAGAACAATGAAGAGATTTTAACAACATAAAATTGTTAAATAGCTTGACGAACTAGATGCATGGAACATGTTTCTCCTGATTGAGGAATCTAGTCCTGGGGCACAGCTTATGAATAAAGCCATTTAGGATTGAAATGAAGAAAATTTTCTTCCATTAACGGTGGTGCCCTTTTGTACTTTACGATCCCGAAATGCCAAAGGTCTCAGTCAGAGAGTTCACTCAAGACAGACACTCAGATTTCAGGATATTAAGGAAATCAAGAGGCATAGTGATACTGCTGAACAATTGTGCTATGGCTGGAGATTGGCTGTATTCTTAATACAGCAATATATGGCCTCTTCCTGATCCTAATACATGATTATGTAACTATCTAATATATTTTTTTGCTCAATTTCTACGTTAATCACAGAAAGTGATAACTAATATTTTTCAAATAACATTGCTTCTTATCAAACTGCTTGAAAACATGCTAGAATTTAGCTGCAGAAATTTTCCAAGTTGACAGGAGGATCAACTGAGAAAGTTATCACACTTGTGCATAATTCTATCTTCACCAAACATCAATATCCCATTTCCTAGATTAGATGAACACATTACAGTTCATCCTGTCCATTATAGTTGATGTCCACTATGAGTTGGACAGTGAAGATAGACACAAAGTGCTGGAGTAACATCGACGGGTCACCTAATTTCAACCATAAGCAACTAGCAATGCTACGGAAAACCTGGGCATATTTGGCCATATAACAAAACGTAAGAAATAGAATGAGTAGGTAATATTCTTCACTGCCACTTAATAAATTAATCACAGAACCAGTTATGTCCACATTATTACCTAAAAGCAGAAGCCCACTCAATGACTACATTTACATTCATAAAAAACATTGCATTCGAAGCCGAATATCATCCGTTTACCTTCTTCAATATCTTTAGCATACTTTTCCCCTTTGGCTAAGAACCATTCATTTTGTACCAATACAAATTCCAAAGCATTCAAAGAGAATAGGCACAAATCAGTTGAAAGCATTCAGTTCTGTGGGTAAACTGAGAGCATATAGTTCCCATTCTACTATTTCTCATTATCTCTGCTGTTACACTTTAAAACACAAAAATTGGAGGAATCTCAACATTGTATGGAAAAACAACGAAGCTAAAATCTTTGGTTACCACTATAAATATTCTAAATTTTTTACCAACTCAAATGTTTGCAGGGTAAATTAGAACAGGTAACCTTGGTTTTCAATACCAGCTTCCACCCATTTGTCCAAACTCAAAAAATAATTCCAACATTATTTTTTTCTTGCATCTTGCAGTTTAGCTTATTTGTAGTGTAAAACAATAGATCAACACACATCATAGAATATAAATGCAAGCAAAAAAAGGATCATTTGAAGTTTGGAGAGTGGGAGGCCAGCAAATAAAAGCAATGGAATAACAGCAAAGATCAAAACAAGACCAAAAAGAACCTCAGGATGTATGTGCAAAAGCCAAATGATTGGTGCAGTCTGCTACATTACTGTAATCCATCAAAACCAGGTTTGAAATATGTTTAGTAGATTGAAGACAATAAAAGAATGATAAGAAGCAGCTGCCTTTCTTTCTATCATATAAACTACAAGTTTTTAAATTCCACGAGAATACAACAACAAAAATTTTTTTTACTGCATTTGTTTATTCAAGTTTTTCCTTACATAAATTTCATTATACATTTTTATTCCTTATCTCAATTTTTTAATTGTTATTTTTAAATTCCATCAGTCTGAAGAAGTGTCTCCACCCAAGAATGTCTCTCCACAGATGCTGCCCGAAACCACTAAGTTCTTCCAGCACTCTGTGTTTTGCTCAAGATTCCCGTATCTGGAGTTCCTTCTGCCTACATTATAAAATTTAGGGTTAGGGTTCAGGACAGGAACCACAGAAGAACTGGACATCACACTTTAAGGAAAGCAGAGGTTTTAGAATTGGGGTAATGGATATTGCTAAAATGATTTCCTGACTGTATAGATATGGCAGAGAGGCTGAAGTAATTCTGCACAGAGTAGAGGACATAATAAAGGGATCTAATGGAGAGACTTGTAAAAGTAGAGTGAACCTACTTCCACTAGTGGAAGGATCAAGAATTAAAGGACGTAGAATGGAAGTGATTGGCAAAGACAAAAATGATAAGTCGAAAAGGTCAGGGTCTTGAATCTGCCATTGGAGCTAGTAATGGACTGATTCAACTGCAACATCCAAAGGGGAGCTGGACATATAGCTGAAAATAAAGTACAGTAAACCCTCATTTGAAGACATGGGGAGGGGAGAAATGGTGTCCATTATTGCTGTTAAAATTGAGTAAGGTATTATCATTGTACTAAGCTTTTGTACTTTCTGCTGGACAGGAGCAGGACAAAGGAGGAATAACTGGGATTGGACAAGTAATTATGTTAGCTGCTTTAGGGAGGCAGCTTGAAGTCTGTATGTGTAATCAACTGGATTACATCTACAACTGCAATTTCTTGCAATCTTGGTCAGAGCTATTCCCAAATCAAGCTGTGATACAATTTGAGTGTATGTTTTGTATGGTGCATCTGTAGAAGTTTGTAACAGTCACTAGATACATGCCGAATTTCCTCAGTCTTCTTAGGTGCATTGGTGTGTATGCTTGGCTTTCACGTCAGTGTACTGATCCATGGCAGATTATTGGTGATATTAACACCAAGGACCTTGAAGCTCTCAACCCATTTCCCTTTCTGCATCATAAATGCTGATTGGGGCATGCTGATTGGGCCACTCTGCACCCTTAAGTTGACAATTAGCTCCTTGGTCCTTGATACACCTAACAAATTCTGCCCTGACCAAATAATTTGCCCTCAGAAAATCCAAATCGATATTGGGGAATTTAAATATGCCTACAACAACAATAATTTCCATAATCTGTCTATGTTGTTGTTCCTTTATCTCCAGCTAGCTATTGGGAGGGCTATCGTATGACCCCATTAGAGTGACTGCACCATTTGTATGTCTTTGATGTGCCAAACAATATACTTTTATTTTGTCAAGAACTATGAGATAGGTTGCAGTTATATTGGAGTTCCAAGACAAACTGTAACAAGAGGGAGAACAATCATATTGCCTTTTAGAACATAAAGCCAAATAAAGGAATGTGACAACATTGTCCTTCAGGTTTCAGAAATCAACATTTTGCATGGCAGAACCATCTTTTGAAGACACTCTGGCTAACTTCAAACCCTAATAAACCAACACATTGACGAATCTGAACAAGGAAACGTTTCAATTGAAAAAGTATTTGGTGCAAATAGTACATGATTGATGTGCAACTCGATGAGTTCACATTAGAAAGTAGTTCACACCAGTGAATGATATCTCTTCCAAAATTGCTTTTAAATGGTAGATAGCAAACATCTCAAAAACGTATCTTTCTCACCAACGCGGCAAGTGCTCAGAAAAAATAATGGTAGTTCAATCTGCATTCAAGCTCCACTTATCAAAACATTCACTAAAACACAGTTTAGATCAACGTGAATTTGGTGACTGGGAAACAGGAAGGCGTGTGGTGAGGCAGTTGGGGAAGGAAGGTCTAACCTACCAATCGGCCACGCAGAGATTGCTTTTAATTTCACTCCCACTGGCGGAATCAGTTCGGTGGCGGGAGTGAGGAGGGGGCCGGTAAACCAACCACTGAGCGGACCAGAGGGAGCCGTCGGCCAACCCGGAAGTGGGTGGCGGGGCCGGCAGCGGCGCCGTGACGTCAGTGGGGCCCGGGCCTATTTGAATGAGCGGCGGCAACACGCCCCGCCGAGACACGCCCGCCATCACCCACCCACCCTGACCGACCGATAGGCACGGGCCCGGCCAGCCAGCCAGCCAGCCAGCCACTTCCCCCCCCACCCCACGGCTACTTCCCCTTACTCGGGGCTGCCCGTCCTTGCAGTCACCGCGACCGCAAACATGGCGTCCGACAACACCAGGAACCAACCGCCTCATCCTTCCCTCCTCCCCCTCCTTCCACCACCGCCGAGTCAAGCAGCAGGTGAACCGCACCTCCTCCCCCCCCCCCCCCCCCCCCTTCCCCTTCCCTCCCCAAAGGCCCAACTTACCGCCTGTCCGCAAGAAGTGAGGGATGGGGTTCGAAGCTGAAGAGCCCACTCCGCGGCAGCCTTGGAGGGAGCCTCATGAAACGGACGGCGCTCACTCATACACACTCTCTCAGGAGCTGCCTTCCTCGCGGCGGCGCCGTCGCTGCTTCAGCCCGGGGCTCGAGGCCCGCCCGCTTGTTCACTCTCCCTCGCGCCGCCGCCGCCGCGCGACCAACTGTCACCGAGCTCGCGACCGCCGCTCGCGCTGCCGCTGGTGGGTGAATGAGTAGAAGCGCGCGCTCGCCCGCCCGCCAGCTAGCCGCTACTTCTTTCTCGAAAGTTCTGTGGCGCTTCTCTCTCTTTCTCTCTGTGAATTTGTGTGTGTGTGTTTTTGCGCTTCTTCAACAATGGCACCGTTTCGGTTGCACAAGACGTCGTCGGCCGTGGCGACTTCTCCGCTCCGTCGACGTCACTCCGTCGGCCGAGCCGAGCGTCCTCCGCGAGACGGCATCCGGCGCCGCCAATCAGCGAGGCAGGGGTCGTCGAGCTCCGTCGCCGCAGCCGCAGCCGCTCCTGCTCAGTCCGGGCTGGAGCCACGGCGGAGGAGGAGGTATTGGTGCGCACACACATACGTCCGTGGAGAAAAGGTCCCTGCGTTCACTGTGCTCTTTGTAGGAGGGATCCTACGCGGTGCCCGGAATTGTATACTGGGGATAGTTTGCGAAGGGCGATTCAGCGGACGCATTCAGTTTGTGTGTGAGCTGCGGGGGGATCCTGGCGCCCGCCGCCCCACATCCACATTCCTCGTCTTGACTTGTTTCTGTTCCCTTCCTCACTACCCGCCTCCATTCAGGGATCCGCCGCAGGAGGGTTTAAAAGGAAGTGGGGCTTATCCGGAGTTTCTCTGCTTCCAACAAATGGATTCTGGCTTCTCTGCCGACACCAAGGACGCGGGTTCGGTGTTGGGGCATGGATTTCCTTGTGTCCAGAGCCTGATCTTCTATACATGATGGAGCTCAATTGAGTGTTTGTGTTCGGAGTCCCATGCCAAGATTAATTCCTCGTCAGTATCCATTCAGACCTTTTTAATGGATGTCCTTGCACCACTTTTATTATCTTGGAGCAAAAAGGAAAAGTGAAGTTTCATGGCCAGATTTTGATGCACATTAATATCTGGGGAGTTACCTCTCAACATAGCATGATAATGATGAAATTCACTGTGCAGCACAGCCTCTGGCTGTCTGAGGAAGTGTTTGAAGATCTAAACTTCAAACTAATCACTGCCATAAAGGTCACTGCCTACCAGGCAGCAGTGATCCCTCCTCCTGAACGCTGGCGAGGGACCAATAGGCGATACACACTGTATATTGGCGGGTGATAAGGTTGGCAAGTGATATGGTTCCCATACCCTGCCAGGGAATGTGGAGGAGTTTGGCTCGACAACATTGATGGTCCCTCACCAGCAATCAGGAGGGATCACTGCTGCCTGGTAGGCAGTGACCTTTTTGCAGAGTTTGAAATTTAGATCTTAAACATTTCTTCAGACAGCCAGAGGCTGTACTGCACAGGGGGGTAGTGGTGAATTTCATCATCATCATGCGATGTTGAGAGGTAACTAGATGTTTCTGCCATTTCAAAACCCAATTTTGAAGTTGACTCATGGATCAGTTTGGCTCCCTTTGGAACTAGCCATGGATTTTTCTTTAAGGTTGGAGTAGAAGTCTTCTTGGGCTTATCCATATATTTGAGTTGGAGTGTGTATAGAGATGACTGTTGTGTGCTGGTGCTAGGTTGGATTGATCAGTTACAATGCTTTCATTTATCCCAAGATATCAAGATATTTCCTCAGGACTCAGGTACTTGGTTGATCCAATGGATTATGACTCTGCCTGGAACTCGACTTGCATTCCCAACAACTGATCTAACCAACATTGTGAGAAACAGCTGTTTTAAAAAAAAAAGGTGATTCATTATTTAATGACAATGGTGAAGAAAATGATCAAGCTAGAGAAGCAAAGTCAATCAGAAGAGCTCAATTTCATTTTCTCCAGAAAGAATGTCAAGAAGCTGAAGCCAATGGAAGTCATATTCAAACCCACAAGACATTTTGGAGATATTGAAGCGAGAAATGCTGTCCTGGAAAGCATGTTGAAATGCCAAAGCACACTTGAAAAAGCGTACAGAGCACTCATGGCAATTCCTCCTAGCTTAGTTGAAGATATTTGAGTTGCTGGCCTCTTTGTCACAAAATTGTGCGCATCATTGAGTGATGAGACTAATGATGTGCAATCTTATGATTTTGAGATCTTACCTAATGACAAAGTATGTTTACATTTGTGAAATAAAGGTAAATTTGCTAAGAAAGAATTAGTTTTAATTTGAAAATCACAAAATTTAAAGTTTTGAAAATTAATAATTTTAGTCAAGGCAAAGTGATTAATTAATGATTAATCACTTTTTCAAAGTTAACCAGAAAGCAGCCCTAGTTCTAATTGCTTATGCTTTGAAATTGCTACGTTTGTGTTGTAAGAGCAAGTTTAACACACCGTACAAAGGCTCTAACAACATTAGGAGCCTTTTAATGGGACGATTTTTATTCATTCACAGGATTGTTTGCTACCTCTTAAAGGTGGTGTTCTTCACAGATGATATTGATGTGGCTCACTGTCGTGAAGGTACGACAACAGCATATCGAAATATTACAATTCCTTGGCAGCAGTGACAGGGAAGTAACACACGCATATATATTTGCAAGTCAGGCGTATGCGTGCTGGAGGGAGTGTTGTTATCACGTGACTGCTGGACCTGTCCTGATTGGTAGAGTTTGCAGGTTTGGGAGGTACTGAAGCTGTTTTTGAAGCCGTGTCTCTTTTACATGGTAAACCTTTCCACCAGTGGTGGCATGAATATTCAGATGCCAATGAACTGGTCTCCTTTACCCTGTCAAGGTTTTTAGAATATTGTCTCATTTCCAGACTTTAATAAGTTATGGATTTTTAAATGGCTAGGAGGAAAGATACAATTTACAACTGTCCAATAAATGTGTCAATGTTAATATGCAGTTATACTGGAAAAATCCACAGACATTGTAGCATAATGTATTGTTATGGAGAAGGTCCTTCTGAAAAAAATTAGTTTAAAATATATTCCATTTGAAGTCAATTTTAAATCTAAGATTTAGTTTTTTGGAAAGAAGTTTCCCTTGCAATTAAAAATGTGATAAAATTAGAATTCTCTTTTTATATGCAAATGCTCATAACATTTATCCCCAGGTGATTACACAAAAGGTTGCACTTAGAACAATTAACATATTCTATTCACATACTATTGGACAGATCGCCAAATTTAATCACTCCAGTTGCAGTCATGCTTTCAGCTGCCAAGGTCCTTAACTCTGAAATATATTCCCTTGGCCTCTGCTTTCTTCCTTTTGGAAAAGCTTTTGTTCATCTGCCAAATTTTGTTTGATAACACTCTCGTGAAACATTAAATATTGTTGCAACAGTTACTTATTAATGTATGCACAGTAACAGATTTTTTACATGTAACCAGAAGCAGATTACATGAAAATAATCAGGCTCTTAAGGCTCAAGGGTTATGGGGAGAAGGCAGGAGAATATGATTAAGAAGAAAATGGATCAGCCATGAATGATGGGCCAAATGGCCTAATTCTGCTCCTATAACTTATGAACTCTTTCTAAACCATCATCTGTTAAAATAACGAAAAGTTGAAATATACCTCAAATAAAATTGCATGCTTTTTGCACCTCATGGCCATGCTACATTCAGTCTAGTTTAAGCCCAAAATAGGACTAGCGTAATTAGTATATCAGAGATTCAATATAATTTGTGGTCCATTAAAAGTTCTTATAACAAAGGACAACGGACATGATTTAATGGTTTCAATTTCATTCACTGGTATTGATTCACAGCTCTTTTTCAGTCCATGAAATCATAAAACATGATTAAATAGCTATAAAAAGCATCTTATTGGCATTACAATCAAATCAACAGGAATGCATAATTGTTAGTAAGTACTGCTGTGCAGCAATTCTGCACTTTTTAAAGATGAACAGTAATTTAGATTCCATTTCCTTAAATCATGCAGTTTTCTTTCATTCGCTTAGATGGTTGGAAATTTATAGCACTCACCCATGTAAACTTATCACAATTTCACATGATCCAAGTTTGAAATCGGGAAGAATTTGGAAGCATGGGAAACTGGAGATGCTGGAAATTTGAGCAAAACATGAGGTGCTGGAGCATCTCAGTGGACGAGGTAGCATCTGTGGAGGGAATGGAAATGCTATGTTTCGGGTTGGGACTTTTCTTTAGATTAATGGAGTGGGGGGGGGGGGGGGGAGAAAGCTGGAAAAGAGGGGGGGGGGCAAAGACTGGCAGGTGATAGGTGGACATAGGTGGGGGAGATGGGTGGTTGGCAGACAAATGGAGTAAATTACAACGGTTCGAAGTGACAAGGAAACATTGGTGTCAGATGAGAGAAGGTGATAAATCTAAAGCTAGAGGAAGGGATTATAGGTGGAAGTGGATGGGGGGGGATAAAAGGGAAATATGGGATTGGAAATGTGTGAAAGTGGATATGGGAAAGAAAATGGAGAGGATATTACTTGCAATTGGTGAATGCAATGCTCATACCATTGGGTATAAGCTACCCAAAGGGAACAGGAACTGCTGTTCAAGTTTGCATGTGTCCCCAGCACCCTTCCAGGTGAGACAAAGTTTCACATGCACCTCTTCAAACCTCAACCACTGCATTTGGGGCTCCTGATGTGGCTTCCTTTACATTGGCGAGACCAAGCATAGACTAGGCGACCACTTTGCCAAATACTGCTGGATCACAGGTTGCTAACTCCTGCCCTTGGCCTCCTCCATTGCCAGAGTGAGACCATGTGCAAACTTGAGGAACACTTGGGATAACTTAGACCCCAACAATATGAGCATTGAATTCTCCAATTCCACGTGGTATCCCCACCACCCCCTTTCCTGCGCACATATTTCTCCCACGACCCCCCCACCCATGGACCCTGCTCCCTTCCCCTCCTCCATACACTCGCCTCCCATCCCAGTCACCTATTTTACTTTTAACTTATCAGTTTGAAGGATCATCTGCATTTCCTCCCCAGATGCTGCCCAATCTGCTGAGTTCCTCTAGCATTTTGTGTTTTGCTCCAGAAATGTAGAGGTGTAGAAACACCGTGGAACAATTAGCAAATGAGTAACTTTTTTTGCTTTGCTTAATTTAAAAAACCACAATTTCACAACATCACGGTTTATTTCTGACTCCCATTTTGCACTGCAAATTAAGATTTTGTTTGTCATGAAAAAAGGCAGATGCTTCTACAAACGGGAACTAGCAGAAAGTTGTTAAGAGCCTTTAAAACTGAAAAGTTGGTTATATTTTCTATCTTTTTCTTGTCAATATTTGTATTTTTTCTAATGCCACTAATTTTGTTTCGATTTTAATGTAAAGTGGAGGTATTTGAGAGAAATTAAATCCAATTCCACTAAAGCCAGAAATATTAAACATTATTCTGTGAGATTTTTGGTGCTGTGATACATAATTTGGATCCATTTCCATCAGATTGTGTGTATATTCAAAGATGCCAACTTCTCCAGGTTTAAAATCTTCCCTCTTGTCATACCTATTGAAAAATTAAAATGAGAACAGAAGAATATTAATAGATTTATTTGATCAGTTCTTGAAATTCCCTATAACAAACATTTCTCATCATGAACTTTTTCAGTTAATGCCAGCAAAGCCATTTACGTCCCGTTTATAGACAATAGAATCCTTGAAGTAAAAATCGTGATTTTTTTAAAGAGATTCCTAAACTTGCACCAAAGTAATCAGTGCGTGATTGTGATTTTAAACTATCCTGGTTTTCAATATGCACTGGGCAGCCACAGACTTACATATAAAAGAATGTCCTCCAGGCAGCTGCTCGCCAACCACCTGATTACAGGCTGTTTATCTGAAAATAGACTCAAGGAATCTTAAATCACAAGCAGAAGCCATTTAGCTACTGTAAATGTGCCAGTGCATACGTGTGGGTTTTAATTCACAGGATCATTCGACTGAAAAATCAGCTTTTACTTCCCCAGAATGAATTGAGATAATGATCAACTGAGTGATTTTGCCCATTTTCAGAAATTTGGCCAGACATTTCCAGGTGTGAGTAACCCTTGCAGTGCACATTCCCTGTGTAATGTTCCTATTAGCGCATTGTAAGGGAACCTGGACCATTTTGTCCCAGAGGTTCTCATCTTTGATTACGTGGTTTTAAAAAAGACCAGTGTCAAATGAGGACATCTACCAGCAACGTGAATGATTTAATACATCATCCATTCCCTCTTCCCTACACTCCTGTACTGTGCCAATTGCTCCAGCCATCCTCTATTTCCATGTTCTTAAGTATTCTCTTTTGACTTCACACTCAATTAAGGAGATTTATTCACTGCCATATAGGATTTGTACATCATTTCCTACTGAAAAGGACAATGTAAAATTTGATGTGTAGCATCACAAAATTTTGCTTTTTTTTTTAAAACCCATTCTAACGTGGGCAGAAACATTGGGCATTTGTTGGATAATAAGTCGAATTAGATCTTTAAATCAAAGCATACATATATTAAAAGTGTTCCAAGCATTCACGTGGAAATAACACACCTCCAATTTTGATTGAGTTCAAGAAATCGGGAAACACCAGTCTGCGCAGAAGCCACATCAATGTGCACCGAAACAGCTAGAGGGACAGACAGTAGTTAGAACAATGCTTGGAAAATCTGTCTTTTATAAAATGGCTACTTGAAAATAATTTCAGCAGTCATTAAATAACATTCTGCTTTTGATAAATAGCCATTTGATGGAATCAGAATGTTTAGGAGGAAGAAAAAAGTTTAAGAAATCAAACAATAATGAACAAAAACTTTTTTTTTTTAAAGAAAGTTAATGAGATGGTCAATGAGGTTTAAGCTGAGGGGAAATATTTAATAGGAACCTTAGGGGCAACTTTTTCACACAGATGTGTTTTTCATCTATCGTAGCTGATGAGCTTTACACTAACAGTAATTTATTGCATTTTGATTATATCTTCATTGATTATATATTCTGTCTCCTGCTTGATATAATTGAAGTGATAAGTCACTGTTGTTTGTTCTGTTATTTAAAACTTAAAAGAGAACTGAAATGTAATTCAACACTTATTTTACTGACTACTATGATCTAATTCTTGGTGACAAGCAAACACATAATTTGTTTATGAAAAGGTAATGCTGAATGTTTGTTTTGTGATAATTCTCTCACAATACATGATAACTTTTAACACTGGCACCAGTTTAAGGTCATGAAAGATTTTTTTGTGTAAGCTAATGTTTGTTTTTCACTACACTCCAATGTGAAACAAACCAGAACATTTCAATAACATAGTATTAACACACAACTACTAAAATGCTTAGTAAAAACTTGTCTTTCCCCTTCCTGTATTCTTTCTCCCAGTATTAATTTTACAAACAGTATTTCTAACGCATGTGTGCTATAGCCACCTATCAATTATTTTGTACATTAATGCTAAAATATTCTAACTGAGTTCCAGCCCTCATCCCCATTTTGAAGGACAGATATGAACGATACAATTCTGGCATTTTATTTGCTACAAATCAATGCTCAGGAAGTAGAGACATGATCATGCCCTCAATGTTGTTGGAGCCCTGTTTTAAAATAACCAATATAAATGTGTGAATTGATAAGTGATGTGAAATAAGATGAATTTTAAAAAGACAGATTCCACATCGCGCGGGTTTACGGTTCTTGATTAAGTGAACACAGAAGTATTATTTGTAAATCGCAACATCTACAGAAAAATAATGTAAACCAGTGTTGATGGTGTCATGGAAGAGGGACATTGCTTTTTTAAATATTTATTTTAATGGTTAACAGGACCATTGCTAGATATTTGGTCCTAAAGACAGCTACTAGGCAATTTACTCATTGTACTGGGGTGGGAGATTGCAGCCTTCACAACTGATTCAAATTGGAAGTCATCGCCCTTGGATTTTAAAACAAAATGGAACTATCAAGTGTCACAGACCTGCTGTTGGAGGCACAACCTCATGTAGTTTTTGCATAGCGACTCCACCCGGATAGTTGTGGTGAGATACATATAGTAACAACCCTGTGTAGCAGGTATTTACTACCAGATGTGCAATCACTGCAAAGAATCCTAATTTATAAAAGAAGGATTTGTGGTACTTGATCGTTCTGTGCAACAAAATAAACAATAGTAATTAGTAATGTGTAGAAAGGAACTGCAGATGCTGGTTTACACTGAAGTATAAATTAGTAATGTTAATTTACTGAGACTCACATTTAGGAACGGGGTACAGGAGGCTATTCAGTCCTGCAGCCAGTCCCACACTTTGGTTAGGTCATTTGGACCTTAAACTCCTCTATCTGCCTTGTTCTACATTCATTGAGACACTGACCCAAATCTTGAAACATTTATTTGATCGAGTATCTTTAATTTTTTATCTTGGTAAGTAGAAGGATGGAAGAGAAACTTCAGAATTCCAACACAATTTTTACCATTTCTGATACCACTCCAAGGTTGTATTCTAGTTTTAGGAATGTGTCCCCTTGTCTTCATTTCTCCATCTGTCATATTTATTATTAAAGAGCATATATTTGATCACCCTCAAATATTAAAAGTGATGACAACCAAGTTTATTACCTCATAATTTAGGACTTGGTGTAATTCAAATGAATCTACTATATCTCATCCAAGGTCTACACTTTACTGCTCGATGAAATAATCCAGATGGGGTGAAAATAAGAAACTGCTGTTAACACATCTCATCCTCACCATCTATTCACAGCAATAAGGTTTCCACTTATTTAGCTTTCTTGATCACTTTTAACCTTTGCACAAGTACACGTATGTGTTAATCGGTTCCTTTATTTCTTTGCACTCCCAAATCTCTGCATTGTTTCACTTAGGTCTTAAAATGGATAAACTTGCACAATCCCATCTGGCCACTCATGTAGTTTTTGTGAATTCCAGCTAGAACACAAGGTGCTTCGAAGGAGCTCTTTTAAAATAAAGAGACCTTAGGCTGAGTTATCTAGGCTATAGGCCAATAAAATGTAACTGTCCTCACAAATCTGTTTCTGGTGAGATGGTTGGTAGATTGGTGGAATCGTAGTGTCTTAGAGAAATACAGCGCAGAAAAGGGTCCAGAAAAACGGATTCAACCTCAATCATTGACCCTCCATTTACTCCCACATTCTCATCACACTAATATAGGATTCCACCACTCGGCTACACGTTAGAAACAATTTATAGTGGTCAATTAGCTTACCAAGCAGCACATCCTTGGAGTATGAGAGGAAGCTGGAGCACCTGAAGGAAACCCATAGTCCCAACTTTGCTGGGACAAAGTATTAATATGGATTGTCCAGAGTCTTCGGAGGTCAGAACCCAGACACCCAAAATCTGCCTTTTTTGTTCAGTGTTAGGGAATGGCTCCCTGGATACACAAGTAGTAGAATATTAAATGACCAGTTAAACTGCATTGAATGTCAAGGATATGCCTTTAGCGATATGTTAATACATGAGACTGCCTCTTAATATTTTCCCTGAAGCTACTGTAGTCTAATTCTCCTCTACCTCATTGCAGACATTGGACTTTGCTCTGGAAATGTGTGTTATGATACTAATAACTATATTCTGCACTCTGCATCTTTCCCTTTGCTCTACTTCTATGTACTTGATTTATTTATGTATAGTATTATCGGATTTGATTGCATGCAAAACATGGCTTTTCACTGTACCTTGGTATACATGATAATAAAACTAAACCTGATCTCATCTTGGGAGGTTTCAGTGAGAGCCAATAAATATTATTGTCCTCATTGGTACTGCTCGGAATGTCCCATACCCTATAACTGGGATCAGTGTAGGAACAAGGAACAGTAGATACTAGTTTACAAAAAAGACACAAAGTGCTGGAGTAACTCAGCACGTCAGGCAGCATCTCTAAAGAACATGGATAGCTGACGTACGTGTCGGATCGTTTCAGTTTTTCAGACTGGTTTCAATAGTTTTAAAGTATGCTCCTCTCACCTTAAAGCTATTCTCTCATGTTTTTGACATTAGTTTAGAGATACAGCACAGAAACAGGCCCTTCGGCGCACCGACCTACGATCCCCGCACATTAACACTACCCTACAACACGTTAGGGACAATTTTTTACATTTACACCAGGCCAATTAACCTACAAACCTGCACGTCTTGAGTGTGGGAGAAAACCCACAGGTCATGGAGAGAACGTACAAACTCCGTACAAACAAGCACCCCCCCTTAGTCAGAATCGAACCCGGGTCTCTGGCGCTGTAAGCTGGTAACGCTATGCCACCGTGCCGCCCTTCAATCCTTAACTGTCTACCACATACCATTTATCACAATCATGAGCATGATTCCAGATCATGGAGAGTGCCCTCCATAATGTTTTGGACAAAGACCCATCATTTATTTATTTGCCTCTGTGCTACACAATTTGAGATTTGTAATAGAAAAAATTGCATGTATTTAAAGTGCACACTGTCAGATTTTAATAAAGGCCATTTTTATACATTTTGGTTTCACCATGTAGAAATTACAGCAATGTCATGTAAATGAAAGTAGTCATGCTTAATGTTTTGTTGCATATCCTTTGCATGCAATGACTGCTTGAAGTCTGCGATTCATGGACATCACCAGTTGTTGGGTGTCTTCTTTGGTGATGCTCTGCCAGGCCTGTATTGCAGCCATCTTTAGCTTATGTTTGTTTTGTGGGCTAGTCCCCTTCAGTTTTCTCTTCAGCATATAAAAGGCATGCTCAATTGGGTTCAGATCGGGTGATTGACTTGGCGACTCAAGAATTGACCTTTTTTAATTTTGAAAAACTCCTTTGTTGCTTTAGCAGCATGTTTGGGATCATTATCTTGCTGTAGAATGAACCGCCGGCCAATGAGTTTTGAGGCATTTGTTTGAACTTGAGCACATAGGATGTGTCTATACACTTCAGAGTTCTTTATCCTATTTTTGCAGCTAACCAGTAGTTTGCATCTTGCAGTGTAGCCTCTGTATTTCTGTTCATGAAGTCTTCTGCGGACAGTGGTCATTGACAAATCCACACCTGACTCCTGAAGAGTGTTTCCGATCTGTCAGACAGGCGTTTGGGGATTTTTCTTTAGTATAGAGAGAATACTTCTGTCATCAGCTGTGTAGGTCTTCCTTGGCCTGCCAGTCCCTTTGCGATTAGTAAGCTCACCAGTGCTCTCTTTCTTCTTAATGATGTTCCAAACAGTTGGTTTTGGTAAGCCTAAGGTTTGGCTGCTGTCTCTTAACAGTTTTATTCTTGTTTCTCAGTATCATAATGGCTTATTTGACTTTCATTAGCACAACTTTGGTCCTCATGTTGATAAACAGCAATAAAAGTTTCCAAAGGTGATGGAAAGACTGGAGGAAAGACTAGATGCTGAGAGCTCTCTTATACCTGCATTAAGGAGGCAATTAAACACACCTGAGCAATTACAAAGACCTGTGAAGCCTTGTGTCCCAAACATTATAGTGCCCTGGAATGTGGGGACTATGTATAAACACAGCTGTAATTGCTACATGGTGAAACCAAAATGTATGAAAATGGCCTTTAATAAAATCTGACAATGTGCACTTTAACTATGTGATTTTTTCTATCACAAATCTCAAATTGTGGAGTACAGAGGCAAATAAATAAATTATGGGGCTTTGTCCCAAACATTATGGAGGGCACTATAGATGTTACCCTTGAAAACATATTTTTTAAATGGTAGTTGTAAAGACTTTATCCTTTTTTGCAAACTGAAATGTAAGAGCACTCTGATAACTTGAAACAAATACTGCAATGAAATACAAATGACCATGCAGTCAAGAGTATAAATACAACATTTCATCATTCCAAATTTAGTCCTTGCGTCATTTAATTCTTTGTTACTCACATTTCTTTCCAGATTGTATTAAATGCTTACATTTGTGCTCCACTGGTTCTAAAAATACATTTGGAGGGTAATTAATATTGAAGATTCAATAATAACAAATTAAGATTCCTTTTTAGTTTGCGCAGTGGGATAATTATACTATAGTTTAACAATCTTATTAAACATACATTGTGTGACACAAGACTAATTTATTTGTACAATTAAGATCCAAAATCACCTTTTCTTTGTAAGTACATTCAATTAAAACTTGAATTTTTAGCAGGACATTGTCCTTGAATACTTACAGGTATGAACATCCCATTGCTGCAACAACGTTCAAGATGGGAAATGTGTAGATTATAAAGCGCAATTCTTTGTGAGGTAGAAATGAATATAAAAAGATGAAACCAATTGAGGGGAAGAGCATCCTCCAGCTCCTCCTGTCCTGTGCTCCAAGAGGCAGAAAAACAACGGTACAACCAAGAGCCCGAGGTAGTGCCGAGTAAAAGTACCATAAAAAGGGTGATGTCTGAATAGATTCTCAGTCAAGGAAACATGCACGCAATTCAAATCAACAAACTCACAAAAATATACATATATAAGGAATTTGCAAATAGCTGCAATGAATACTGTGAAATTTTGCACTGTAATTTCTGGAAAATTTACTCAAATTAGCTAAGGATACAAACATAACTGTCCTATTTTTTTAAATTAATAAGGATCACTTTTTAAAACATCCAACACAATTTCTAACAATCTTAGATTCAGCCCCGTTACTCCACAATTGACAGCTCAAAATTTTACTCAAACTAGATGTAGCTATGGCTCCTTAAAGTTGGAATGAAGTGAGTGACAAATTATTTGGTGCCATGGTTATTCATGCCAATTATCAATTCTCATAGCCAGATTTTATCAATTACATTTGTGACAGGGCTGGATTTCAATCCACACTCAGTGAAATGCCTGTCTTAAACTCACATCATCAACTGGTTCTACTTGTGCCACTAATGTAAACATTTTCTGGGGAGAGGAATCTGAATTTGCCTACAATCCATTGGCCACTGAATGAATCTATCATCCACAAATCAGGTGAAATAACAAGGTTTTCAAAAGAATAGCTACCATTACACAGTCTCACTGACAAGAAAAATACTTCAGGAATCATGCATTTACAGATTATGATTTTCTGCCTGCTAATTTTACTGTATGTTAAATCACGGATTACTTACACAAAACATCCTAAAATAAGCTCCCAACACGAAACCCATGGCATATGTGTACGTTAGAACATTTACTCTCAATGAAAATGGTTCAACATTTACTGATCATCCTCAAAAATAATTTGGGAAGAACTTAATGAATTGAATGCAATTTAGATATAATGATTGTCAAAGAGTAATTATTAAAAAAAACTAACTAATCAATCCAAGGTCTAATTTAAATCTAATTGAATGGTTGATCTAGTGTCATCCTAGCTCTTGTGGTTTACCTATTTCGGTAGAATTTCCAATATTTTACTCTTAAAATAATTCTAATCCACATGGAGAAATT
This sequence comes from Malacoraja senta, assembly GCA_038087875.1. Taxonomy (NCBI): domain Eukaryota; kingdom Metazoa; phylum Chordata; class Chondrichthyes; order Rajiformes; family Rajidae; genus Malacoraja; species Malacoraja senta. The sequence continues at coordinate 19,475,704 of CM075985.1, read as the reverse complement.
CAGAGTCCAGCAGAGGAGGACAAAAGGCTTAATTAGGAAAGGGAAAATAGATTATGAAAGAAAACTGACTGCAAAAGTTTTTATAGATATGTCAAGAGGAAAAGATTAGTTAAAACAAATGTAGGTCCCTTGCAGTCAGAAACAGGCGAATTGATCATGGAGAACAAGGACATAGCAAGGGACCGGGGGTTAAATGAGATGGAGGAACTGAGTGAAATCCAGGTTAGCCGGGAAGTGGTGTTAGGTAAATTGAATGGATTAAAGGCCGATAAATCCCCAGGGCCGGATAAGTTGCATCCCAGAGTACTTAAGGAAGTAGCCGCAGAAATAGTGGATGCATTAGTGATAATTTTTCAAAACTCTTTAGATTCTGGAGTAGTTCCTGAGGACTGGAGGGTAGCTAATGTAACCCCACTTTTTAAAAAGGGAGGGAGAGAGAAAACGGGGAATTACAGACCAGTTAGTCTAACATCGGTGGTGGGGAACATTCTGGAGTCAGTTATTAAAGATGGGATAGCAGCACATTTGGAAAGTGGTGAGTTCATTGGACAAAGTCAGCATGGATTTATGAAAGGTAAATCATGTCTGACGAATCTTATAGAATTTTTCGAGGATGTAACTAGTAGAGTGGATAAGGGAGAACCAGTGGATGTGTTATATCTGGACTTTCAGAAGGCTTTCGACAAGGTCCCACATAAGAGATTAGCATACAAACTTAAAGCACATGGTATTGGGGGTTCAGTATTGATGTGGATAGAGAACTGGCTGGCAGACAGGAAGCAAAGAGTAGGAGTAAACGGGTCCTTTTCAGAATGGCAGGCAGTGACTAGTGGGGTACCGCAAGGCTCAGTGCTGGGACCCCAGCTATTTACAATATATATTAATGATCTGGATGAGGGAATTGAATGCAACATCTCCAAGTTTGTGGATGACACAAAGCTGGGGGGCAGTGTTAGCTGTGAGGAGGATGCTAGGAGGCTGCAAGGTGACTTGGATAGGTTGGGTGGGTGGGCAAAGGCAAGGCAGATGCAGTATAATGTGGATAAATGTGAGGTTATCCACTTTGGTGGCAAAAACAGGAAAGTAGACTATTATCTGAATGGTGGCTGATTAGGAAAAGGGGAGATGCAACGAGACCTGGGTGTCATGGTACACCAGTCATTGAAAGTAGGAATGCAGGTGCAGCAGGCAGTGAAGAAAGCAAATGGTATGTTAGCATTCATAGCAAAAGATTTGGTATATGAGCAGGGAGGTTCTACTGCAGTTGTACAGGGTCTTGGTGAGACCACACCTGGAGTATTGCGTACAGTTTTGGTCTCCTAATCTGAGGAAAGACATTCTTGCCATAGAGGGAGTACAGAGAAGGTTCACCAGACTGATTCCTGGGATGGCAGGACTTTCATATGAGGAAAGACTGGATAGACTCGGCTTGTATACGTTGGAATTCAGAAGACTGAGGGGGGATCTTATAGAAACGTACAATATTCTTAAGGGGTTGGACAGGCTAGATGCAGGAAGATTATTCCCGATGTTGGGGAAGTCCAGAACTAGGGGTCACAGTTTAAGGATAAGAGGGAAGACTTTTAGGACCGAGATGAGGAAATCATTTTTTACACAGAGAGTGGTGAATCTGTGGAATTCTCTGCCACAGAAGGTAGTTGAGGCCAGTTCATTGGCTATATTTAAGAGGGACTTAGATGTGGCCCTTGTGGCTAAAGGGATCAGCGGGTATGGAGAGAAGGCAGGGATGGGATACTGAGTTGGATGATCAGCCATGATCATATCAAATGGCAGTGCAGGCTCGAAGGGCCGAATGGCCTACTCCTGCACCTATTTTCTATGTTTCTATGATTCTTTTTGCCGCCAACTGTTGTTGCTTTTTGCTGATAATCTTCCTGTCAATTTATAATGAATTATTGATGGATGAACAGTTAAGCCATTGCTGATTATTAACAATAACCAATGACTGCACAACAATAAAGTATATATTAGATTTTGTCCAATATGTAATTGGAATATATTTTTCAAATTCTAGATTCTTGCAGAAACAATCACATTTTCTCCGAGTCTGCTTTATGTTTTCCTAAAGTAACCCAAGGATGTGCAAAGGATAGTCCCCATTCCGAACTCTTATTTAAAACTATATTGTACCAAAGTACTTCTCCCTCAGGCCAAATGAGTCGTCCCCAAAATATAGAATCCACAGACATGGTTAGAGCTGAAACGAAATTCACTGGAATGTTATTGAATGTATTGATTATGCTGAATGACCGTGTGTTTAAATTTAAGTTCCTTTCTCCAAAGAAACTACATGTTACTTACCCAACCATACCAATCCAGCTGACACTGCATGGCAAAGACTTCTGAAAATTGAAATTCGACGGCTGACTACTGATGACAGCAGCATGAGACCGAGGAATATGGAAAGTTCAGATCGGAATATGATGATAGATAGAGCAGACATCCAGATAAATGTGCCAAATTTCTGCTGCATCCAGGCTGTAAATGCCAAGAGGACTGTAGGGAAAGATGAAATATGCAGTTTACAAATGAACCACCTCCTCACAGTGCTGATATAAATCTTTCAAGAGTTTTGCCACTGGAAGTAAATGCCTTGTGTATCATTATTTCAAATTTTAATTAGTTCATCACAGTTTCAATATTTCATGCACTATATATTCTCAATTTGGCTCAACTTGTCTCTAACTCAAAAGGTTGTGAGTTCATGCACTGTGATTGCACCTGTGTGCATAAATCAGGGTGACACTGCATTAGTATTGAGCATTGCATCATCAGAGCTTCCAACATTCAGTTGAAATATTAGTCCAGGACTAATAACCACTATCTTCGAGACACAGAAGACACAATATCCTAGTTAAATTAGGTCTCCTGGTTTTTTTGTGTGACTATTAATTCGCATACCAATCAAACTAAAAATAGTAGACACAAAAAGCTGGAGTAACTCAGCGGAACAGGCAGCATCTCTGGAGAGAAGGAATGGGTGACGTTTCGGGTCGAGACCCTTCTTCAGACCAGAAGCGTCACCCATTCCTTCTCTCCAGAGATGCTGCCTGCCCGCTGAGTTACTCCAGCTTTTTGTGTCTAACCTCAGTTTAAACTAGCTGCAGTTCCTTCTTACACATTTCACTAAAAATAGGCTCTAATTCTTTTAATTCTTCCCCACAGCCATCAGGCTATTAAACTCGCCAACAAACAGTCTCTGAACTGTAACAGCCTATTGCTCTTTATCTGCTTATTTATGTGTATATTGAACTGAACTGTTCTGTATTTCTGCTTACAATATTCTGTTGTGCTGCAGCAAGCAAGAATTTCATTGTCCTATCTGGGACACATGACAATAAACTCTCTTGACCTGACTTAATTCATGGGCCCTTGTAACCTGACCACTTTTTTTAACCATAACCTCTGAATGCAAAATATAATTGTAAAAGAGGGTGGTGCAATAATAAGGTCCACCTCCCCCAAAATAAACAAAGAATAAATTACAAAATTGTACTACTCACCAATGGGCAATGCAAATATATTTGGGAGTGTTCTCGTGCAGTAAAAGAGAAGATGAAACTGAGTTGCTGAAATCCAACAGTAAAAAACAGCTACCGTTGTGCCAAATTGTTTCCGAACTTCTTTCTGAAACTTCCAGAATGCATAAATCACACAGAGACCTAGGCATCCTCGGACTTAAAACACAAAAGAAAGTGATCATAATTAAATATACTTTAAACAATGTTATTCTGTTGCCGATTTTAAAACATTACAAAATTAAAATAAAAGTACTTAAGAGTCATAGAAAATAAGAGTCATATTGCACAGAAACAGGCCCTGCTGACCATTCTGCCCCGCTATATGAATCTCATTTTACAGCATTAAGTTCCTTCTAAGCCTTACCTATTTGAGTGTCAGTCTCAATTTTTCTTAAACATTGTGTTTTGTTTGATTCTACACCTCTTCTGTCAGCGAGTTCCACATATCAGCCACTCTATGAATGTTCCACTCAAATCCCTACTTCTCACCCTAAACCACTCTTGTTTTTTCATACCCGTACCATGGAGAAAAGATTCAGACTATCAATTCTATCTATCCCTCTCATAATTGTATATGCCTCCATTAGGTCACCTCTCAGCTTCCTTCCCTCCCCATAGAAAACACACACCCACCCCATCCAATCTCTCCCCATAATTAAAGTTCTCCAATCCAGGCAACATTCTGTGAATCACCTCTGCACCTTCTCCAGCAAAATCACATCCTTTCAAATCTGATGACCAGAACCATACACAATGCTCCAAGTGCAGTCTAACCAGTTTTTTTTTACAAAATTCGAAAATAATGCCCCGACTTTTATATTTTACTATACCAAGTGCAGACCCGTTGGGGTCTGCTCCCCCAAAGCACCTGGCCCCTACCCGTAGTCCCCATGAATTCTGCATGAATATGCATGCCATATTCTTTCAATGCAATTCCATCTAACTTCAAGGATCCATGGACTTGAACTCAGTTCCTTTGTTCACCAACATTTCTTAATGCTCGCTATTTATTCTTTGTTATGTTTAATGCTGCCTGAGGTCTATCTTCAAGATAAAGAAAGGAGACAGCACTTTGTGTCAATAGTTCTATTTTACTAGTAGTGTTCTACAGGCTAAACACAAAATGCTGAAGTAACTCAGCGGGACAGGCAGCATCTCTGGAGAGAAGGAATGGGTGACATTTCGGGTCAAGACCCTTCTTCAGACCTTCTACAGGCTTCTCATTCTGCAACTAGATCACATGACTTCACTACGTCATGCACTTAATTTGCATGTTACAACCCAGTTTGAATTGTAACAACATAACACACTTTATGTCCCACCAGAATTTGACTTCACAGAAGGCACTACCTCACAATCATTGAGATTAAATTCCATCTGTTCATGCTCTGTTACCCTCTATTACCACCCTCCCTCCTATGACCAATCTAGTTGTGTACCCAATTGGCCATCTCACCTTGTATCCCATGAGTTTGAACCTTTTGGACCAGCCTACCTTGCCAAAGGCCTTGCAACAGTCCATGGATAATTTGCAGTTTCAGTCTTCCTCCCAAAGTAGATAAACTCACATGTTATTACATCTCTAATTTATCTATACTTTGCCCAATAATTAACTAATCTATATTTCTTTGCTGGTTTTGTAGCTTATTTACAATTTCCAACTTTGTTGTGAAAGATTTGACATTAAATCAGTGGCATTATCATTTCAAGACAAGGAAGCTGTAAATCTTTTTCATTGGCTTTAAAATATAAGGTCATAAGTGATAGGAGTAGAATTGGGCCATTCGGCCCATCAAGTCTACTCCGCCATTCAATCATGGCTGATCTCTCTCTCTCTCTCTCCTAACCCCATTCTCCTGCCTTCTCCCCATAACATGACACCCGTACTAATCAAAAATCTATCTATCTCCGCCGTAAATATATAATAATAATGTAACATAATCTAACAAGACTAATTCGGCACAGCCACACAAGATTAATTCCAATATGTTTACTGGTTTCTCCATTAGAAAAGTAGAATATTCCAACCATCAGTACCGTCTCCACTTCTAGTCATTTTTTAAGCAATTCAGAACTTAATGTACATTAAAAATTGTAATCCAAAGTTACCATTAATTATCCAACAGAGATGGCACACTACAAAATATTATTGTTCATGTTTTTGTCAATATACACAATAAGAGGACAATTTAATTTAAAAATGGGATGAACGAATTTATGGACAAGAAGTGTAATTACTTCAATGATTCAGAAAGTTTAATAATAAACTGGGTTATGTATTGTAAGTGGTTTTTATTTGGGATGGAAGCAATACAATCAGCGCAACGACATTCCCAGGTGTGTCAATCATACAGGAGTGAGACATCCTCCAACAATAGCAGAGTGATTGCAATTTACACCAGTTGTCAAAGGAGGCATTTTCTCAGCTGCAGTAATGTAGGACTATTACTTTTCCTGCGGCACCTTTTAAAATATATTTATTTATCATGCGTTATGCAAATAAAGGCCACGAATCCTCTACCCCTTGGCTTCTTCTGTTTCGAAACTGCGGTACAATTTAAATTAAATAAGCCAGTCATACCTAGAAGCTGCGAGTAAAACTTGGACACATCAAGAGCTGAGAGGAAAAAAGCTGCTGGTGCAGAGAGCAATGAAATAATAAGCGGTCCCACGAAGGTCCTTGGAACAACCCCGGGGAACTCGTGGTGATCATACTACAATGCAAGGAGGGAAATGCAAGAGTCACATATCAACCACCAAAGCCAAATCAAAATGAACGACATGAAGTATTGTACCGCAAGGAGAAAGGTTGCCTACAATTGTAGTTTACGAAATCTAATACCTTATCCAGGTGCAAGCGGTGGTACAGTATGTCGTGCGTCGCTTGCAGGTTGAAGCTTTCTTCCACTTTAGTAAAAGGACAGACCAATAAGTGAACACAAGCCACGAGTGTCAGCAACAGCAGTTCTCTTTGCATTGATCGACTCATCTCAGCCATGGTTGGTCTCCGGTTGCGAGGCAAGACTCAAGAGACGAATAAGCCCGCTGCAGACTTCATGCAGCACAGCCACCACACTTGAAATTAAGGAACGTTGCAGCCTTGAAATCGCTGACTGCATCCCTCCAATATTCAACACATTTTCACAACGTTTGCTCAACGTGCTTATTGCAAAGCCACTCGCGGTCCTGCGATCCCACAATTCTAGTGGCAGAGTTCAATCAGAGTACAACACAATACAAAATGTGAGTATTGGAACATTCAGGCTGCCTCCATGACGGCCAACAACATCCAGTTCAAAGGACACTACACAGGATGTCGCTGCCTAGGAAATGCAAGACAAACTGAGCTCGAGATTTTAAACTTATAAATTCCACACCACATGCCATTGTTCAGTAAAATATTGTATATTCATGCAATGACTTCTATCCACATCAATGTTATGTATAGATTTGTTTGCTTATTGTTAATGTATAGTTATGTCCCCTGCATTAATATTTCCCTGTATTGACCAGTTTAGACATGAATGGATGCATGAATTTTTGCTTATATTAATGAACAATTTTTAGTATACATTAATGGAAGATTTCGTTTCTGTATTAATGCTCAAATTGTGTGAATTAACGCATAGATTTGTGTTTACCTATCAATCTCCTTTCATTAATCTAGCTTTGTTTGTCAATGCATTTACGTGTTTACGCTGATTTAATTGTATGCAAAGGTGTATTCGTGTATAGCTGACATTTGCCTGCATTTACGCGCAGTTTTTCGGTTTTGGCATGAATGCACCGAGCTGTGTCTATGGTTTATTTTCTGGCCGCATGCAACACACACACTCACACGTTTGTGATATCCATCGAGTGGAGTTCGCCGGGCTGCCGGCAACACGTGGAGGAGCGACCGCTCTCGGCGTGTCGAGCCCCGGTTGGCGTCTGCATGGATTGACAGTGACGTGGACCAATGCGTGTGGAAGGTAGCAGGCGGGGCGTGGGGAATATCCGGGATTGAGCGCAAAGATACTAGCTCCTCTAGTATCTTTGATTGAGTGTGCGGCGGGCCGGCGGTACCTGTCCTGCGGCCGGCGACGTAGCGGGGATTGCCCTCACCTGGAGCCACGTCCCGGCCGCCTGTCAGTGGAGCCGTGCCCGGGGATCTGCAGCCACCGCTCGTCCCGTCCCCGGGGTTTGCAGTTGCCGCTCGTGCTTGTGCCCGGGGTCTACAGCTCTGCCCAGGGATCTGCAGCCACCGCTCGTCCCGTCCCCGGGGTCTGCAGTTGCCGCTCGTGCTTGTGCCCGGGGATCTACAGCTCTGCCCAGGGTCTGCAGCCACCGCTCGTCCCATGCCCGGGGATCTACAGCCGTGCTCAGGGTCTGCAGCCGTCGCTTGTATCTTGCACTCACTGCCAGTGCAAAAAGCGTGAATTATTACCCGGCTCATGCACACAACCCCTTTGCATTGTACTAGAATACTTGAAACTCTCTGCCACTGCACTAGCGTTTTATGTTAAAGTACTCTCCGAGTTTGCACTATAATTAAACAGCATCACTGAAACGGAAAGCCTTTTTTCATAGTTAACGGTTTCGTCTTTTCAACTAAATCTTTATTTAAATTTTCACTGTATACATAAAATGGATTGCAAAGGTTTCCCTGTCGTGTTTGTTGGATTGCTGCTGTTGTGCCGTTTTTCATCGGGCCAAGACAAATTGTCGTGTTCCATTTGTAGTAAAATAGCTGGCAACTGTTTAAAGGTAAGAACTAGTCCATTTTCTTTTAAATTTCCCAACCGTTCGTCAATAGGCGATCCGCGATCGGGCCTTGCAAAGAGAATGTCTCCATTAGTGACAATTCTAAATTATTGCTGAAATAAGCAGAGTAAGGTGAAAAACATACTGGTATCAAAATGTACATACGACATGCTTATGCATATGTACAGTGCAGAAGGCACTTTTGCTGGAGACAAAGAAATTAGTGGTAGGATGAGCAGGAGCAATGTTAGAATCACTTTTAAATAGTAATAGGAATCTGGAACTCTTCAGAATGCTGTTGAGACAAGATATTTTAAAGCCTTCCGTGAAGTTTGACGGCTATTTTGTTTTTGTGGAGGAGTAAGGTGTGTATATCGGGTTGAAATGAAGAATGAATGTCAGAAAAGGCCTGAGCAGATTGAATGTCAGAAAAGGTCTGAGATTATCAGTGATGTACTTTCGTAGCAAAGTATGCTCTTTGTTCCTAACCTGCTGCGCTGCTGCATTTACATGAGCATCAATACTCGTTATGCATGTCTGCTTTAGAAAGTGTTAATTAGTGCTGCATTATGTGTATGATTAATGTGTAAATTCATCTTTGAAACTAATTTACTTAAATAGAATAGTTTGTGCTGGATATACTCAATGCTGAGTATGTCTGGAACCAGATTTACATTTGTTGGAACTAATATTTGCCTACAAACATCTTTTCAGTCTAGTGGTAGAATTCAGTATAATAGCTATTGAAGTGGCAAAGTGTCAAAGAATCAGTATCACTTTAAATTGACACATGTGCATGATTTCAGCTACCTGCATTTAGTATTACATTTTTTAAGTATCTTTTCCCAATGCAAAATCTATAGATTTTTTAATTGTAGGTTTGGAAGGTGCAGTCTGCTGTTGTTAGTCTTGTGACTTTTTCTCAATTAATTGCAGTAGTGATGGCAGGTCTAGTATCTTTGGGTAGAATGGTGCAATGTTCCTACTACAGGATGTGTGAAGTCAAGGAAACTGCTGGTGTTCCTGATGACTATACCTGTGGGAATTGTGTCCAGGTGCAGCTCTTAACAGGCTGTAATGTGGAACTGGAGCTGCAGCTGGATAACCTCTGGATCATCCAGGAAAATTAGAGCTTCTTGGATAAGACATAATGAGGTGATTGTGCCTAAGTGGGTGACCACGAGGAAGGGGAGTAGGACAGGAAAGGTTTAGAGACCACCTTGAGGGAGGGGGAAAAACAATGGGCGATGGAGGACCCGGCATGGGATGGGTGGGGATTTGTAATTTTGTAAGCGCCCTTAAAGGGGACTATTTGCATACCTTGGAAGCAAAGAACTTCACTGTGACTTGTCATGTGTAACAATAATGCATTCTATTCGGAGAGATGTGGACCAAACACGGGCAAGCTGTACTGCTGTAGATGGGGCAGCGTAGGCAGAGGCGCCTGTTTCGGTGCTGTATGACTATGGTTATTGGATTTCCTGAGACTCGTTTAGCTTTCAAAATTGTCTGAATGTGAAATTTGATCCAAATAATAATTAATCTTGGTAAACTGGAATACAGTATTTATCAATAGTTCTTCCACTATGTTCTGTTCAATGCTGCAGGTTTACATACCAATGGCAAAAACGTTAAATGTTTTTTAATGATTTTTCAAAACTAGGGTATTGAAAATACATCAAGAAAGAATTTTGGTGGTGGAAATACAGACTGGGAAGAAAGATATTTGTCGAAGTATGAAATCAGGTATGTATGTAGTTTGTAATAACTCCTTTACAGGCCAATGTCCTTGTGCACTACTTATAGCGCAAAAAGTTGATGGACTGGAAAAGAGCAGTTACTGTAACAAGCCTGCAACAAGTCCCTGATGCTGGAGCAGGAGGCAGTTTCTACACACGGCATGTTCCTGTTCTTTCAAATCTCTCACTGTCTTCCTTTCTTCATGCCACAATGACCCTAAACGAAAACTCAAGAGGAGAAAATAATTCTTGCGGTTACCCTCACACAATCATGTGATCAAAAACCGCCTAGGAAATTATACGACATGTATAGAATGCACAAAGTCATCTTCTTGCTATATGTTGTCATGTGTCATCAAAAAGTTACTGACTGGTCCTTCTTTAAGACCACATGTATACATCGAAGATAATGTTTTGGCTGAGATATTTATGGTATGTGAGCCAAGCATGAGAACAACATATTTAGCAGTCTGAAGAGGGGTCCCGACCTGAAACGTCACCTTTCCATGTTCTCCAGGGATGCTGCCTGACTTGCTGAGTAGCTCCAGCATTTTGTGTTCTTTTGTGTAAACCAGTATATGCAGTTTCTTGTTTCAACAGCATATTTAGGTTCTACTGATAATGGAAGAATCTAACTTGTTACAGTGCCTCTTGTTTTCACTTATCAAAGGCTCCTGAAAGCTTCTGTGTACCGTTGCTTCTAGAATTGATTTGTGAACTATTCTTGTGACTTTATTAAAAAATGCTTAATTAAATGTGGACATCTCAACCTATTTCTCATTGACCTACACCATGAAGAATGCACTTGTACTAGAAAGAGCGCATTGATTGTTCATTAGGTTGACTTCCACAATGCTGAGTAAAAAAGTCAAGAAATTTTGAAAACTAAAATGCTGTTCCACAATGGAGTTTATAGAGTGTGAAAGCTGAAGATGTCTCCAGCAACATGACAGTCCATCTGGCATCTTGTTACAGAAGTTCAGATTTGATTAGACACTTTCAAGGTTTATCGTTGTGAAAGAAGAAGATGATGCCTCAGTGATTGACTGCATGAGTAGGACAAAAGCTGAACTTAGGGTTGGGGAAGATGCTAATTCCTCTTCATATACCTGGGAGGCAGATATAATTCAGTCTGGAACATGGAGGTGCTGAATGGATGGTGCCTGGTTTGCCAATGTTCGGCAAACAAGATAACCAATTCATCCAAGTTATAGGCTGTTTGCAGTAACGGCCTTCAGATCCAAGTAGGCGTTATTAAATCAGTCTGAAGAAGGGTCTTGACCCGAAACCTCGCTCGTTCCTTCTCTCCAGAGATGCTGCCTGTCCCGCTGAGTTGCGCCAGCATTTTGTGTTTTTCTTCGTTATTAAATTAGCGATGTGTGTCTTTGTGTCTATCTTCATTATTAAATTAGCGATGTGTGACGTGTCTTGGGGAAGTAAAAGGGCAGCAGATGGGCTGCAGCATATTGTGATAAGATTGCTTTTCTTTAGAACAAGTCATGGGTTCAGGAAGATGTTTAATGGCCTAAGTGACAACAATTAGTGTAATAGATGCAGGGTTAAATTTATCAGCCCATGGCTGTCTGGACTGCAAAGCATTGGTAACATGCTCTCTGAATTGCTTCAGAAATGTCACCTCTGAAAACATTTTGCTCCAAAGCGTGTTGTTGTATACACGCTGATTTGTCCTTGAGTAGGCCAATGTCTTTGTCAGGCAGTTGAACCTATTTCACGTTGTGGTATGGAGATGAGGCAAATTGAGTTATTGTAGATTAAAAGATATGCAAATAAAGAAACTTGCTGCTTGCCCTTTAAAAGGATGATTACGTAAAGGGTAGATTATTATGGAGTTACTGTAAGTAACGATCAATAATTTTGAAATGATGCTCAGTGAAAGTAGTTTTGTTTTAAATTGAGTGTATGAATAAAATGGGATTTTTTTAAATTTAGTGAGACTCGTCTCGTTGAAATTATGGAATCGCTGTGTGAGAATTCTGACTTTGAATGTCATCTCATGGTGGAAACCAATGAGGAGCATATTGAACGTTGGTGGTTCACAAAGTAAGTGACTTTCTTATTTGCTCCACTTTGTTTTTTCTTGTTAAACATGGGACAAAATATGGGAATTAATGGGATTGCTATGTGTATTATACCCGATTCTACTCTCATTTGTTCCCCTTGCTTTCTCTCCTTTCTGCCTTTCCCTCTGCTTTACAATTGTGCCTCTATGTTTTGCCCACTCTTCATCTCTATATCCATTTCATCCTAATTATAAAATATCGAAAAATGCATTCTAGCATCTGAATCATGTACAAAATAAGCTTGTTCGCCAATATATTCCTTCAAGCTGCAATTGATCTGACCTGGTCTCTGCCTGTCTTCTTTCATAGCCATGTCTCAGCCAGAGTTGTTTACTATTATACAGGAGCAACACTTCTAGTTTGGATTCTGTCGTGATTCTTCCGTTTTAACCCTTGAGTGAAGGAATGATTGAAATCGTACAGTTTAAGAGAAATGAACAATGTCATCTCCTGAGCTGATTGTCAGAGCATGGCAACATGCATGTGGTGCCAATCTTTATTTCCAGCTAATATTTGTCCTTTTATTATTGGTTACATTTTAATCCAATTTGCCTATGCCATCCTTTGTGGTTCTGAACTCTCCCACTTCTGAGAGTTCAAGACATTATTAAATCTTCAAATTCCTATGAACAATGTTTAGATTTGTAGCATTTTGTCCATGTTCAAACTCCGCCAGATCATATATGTATCCCCATATTAGATGTTGCATACCCAGTTCAAAAGCAAATTAATTCTGCCAGACCAATGTCACTAAATAAATATAATTATAAAAGTTGTATTAAATATAGCACAGTTATTTATTTAGCTATTTATTTGTCCAGGATTAGTTCGGAATGGTGTTTTGTTCTATTGATGGGATTCATGAGAGTTCGCAACTTGTGTGTGAATGCTCGATCTGGTCACCCATCCTGTGCTATCCTTTGACTGCACTTCCCCTTTACAACACCATGGGTCCAATCTAGTTCAGAACCTCATGGCTGCAGCTGTTCCATGAAGCACAGCACTCATGAGCAGTGACGTGATCTGTGTCAGATCTTGAGGCCTCGCCCCAAACTTCCCCCCAACTCCCCATGGTCTCGCTGCAATCAAAAATGCCTTTAACTTTTTTTTTCAAATGTTTCCAAGGATCAAAATTCATTAAACCATGATCTGCGCTTTCCAGTCCAGGTCAGCCACCCCATTCTAGAAGTGGAGCGAGATGCTGAGAGTGCTGGCATCAAGCCTGAGGTCATTCCTAATTTTTGCATTGCCATACACAGGCACAGAAATCATGGATATGCTAACCTGCCCACTTGCAATTGCTGGCTAGCCATCAGCTCATTCTTGCCCATTTTTGTCCGTGAAAGGCCAGTGATTATTGTAAGTATCTCTTTGCACTTGCTGTTATGGACAACAGAGGACGAAGGGAGGAGGGGACATGAAGCAATTTTCACAAGGGAATTGTGCTTGCTGTTGAAACACAAACATTTGTAGCCCTTTTGGGAAAGAGCAGAATAGATAGAACACCTTTTGGAACAAATTTAATTGTCACTTTATGCCAAAGGATTCCTGCGGTCTGATGTTTGTCAATATGATTGGTTTATATTTCAGACAAATTTAGATCCACTCATACATTTAAAGCACTCTTTTTCATCGTAGGCAGAAAGATCATTCTGATTTCTTCCACTGGTTCTGTGTGGACACAATTACAGTTTGCTGCCCCGCTGGGAGCTTTGGTGTAGACTGTGTTGGTATGTAATGAAGGTGGTATCATTGGCTACAGTTTTTTTTAAAGTGCATGTTTTGCATATTGGCACAAGATTTATTGTGTGATTTTTGATTTGCATGTTCCAATTTCTTGCTTGTATGTAGTTTACAGGTCGCCTGGTTTAATAACAGTGTTATTAGTGTTTATCAGTGTTAGTAGTGATCAATGTTTTGGTCCTACTATTCACAATTTGTGTCAGTAGTTTGACTGAGGTGATCATTTCCACGTTGATGATACAAAACTGGGTGACTGTAAATGGAAAGGGAAACGATATAAAGAGGTTTCAAAAGGATATAGACGGGTGATCTTATTGAAACTTAAAAGATTCTAGGAGAATAGTCCAGGTGGTGCTGAGAGGATGTTTTCCCTAGTAAAAATATCTAGAACTAGCAAACATAATTTGACAATCCATGGATGATGAGGACTATCTTTTCTCAAAGTTGTGAAGTCACTTTCCTCTGGAAATGGGGTACCTGAATATATTTAAAGCCGATCTTGTCAGATAGCAGGGTAATCCAGCGTATGGAGAGAGAGCATGGGAAAGTGATGTTGAGGCTAAGTTGGGATCAACCATAATCTTACTGAATAACGGAACAGGCTTGGCCTACTGATTGGCCTACTCCTACACATGTTTTTTTGTGTGAGTGAACAAGAACTTTGCTTATGGAGGAAAATGTGGACCATTGTGAGATAATCTAATTAGGTGCACAAAACAAAGGCTGAGTTTTTCTTTTAATGATGGCAGACTGAGTAAACGTTGATATTCATAAGAACCTAGATGTACACTGTTCACTGAAAGCTAACGGGGAGATGCAGCAAGGAGTTAGGAAGGTAAAAGGTAGGTTGACCTATGTTCTGAGAGAGGATTTGAGGACATGAGTCCTGATGTATGACTCCAAATATATTGGGTCTTGTTAAAACAGTACCTGGAATATTAGGTACACTTTTTGTCTTGTCTAACAAAAAAAACGTCATGCTCATTATAGCGAGAATGTAACAAAGAATCACCAGATTGGTCACTATGTTGGTGGGTTTGCTGTGTTTCCCTAGTCTGTCATTCACGTGTACTCACAACAAGTATAAATGTAATTTTTTAGCCACGTGTGATAGGATATTCCTCTTGCCTCAGGAATTGGCCCTGTGATTTGCTTTTTGATTTGCCCCCATTGACAATATTGTCACTTGTGACTAGGCGCAGTGAAATTCTTTGCTTGCATACACAATGTAATAGACAATAGCTGCAGGAGTAGGCCATTCGGCCTCGAGTCAGCACTGCCATTTAATGTGATCGTGGCTGATCATCCACAATCAATACCCTGTTCCTGCCTTCTCACCATATCCCCTCACTCCGCTATCTTTAAGAGCTCTATCTAACTCTTGAAAGCATCCACAGATTCACAACTCTCTGGTTGAAAAAGTTTTTCCTCATCTCTGTTCTAAATGGCCTACCCCTTATTCTTAAACTATGGGCCCTGGTTCTGGACTCTCCCAACATCAGGAACAATTTTCCTGCCTCTAGTGTGTCCAATTTCTTACTAATCTTATATGTTTCAATAAGATTCCCTCTCATCCTTCTAAATTCCAGAATATACAAGCCCAGCCGCTCCATTCTAACAACATATGACAGTCCCGCCATCCCGGGAATTAACCTCGTGAACCTACGCTGCACTCCCTCAATAGCAAGAATGTTCTTCCTCAAATTTGGAGACCAAAACTGCACAAAATACTCCAGGGCCTCACTAGGGCCCTGTACAACTGCAGAAGGACTGCTTTGCTCCTATACTCAAATTCCTCTTGTTATGAAGGCCAACATGCCATTGGCTTTTTTCACTGCCTGCTGTACCTGCATGCTTACTTTCAGTGACTGATGAACAAGGACCCCGAGATCTCGTTGTACTTCCCCTTTTCCAAACTTGACACCATTTAGATAATAATCCGCCTTCCTGATTTTGCCACCAAAGTGGATAACTTCACACTTACCCACATTAAACTGCATCTGCCCAGTCACCCAACCTGTCCCAAGTCACCTTGCATCCTCATAGCATCCTCCTCACAGTTCACACTGCCACCCAGCTTTGTGTCATCTGCAAATTTGCTAATGTTACTTTTAATTCCTTCATCTAAATCATTAATGTATATTGTAAATAGCTGCGGTCCAAGCACCGAGCCTTGCGGTACCCCACTAGTCACTGCCTGCCATTCTGAAAGGGACCCGTTAATCCCTACTCTTTGTTTCCTGTCTGCCAACCAATTTTCTATCTGTCTGTACCCTACCCCCAATACCCTGTGCTCTAATTTTGCCCACTAATCTCCTTTGTGGGACCTTATCAAATTATTTCTGAAAGTCCAGGTACACAACATCCACTAGCTCCATTTTCCTAGTTACATCCTCAAAAAATTCAAGAAGATTAGTCAAGCATGATTTCCCCATCGAAAACCCATGTTGACTCGGACCGATCCTGTTACTGCTATACAAATGTGCTGCTATTTCATCTTTTATAATTGACTCCAGCATCTTCCCCACCAATGATGTCAGGCTAACTGGTCTATAATTTCCTGTTTTCTCTCTCCTGCCTTTCTTAAAAAGTGGGATAATAATAATAATAATACATTTTATTTATGGGCACCTTTCAAAAGTCTCAAGGACACCTTACAGAATTTAACAAGTAAGAAACATATAATCGGAGTAAAATAAATTATAAAGACATCACCAATACACAAATTAAAGACAGAATTCGATCCAAAGACACAAAAAAAAATACAAAAAATCAGAAACACAATGTGAAGAGAGAGCAGCAGCAGCTAAACCGCGCCAGCGTCCACTCTCCCTTCCGCCCCCATCTTGGACACAGACTAAAGTAGACACTACATACAAAAATCATCCCCCCACAATGGTTACCTCTGTGGGGGAAGGCACAATGTCAAGTCCCCATCCCCTGTTCTCCCAAAGTCAGGCCTATTGAGGCCTCCACAGTTGCCTCTACGGAGGTCCAATGTTCCTGGCCATTCTCACCGGGTGCTGTTGCCCCGGCGTCGGGAGAGTCCTCTCAGCGGCTGGGCCACCTGGAACGGCTGCATTCCTTCCGAAGCCGACAAGGCCGCGCCGGTTTGGAGCTCCCAGGCTCCCGATGTTGAAGTCGGCGCCGCCCACTCCTCTCCGCAGACCCGCAGCCCGGAGGTGTTGAACTCGGCGGTCACAGCTCACCGGAGTTCCAGCGCGTTGATCCAGCGCGGCGACCCAGGCAAGGCATCGCCCGCTCCGCTCCGTTCTGCGATAGCGCTCCAGCGCTGTGCCGCCACCGAAGCCGAGCTGCTGGGCGGTCCCTGCCAAGAAACGGTGCTCCAAGCCTGCTGGTAGGCCACGAGGACGGGTCGACGGGGCAGCCCGGAGAAAAAGCTGCCTCACCGACCAGGTAGGGACCTAGAAATATAGTTACCCCTTCACCCTACATTTAAAAAGTCGATTTCTCCCACAGACAAGACACAGGACTCACTAAAACTACAAAAAAAAAGTGAATTAAACGGACGGCTGCTGATTAGCAGCCGTTCCCCAAGATGGCTCCTCCTCCTCTGGGATAACATTAGCTCCCCTCCAATCCACAGGAACTGATCCTGAATCTATAGAACATTGGAAAATGATCACCAATGCATCCACGATTTCTAGAGCCACTTCCTTAAGTACCCTGGGATGCAGACCATCAGGTCCTGGGGATTTATCAGCCTTCAGTTCCATCAGTCTTCCCAACACCATTTCCTGCCCAACGTGAATTACCTTCAGTTCCTCCATCACCCTAGGTCCTCTGGCCACTAGTACATCTGGGAGATTGTTTGTGTCTTCCTTAGTGAAGACAGATCCAAAGTACTTGTTCAACTCTGCCATTTCCTTATTTCCCATAATAAATTCACCTGTTTCTGTCTTCAAGGGTCCAACTTTGGTCTTAACTAATTTTTTTCCTCTTCACATACCTAAGGAAGCTTTTACTATCCTCCTTTATATTCTTGGCTAGCTTAGAATAGAATAGAATAGAATGCCTTTATTGTCATTCAAACAAACAAAGGTTTGAACAAAATTTCATTCCCTGCAGTCATAACAGCAAAATAAACATAACACACAATTAGCACAATTCCACACAAACATCCATCACAGTGAATCGCCAAACACCTCCTCACTGTGATGGAAGGCAACATTTTTATTTCTTCCCTGTTCTTCGTACCTCACCTTTTCTCCCCATATTGCCGTTTAAGTTATCTTCTGTGCTCTTTAAAAGTTTCCGAATCCTCTGGCTTTCCGCTCATCTTTGCTATGTTATACTTCTTCTCTTTTATTGTTATTCTGTCCTT
This sequence comes from Malacoraja senta, assembly GCA_038087875.1. Taxonomy (NCBI): domain Eukaryota; kingdom Metazoa; phylum Chordata; class Chondrichthyes; order Rajiformes; family Rajidae; genus Malacoraja; species Malacoraja senta. The sequence goes on along the minus strand of CM075985.1, from coordinate 19,457,511 downwards.
GACTTCCCTTATCAAGTCACTTCAAGTCACTTTTATTTCTATCGCTCATTTAAAAAACAACTCTTGTTGACCAAAGTGCTTTCCATTGGTGGAGTTATACAACAGTGGTTCATAGATTAAGTACATACATAAATACATACATATAGCCCTCCCTCAAGAGGACGTCAAGAAAGGCTTGAGAGTAAAGATGACTTAAAAGAGTCGATGGAGAGGGCAGTTCTGATGGGAAGAGGGATGCTGTTCCACAGTCTAGGAGCTGCAACCGCAAAGGAGCGGTCGCCCCTGAGCTTATGCCTAGACCATGTTCAGTAACCCCAAGGTGGTGTGGTGGGTAAGCAGACTTTTGATGTAGGTGGGAGCAAGCCCGTTAAGGGCTTTGTAAACATAAAGAAGGATTTGAAATGTATTCGGAACCACACGGGGAACCAGTGGAGAGAGGCCAGAATCGGGGTGATGTCAACAATGGTCGCCCCTTACTCCCCTTAGAATCTTTCTTCCTCTTTGGAATGAACTGATCCTGCACCTTCTGTATTATTTCCAGAAATACCTGCCATTGTTGTTCCACTGTCATCCCTGCTACAGTATCTTTCCAGTCAACTTTGGCAAGCTCCTTCCTCATAGCTCCATAGTCCCCTTTGTTCAAATGTAATACTGACACTTCTGATTTTCCCTTCTCCCTCTCAAATTGTAGATTAAAACATCATATTGTGGTCACTACCTCCTAATGGCTCCTTTACCTTAAGGTTCCCTTATCAAATCCGGTTCATTACACAACACTAAATCCAGAATTGCCTTCTCCCTGGTAGGCTCCAGTACAAGTTGCTCTAAGAATCCATCTCGGAGGCGCTCCACAAACTCCCTTTCTTGGGGTCCGGTACCAACCTGATTTTCCAAGTCTACCTGCATGTTGAAATCTCCCATAACAACCGGAGCATTACCTTCGTTACATGCCAATTTTAACTCTTGATTCAACGCACCCTATATCCACCTGTAGATAACTCCCATTAGCGTCTTTTTACCCTTACAATTTCTCAGTTCTATCCATATTGACTCTACATCTCCTGATTCTATGTATACAAATAGGGGGCTGCCTACGGCGCTGACAAAGTTACAAAGCGCGGCAGCTCCCCCTTTCTCTCCCCTTCCCCCCCACAACAGTCCCCCCACGCCGGGTCCCCATTGTCCTATATTTCTCCCCTCTCCCCCCCCCCCCCCCCCCCATTGTCCATTGTTCTCCGCCCACCACGTCATGCCAGGTCCTCCATTGTTCTTCCCCTCCCCCCCCTCATGGTGGTCCCCCACGCCGGGTCCTTCATTGTTCTTCCTCTCCCCCCCTCAGTGGTCCTCCATGCACCCATCGACCATTGACCACAGGTCGATATATCCTTCCTCTAATAAAGCTCTAAAACTGTGCACTATACTGCAGATGTGGCCCCACCAATACCTGCACAATGGCAGCAATCCTTCCCTATTTCTAAACGCCAACCCTCTTGCAATTAAGGTCAACATGCCATTTGGCTTCCCAGCCACTTGTATACCTGAATGCTTTTTACTTTGTGATTCATGCACAAGAACACCTTGCATTTTTCTCCCTTTTGCTAGTAGTACATTTCTGTATTCCCCTCGCCCAAGAGCACAACCTTGCAATCTCCAACTTAAATTTTACCTGCCAGGTTTTTACCCACTCGCTGGATGTTATTCGCTTCTATTGTAGTGTCCTAATATCCCCATTGTAACATGTCCTTCCAGCTATTTTCATGACACTGGCAAACTGGCCAGTATTCAAGGTCAATATTATAAATAATAAATCACAAGCATTCTCTTGTGTGTTGAAACAGATTTTGGTTAGGATAGCAAAGGAAGTCCTGTTAGTTGGCTTTAGTGTGAATGCCGGTAACTGAGTTACTCCTTCAAGTTACTTAATATATGCTGCATCACATATGTGCATTTGGTGGTGATTAAAGTGTGTTGATTATCACATCTTCCACAATCGTATCCTTGACCACTTATCCTGTGTGAGCTCACGTAAATAATTATCACCATGTTGAATTAATCAATCGTACACTTTTGGTGGATACCCCATCGTGACTCTTTGGCGAAGGTTAAAATGTAGGACAGATATGTCCAGTGATTATATTGTCCAAGTGAGAATTTGTGCCAAATGATGGTGTGTAATTTCAGGCTGTCCTGGTGGAGTGGAGAGGCCCTGCAGTGGGCATGGGACTTGCAACGGTGATGGTACACGGACTGGTGATGGTTCGTGCAGCTGTACAAAGGAATACAAGGGAGAAGAATGTCTGGACTGTGCTGATGGCTACTACAGTACATTCCAGAATGAAACCCATTCACTCTGCACAGGTAAAGTTCTTCGCTTAAAAATATAATTCTCTTTCCTGCACTGCAAATGATTATCCCAATGACATAGCAAAAAATAGTTATCTGTTGATATGCAGGTAAACACAGAAAATGCATAGTAAATAGGAATGTTTAATAGGAATCTGAGGGGTAACTTTTTCACACGACGGGTGGTGGGTGTGTGGAACAAGCTGCCAGATGAGGTAGTTGAGGCTGGGACTATCCCAACGTTTAAGAAACAGTTAGACAGGTAGATGGATAGGACAGGATTGGAGGGATACGGACCAAGTGCAGGCAGGTGGGACTAGTGTAGCTGGGACATTGTTGGCTGGTATGGGGCGAAGGGGCTGTTTCCACACTGCATCACTATGAAGTAAGGTTAATGTAGAAATGGAATCAAGATCAATTAATTTATTGAGATGGTCTGGTTGATTCAAAATAGCCCCAAAATGATTTAAACTGAATATCTTGTGGGAATATTAACCAATAATTATGCATTTAATGCAAACAAAACATATTGAGAATCCATGCTACTCTCAGAGGGGAAAACCATTAATATTATTTAAGAAAGAAGTACTTCCATTGAAGCTCAATTTAAAGCTGCATTTAAAAAAATGGTGTTGTGAAATGCAAAAAAATAATTACAGGCAGTCACGGTGGCGCAGCGGTAGAGTGCAGCGCTGGAGACCTGGGTTCGATCCTGACTACGGGTGATTCTTAGAGCAGCTTGTGCTGGAGCCTACCAGGGAGAAGGCAATTCTGGATTTAGTGTTGTGTAATGAACTGGATTTGATAAAGGAACTTGAGGTTAAGGAGCCATTAGGAGGAGTAACCATAATATGATAAGTTTTAATCTACCATTTGAGAGGGAGAAGGGTAAATCGTACGTGTCAGTGTTACAGTTGAATAAAGGGGACTATGGAGCCATGAGGGAGGAGCTGGCCAGAGTTGACTGGAAAAATACCCTAGCAGGGATGACAGTGGAACAACAATGGCAGGTATTTCTGGGAATAATACAGAAGGTGCAGGATCAGTTCATTCCAAAGAGGATTCCGAGTCAGCATGGATTTACGAAGGAGAAATCATGCTTGATTAATCTTCTTGAATTTTTTGAGGATGTAACTAGGAAAATGGACATGGGAGAGCCAGTGGATGTAATGTACCTGGACTTTCAGAAAGCATTTGATAAGGTCCCACATTGGAGATTAGTGGGCAAAATTAGGGCACATGGTATTGGGGGTAAAGTGCTGACATGGATAGTAAATTGGTTGGAAGACAGGAAACAAAGAGTAGGGATTTACGGGTCCCTTTCAGAATGGCAGGCAGTGACTAGTGGGGTACCGCAAGGCTCGGTGCTGGGACCGCAGCTATTTACAATATACATCAATGATTTAGATGAAGGGATTCAAAGTAACATTAGCAAATTTGCAGATGACACAAAGCTAGGTGGCAGTGTGAACTGTGAGGAGGATGCTATGAGAATGCAGAATAACTTGGACAGATTGGGTGAGTGGGCAGATGCAGTTTAGTGTGGACAAATGTGACGTTATCCACTTTGGTAGCAAAAACAGGAAGGCAGATTATTATCTAAATGGTGTCAAGTTGGGAAAAGGGGAAGTACGACAGGATCTGGGAGTCCTTGATCATCAGTCAATGAAAGTAAGCATGCAGGTACAGCAGGCAATGAAGAAAGCGAATGGCATGTTGGCCTTCCTAACAAGAGTTGAGTTTGGGAGCAAAGAAGTCCTTCTGCAGTTGTACAGGGCCCTAGTGAGACCACACCTGGAGTATTGTGTGCAGTTTTGGTCTCCAAATTTGAGGGAGTGCACCGCAGTTTCACAAGGTTAATTCCCGGGTGGCGGGGCTGTCGTATGCTGAGAGAATGGAGCGGCTGGGCTTGTATACTCTGGAATTTAGAAGGATGAGAGGGTATCTTATTGAAACATAATATTATTAAGGCTTTGGACACACTAAAGGCACGAAAAATGTTCCCAATGATGGGGGAGTCCAGAACCAGGGACCACAGATTAAGAATAATGGGTAAGCCATTTAGAACGGAGATGAGGAAACACTTTTTCACACAGTGAGTTGTGAGTCTGTGGAATTCTCTGCCTCAGAGGGCGGTGGAGGCCGGTTCTCTGGATACTTTCAAGACAGAGCAAAGATAGTGGAGTCGGGATATGGGGAGAAGGCAGGAACGGGGTACTGATTGTTGATGATCAGCCATGATCACATTGAATGTCAGTGCTGGCTCGAATGGCCGACTCCTGCATCTATTGTCTACGGGTGCTGTCTGTACAGAGTTTGTACGTTCTCCCCGTGATCTGCGTGGGTTTTCTCCGAGATCGTTGGTTTCCTCCCACACTCGAAAGGTGTACAGGTTTGTAGGTTAATTGGCTTGGTAAATATAATAATTGTCCCTAGTGTGTCTTGGATAGTGTTAATGTGCGGGGATCGCTGGTCGGCGCGGACCCGGTGGGCCGAAGGGCCTGTTTCCACGCTGTATCTCTAAACTAAAAAAAAGGAAACTACATGTACCTAACGTTCTTGACACATTTGGGGTGATCTTAGTTTACAGATACAGCGCGGAAACAGACTATTCGGCCTTCCGAGTCTGCACCGACCAGCGATCCCTGCACATTAACACTATCCTACACACACTATGGACAATTTACACTTATACCAAGCCAATTAACCTACAAACCTGTATATCTTTGGAGTGTGGGAAGAAACCGAAGATCTCGGAGAAAACCCACGGGGAGAACATGCAAACTCTGTACAGACAGCACCTTTAGTCAGGATCGAATCTTGGTCTCCGGCGCTGCAAACACTAAGGCATTAACTCTACTGCTGTCCATCGTGCTGCTAGATGGACAATGCCACTGAGAAAATGAAATATTTGCAATTTAGTGCCTGCACCAAACAGACTGTGCATGACAAAGTTATGAGGCAGAACAACCCTCGTAGAGTCATACATCTTGGAAAAAGGCCCTTCCGCCCAACTCGCCATGCTGATCAAGATGCCCCATCTAGACTGGTCCCATTTGCCTGCGTTTGTCCCACATCCCTTTAAATGTTTCCAATCCATGTACCTGTCCAAGTGTCTTTAAAATGCTGTTAGAGCACCTGTCTCAACCATCACCTCTGCCAGCTCGTTCCTTACACCCGCCAACCTTATGAGTGATAAAATTGCCGTCAGATCCTATTAAATGTTTCCTTTCACCATAAATCTATGGTTCTTGATTTCCCCTATAGATGTATTTGAGACATCTCCATTAACTGTTCCAGGTTCCCTAGCCTTCATGACTTTCCCCACAGTAAAAGCAGAGGCAAAATAGAGGAGTCAAAGCAGAGGAGAGTCTTTGTTCAACAAAATGTTTAATGCAACATGTAAAGTGTGCACTTTTTGTCCTTGTTGTTCGGGCAACGTTGCTGATCTGGGAATATGACAAGCAATGGTACTTTGGGTAAGGTGCTTTTATTTGGTGCAGAGTAAACCAATGTGGAAGCAAAACGCCTTCAGACATTCAGTCCTACTGATGATGCCTTTTTACATTATCTTTGTGCATTAAATAACTTGTAAACCCAATATGGGGTAATCTTGTTCACTTAAGACCTCTGTTCCCAATCCGACACAGTAACTTTGCAGCAGAATCTCCCTTTAGGTGACTTAGGATAGTGATATTGAGGCCAATATATATATATATTTTTTAAAGGCATTTGGGCAGATCCCAAAGGAAAAGGTTTTTGGGAGATGGGCCTAATGCAAGCAAATGGGATTAGTGTAGATGGGCATCATCATCAGCCTGGATGAGGTTGGATGTATCTCCAAGCAGTAAGATTTTAATATTCACAAGTTCGCAGGTTATAGGAGTAGAATTAGGCCATTCTGCCCATCGAGTCTACTCCGCCATTCAATCATGGCTGATCTCTGCCACCTAATCCCATTTTCCTGTCTTCCCCCTATAACCCTTGACATAACCCTTGACACGTTCTAATCAAGAACTTGTCTATCTCTGCCTTAAAAATATACACTGACTTGGCCTCCACAGCCCTCTGTGGCAATGAGTTCCACAGATTAACTCTGATTAAAGAAGTTCCTCCTCACCTTTTTAAAAGCGCGCCCAATAATTCTGAGGCTATGACCTCTGGTCCTAGACTCTCTCATCCTTTCCACATCCACTCTATCTATGCCTTTCATTAATCTTTAAGTTTCAAATGAGGTCCCCCCTCAACGTTCTAAACTCCAGCGAGTAGAGGCCCAGTACAGTCAAACGCTCATCATATGCTAACCCACTCATTCCTGGAATAATTCTTGTAAACCTCCTCTGGACCCGCTCCAGAACCAGCACACGCACCCTCAGATATGGAGCCCAAATTTGCCAATATTGGAGCCATGAGAACACTTTTCCAAAAGATCTTAGAAGTTTCATGTCTGCTACCAGAAGTTATGGAATCGGGGGAACAGAATGAATAGCAAACTCCCTGCAAAACAGAAGACAGATGGGCTTAAAGGAATAAGTGATAAAAGCAAGCAAAACCCATACTGTCCCTTATGTGAGCTCATAAAATTCAACTGTAAATAGAACTTCAGAAATATATCCAATACAGGCAGCATTAATGGTTTCCCCTTTGAGCAATATGATCATGGCTGTGCTTTCACCTCAGTGCTGCTTTATAGCTAATTTTTCCAAACTCAGGAGTATAGACCTAGTCTACTTACTCTCCTAAAGCAAAAATACCTGCCAATTGGGAAATAAATCTGGTGAACCTTCACTGCACTTCCTCTATAACAAGTATATCCATTCTTTAGTAGAGAGACTGCATATGATCAGGTGCTGCAATTAGCAAATGTAGGCTAGTAAACAATGTCTTCATGGAGTAAAGGAGTGGAGGGATCTGGGGTACAAACAATCAGCTCAAAAGAAGTGTTGGTGCAAGCCAAGGATGAAGAGAAATTTCTTTACGCAGTATTGTAACTCTGATGATTTCCACTCCTGAAAATTGTGTCTTCTCAATTGTAGAGTATTATCAAGCCTAAGATGAATAGAATTTGGGACACAAAACCAGATAATATGTGAATAAGCGAGTTCGGTATTCAGATACGCATGGCCAGGTCATAGGTCACTAGCTATAAAATGTCTTGGCAGCGGTGGTGCTGCTGCATTGTGTGCAGGCTTGCGTTTTGTCCGTAGTCGGGTCGGGGTCGGCTCTCTGTCGCTGCGGGTGCTGTTGAGTTGCTGTTGGGCCGTCCCTGCCCCGGTGTCCCGTCCCTGTCCGTGGTGGCCCTGGGCTGGTGGGGCGGCCCCGGACTTGCAGCCACTGGCTCCAGCTCGGCTCTGCCTATCTCGCCACGTTGGCCGGCAGCCCTCCACCTCCACCCCCCTCCCCTCAGTCCGACACCGAGATCCTGCTGAAGATGGGCAGCCGCCGGCCCTTCTCAAAGACGGGCGACTTGGAGCCGCTGCTGCTGGAGACATCCTGGTCAGAGAGCGAGTCTGCGGACGGGCTACTGCCAGCCATGGGCAGGCTGGGCGCCCGCTGTAGCTGCGGGTACTGTTGGTGACGGTGGTGCTGGCGGCAGTAGCAAACTCCTCCCCCTCCCTTGCCTAGCCCCAAGCCCAGAGTCCGGGCCAGCTCCAACTCCAGGTCGGGGCTGACGGCAGCCCGCGGCGTGGCACAGTCGAGCGCCGGGCAGGAGGAGGCCGAGCCCAGGCTGGTGCTCTGGTGCAGGTGAGGCCGTGGGCCTTGCTCCTTCTCGGGGTTGTGGATGAAGTGGCAGCGGGTACTGTAGGGGCAGAAGCCGGTTGTGTGCAAGGTACGGCTAGTACTTGGGGTAGCGCCTGAGGCGTGGGCGAACTGGCACTTGTCGCCGTAGCGGCCCATCGGGGAGCGGGTTCCTCTGGAGTGGGGTTGGGCTGGAGTTGGAGTGGGGTTGGGCTGGAGTTGGAGTGGGGTTGGGCTGGAGTTGGAGTGGGGTTGGGCTGGAGTTGGTGCTGGCTGTGGTTTCTATGGGTCTGGGGCCGCTGGTGTTGTCGGTCCGGGCTATCGGTTGGCCAGGCGGGAGAGGCGAAGGTGAGCTGGGGTTGGCGCCTCTCCGCGCTGGGCCTGGGGGCCGGTGTCCCGTTAGTCCGGTCGTCTCCGGCTGCCCCCCCGGGTGGGGATGAAACATTCGAGTGGGGGGGGGGGGGAGACTGTGGATGGTCCAGTGGCAGATCGGCAGCGCTTGCGGGTCCCGTCTCCCCCCGCCCGGTCTCCTCCTCCCCTCCCCCTCCCCGGTCTCCCCTTCCCCCTGTCTCCCACTGAAAAAAGACAAATAAATCGGACCCAAACTATACTCACTGAATCTACAGCACTTCATTCGATTTTTATTTATAGCGTTCGACCTTTGACAAATCCCATGATTTCTTGCGTTTTTCGGAATACCGAACTTGCTTATTGGAAAGCAAAGTAGCCTTGAGGCACTAGATTGACTCTGACCCTATTGAAAGAGGGAGCTGCCCCAAGGGCCTTTTCTTTTGCTCGTATGATGCCAGGAATGAAACATTACATTTATAAATAAGGCTTGAACGATGGGAGCAGTGTCACAGTGATAGCCAGTTGAGTAGATATGGAAGCTTTCAAAGTTCTGAAAATTGGTAAGAAGATAAATACAAAGTATTGTCAGGAAATCAGTCGTAAACTAAGGAGTGTAGCTAGAAGCGGAGGCTTGTTGTGATTCAGAATTATGCAATCTCAAAAAACGTTGCCATAAATTGGATGTTGAGATCGCATGCAAGGGAAAGCCAAGGAAAGAGATTAGAATAGAAAGCTTTGGATGAAGATATGGGCCAAAAAGTATTTTAATGCGCTACAATTTTGCAGTTCCAAACTAACAAGATAATTGAGAGAGGTGTCACAGTAGCAAGTTGTTCATCCCCAAAGAGTGAATGGACTTGCAGTCAATTATGTAACATATTTATTTTGCTCTGCACAGCCTGTCACCCTGCCTGTAAGCTGTGCACTGGACCATCAAATCACAACTGCAGTGGATGTGCAAGTGGCTGGGTACAAACTGTCACCAGTGAGGACGGGTTCATCTGTGTAGGTAAGCACTGTATTACTTTGTGGTACACTTCTCTATCTCTTCATATGTTTAAGTACAGTATTCACGGATTACAGGCAGTTGAGATCCTTCAATGCTTTTGCTGCAGCTTATTTTGCTCTCGAGTGTATTTGTAAATTCAAAGAGTAGCAGGAATATTCAAACACACTACTTTCTTGCTGCTGACTGGTTCCATAGGTTTCTGCAGTCTAAAAATGGTTCACACTTTGACTTTCCATGAAATTGTCTATAAAGTGTCTCTTCTTTTCACCCTTCAACTGCTCCCAATAGTTTATAGAAGTCATTAACAGGGACCTGGAGTATTATGATTGATTAGTATCTGAATCGATGGCCCCCATTTACTTTGAGGTGCTGGAAATATACGTAACTGCCTGAAGGAGTGTCTGAAGAGTCACCTATCCATGTCCTCCAGAGATGCTGCCTGCCTTGCTGAGTTACTCCAGCACTGTGTCTTTTCCTATAGTTGTATGTGTAAATTGTTGGAAATAGTTGCATTACCATTTTCTTGCCAGCAGATGGCTGTAGAACTGCATTAAATACTAAATCCTGTCCCATTAGCTCAAAAACATGAAGAATACAGGTAATGATCATTGTGATAAGATAAAGTACTTGCAATGCAGTTACCTTGAACTTTTGTATCACTTAATGTAGCAATCACCAATTGCACAATAATTCAAAAGTTATTAAAGTATTTACATTGTGGCTATTGAAAAATCAATTAAAAACTGCGGATGCTGAAAATTTAAAAAAAAAAAATTGGAGAATGATGGAGACGAGGAGTAGGCAAGGCAGCATCTGTAGAGAGTTAATGTATTAGTTTGAAGACCCTTCACATGGAAGGGAGAGGAGGCGAGTTGGTAGCCCGGAGGGAAAATTCAGACCAGCCAGCGAACGATTCACACAACCTCTCGCCCGTGGAACCCTCTTTGTCACCAAAGCCCAGGACTGGTGTGACGAGTTTGAACACTCTGCCCAATTTTCCGTCGGTAAATTTCTTCATCTGAATTGGAAAAGTGGAAATAAAACAATATTGATTTTAATTATTTTTTTTAAGATGGAGGAGTGATGGGTAGAACAAAGGCTTAAAGAAGGAACTGCGGATGCTGGAAAAATCGAAGGTAGATAAAAAATGTTGGAGGCAGCATCTATGGAGCTAAGGAATTAGGTGACGTTTAGGGTCGAGACCCTTCTTCATAGATGCTGCCTCACCCGCTGAGTTTCTCCAGCATTTTTATCTACAGTAGAACAAAGGGAATATCTCTGAAAGGGTGAAGCTAAGATTTGCATAGTGCCTGGTTATTTACTGGACAATCTGGTTAATTAATGAAGCTAGTTAAAGAGAGGAGGGGAGGGAACAAGTAAAGGGGCCTGTAACGGTCTGAAAGATGGGTCAAATCTATTTCAGAAAAATAAAACCATAGGTTCACAACTTTATATATATTTTAACCTTTCTCTAACATCCTCATGAATCTATTAACTGGACACCTTTGTAAACAACCTATGATTGTGGTTTTAACATTGGAAATATTTCCTTTGTCCTTTCAATCCTTCCCAGTGCAACCAACTGTTTTTTCACTTTACCATTTTTGATAAAAGGTCTTTGAATGGAAGTATTATTATACTGTGCTCTTTCCATAGTTACTTTCTAATTGCTTTTTTTCCAGACTTTTCTATTTATTAGATTGGCAAGCATTGTTTCCAAGACCTTCAAAGCTATCAGCTGAACCCAGTCATTGTAACCAACTTTTAAAGATTTTAATTTAGTACCTTGTGCATCACTTAACCTTCCCTTTGTATAATATCTGAAACTTATCTAGCTCTCATCTTCTAATTGGTCTTTGAAGGGAGACTGTCTGAATGTTTATTCTTCAGGACCTTTAGGTCATAAGGAATAGGAGTAGAATTAGGCCATTCGACCCATCAAGACTACTCTGCCATTCAATCATGGCTGATCTATCTCTCCCTCCTAACCCCATTCTCTCCATAACCTCTTGATACCTGTACTAATCAAGAATCTAATTAGTGAGAAATCAAAGCTGTTGAGGCCTTACTTAATGAGGATTGCTTATGATAAGACAATCCATTCAACTTCAAGCAGTCAATTGACGGGCTTTGAACAGCCATGTTTATCACTTTCTGGAAGCAGTCTGCTACCTTCCATTTTGCTTTCTGGACCAGTAGGTGGCTTCTGACTATTGTCAGTTGACTATTAAAACTGCAAAGAAAGAAATATCCCCATTAATCATACTCACCCCTTGTATCTGTTTAAACGTGTAGTTAGTGTAAATATCTTGCCACATTCCTTTTGTTTAGTGCTGCTTTTATTGAGCAGTTAGCTTGCAGCTGTTCTGTATATTCTTTGTACTTGTATTTGGGTTACTAACATTAATTCAACTGCTGATTCTTTGCTGGGCATCAACCACTCAACATATACACTGCTTCCACATGCTCCATCTGATGATTATATTCAGCAATGTGTTCATGGTTTTTGCCTGGTTTGCCAGTCCTACCTTTACATGCAGCAGCCTTTTTGTTTTATTACAATGTTTTTGTGTGCAATATTGGAGAATAACAATACTGAAACAATGGTAATAACCAGCATTGAAATCGTATGAAGTTTGAGATTTAGAAGGTCAATGTTGACATACTGCTTACTCTTCACTGCTCCACATAGCCATAGAGAAAACTCTAAACTAAATTCTACTTGGTTTAACTATTAAATATTTTAATTCCACCCATGTTATTTAAAGTGAGATGCATTCATCCTTGAGCACACACAATTAGAGTCTAGTGCATTTAAATAGGGAATAATAGATGTAAAATTGAAAGGTGAGCTTTTACTCAGTGTGGACTATTCCGTCAAGTTCTAAATTTTCAACGTTTTCGATATTACTCTGGTCTATGATCTTTAAAAAAAAAAAGACTACCTGGAGCTACCCCAGTAGCTCAGACATCACCTGTGGAGAGAAAAACAAAGTTAATGATTAAGGGTGGTGTGTTTTCTTCAGAATGGAAAAGGTTTAGAAATGTTTGCATTTAAACTTGGAGAGAAGGGGAAAGAATGGGGAGATCAATGTCTCATTGGATGAAATAAAAAGACGACTAACAGGCCTGTCCCACTTAGGCGACTGCAGGAGACTATGCAATCGCCACATGTTCGTGGGTGGTTGCCGGAGAGTCGCCTTCATGGTCGTGAGGAGTTCCCGAAATCTGGGAACTAGTCGCGGCCTCATTATGGTCGCTGCAAATTTTTCAACATGTTGAAAAATTAGCGGCGTCTAGAATGAAGCCGCCATGGAGAGTAGTGAGAATTCTCCTGCCGTAGGTGGGTCGTCAGGAGGTCATAGTGGGTTGCCAGGTGGTCGAACGTTCTCTTGGGTTCTCCTAGGTTGTAGCCGGTGCTGACTGTAGTTTTCAGAACCAAGGATAACCGGCCAGTAATGTTAATGTCCGCTGAGCTTCATAGCCGTGTATCTCTGGCGTCTTAAAAGTTGTCTCCACTCCTTCTCCTTCATCTCTCCCCCTTCTACCCCCTCTCCCCCCCTCTTTTAAAGGACTTGCTATACACTGTGCTTTTTGGCTTCTTAATTACAGCTCCAGCCTTCCTCTTCATCGCGATGTGTGTCTGTATCACATTGGCTTTGCACCGTGTGAATTTCACACAGACAGCGCTCCCCCGCTTGCCCTGTCCCCCGCCTACATAAAGGGCTGGTGAAGGAAGCGATGTGTGTGTGTTCCACTCTTGACAGTCGCCGTTCCAGTTGCCGGTTTTTCAGGAGACTGCCGGCAACTTGACAGTCACCTGCAGTCGCCTGAAAAATCGCCTAAGTGTGACAGGCCCATTACTCGATTTGGTGGTGATTGTAGGAGACGTTCTGAAGGGTTGGGTTGGATTTAATTGTAATATGGAAAAAACATAGTCATTCTTCTCTTCTTCTTGCGAATGGCGTGCACAGCCTAAAGTTGTAGGACAACTTGTTCTATTTGATTGTGCACACCGGGTTGATTGCATTCGTCGAAACAGGCCGGACTGTGTGAAGGTTGCAATCTACCACCCCACATAGTCGTTAAAGCCAAATGAAGAAAGTGAAAACTTGCAAATAATGACAACTTGTGTTTTGCAAAGGCATTTTTAAATGGCTTCACTACAAGTAGATCCACCATTAGGAATTGTATGCATAATGTTGATATTCTGGTATAATCTTTAGACGTTCTCATGAATGCCAGCTGATCTAAATGGAAAAGGTTTGAATAAAGAGGAAAACTTAAAGTGGAAGGGATTTAAACAAAAAGTCCTGAATTAGATTAGATTAGATTAGATTAGATATTTATTTGTTGTCATTTGAACCTAAATTCAAACAAAATTTTGTTTCTGCAGTCATACAAACAAGTAAAAAGAACCAAGACACAACCCAATTTACACAAACATTATGGGCTGTATTATGGAGTGTTTTACAAAGCAGCCACCCAGTCTGCTTCAGGGCTGTAATTTCAGGTTGGCTGGTCATAGATCTGGGTCATTGACCCTGTTTCTCTTTCTGTGCATTGTCTACTGAAGGCTTCCAGCATATTCAGTTTTTATTTTAGGTATCCAACCTTTGCAGTTTTTGATCTCAGGCCAGTTGTGATGTGACGATTTGATAAACCTCTTTTCATTTTCCAGTACCTGAGTTTTCTTCTCTGCCCGCCCTTCTGTTTACTTCTCCAGTTTGAAAAGTTTTCAGTGTCTTCCCCTAGTCAAAACCAATTTGTGTGGCATTTCCTTGGTCACCATGCTATCACAGACATCCCCTCTATTCAATCCACCTCACCTTCCTCCACAAGCTTAAATCTGGCCCTTTTCAAAATCTTCTTAATTCTGAAGAAATGTCATTACCCTGAGATATTACTTGTTTCTCTCACAGCAAATGTTGCTTGACCCACTGACATCAGGTTTTTATTTCTGATTTCTAGCCTCTGCAGTTTTTTGTTGATGTTCAATTATTATTACATCTATCGTACGTCTTAATGTTTCCTTTTGTGTGCAGATGTTGATGAATGTGCAGCAGATATCTTGCCATGTAAACAACATGAGTATTGTTCAAACACAGAAGGATCCTTTTCCTGTGAAGGTAAATCTATTTATTTTGATACTCTGAATATTCTATGCTTGTTGTATGTGTTTACTTCTGCTGTAATAACTTGCACCACATTTTGGCTCCAGTGCTGAAAGCTGCTGATACATGTATCTGCTTCATCCTGCACTACCCCCAGTATTGAAACAGACTCCAATCATTCAGTCCCACAAATTAAAAGGATATGGATAACCGCAGAATGCAATGATGAATTTAAGGATCAAAGGTTCCAAAGGTCTTTTATTGTCACGTGCACCAATTACAGTGATATTCGTATTACCATATCAGCCATACTAAAGAAAAAGCAACAAGACACACAACTACATAAAAGTTAACATAAGCATCCACCACAGTGGATTCCACATTCCTCACTGTGATGGAAGGCAATAAAGTCTAATCTTCCCTAATTTTTTCTCCCGCCGTCGGGGGAGTCGAATGTCTAAGATTTGGGACCTCATATGACCCAAGAATAGCAGGTCAAATAAATCTGGTTCCAAAGCACAAGAATAGACTCTTGATGATCTTTAGTCTTCTGAATTATCATTACTCTCTTTGTGCACACATAGATAAATTGATCAGCTGGGTTTCATTGTAATGTGGAAAGAAACAGTCATTAAAGCCAAATGCAGAAAGTTAAAACTGGCAAATAATGATCATATGTGTTTTGCAAAGGCCTTTTTAATTGGCTCCACTACAAGTAGATCCACTAGTAGGGATTGTATACATAATGTTGATATTATGGTATAATCTTTAGCTGGTTTAATTTTGAATTTGAATTTTGAGTTATACTCTTCAGCTTGCCATAATGCTTGTGATGCATGTAGTGGAGAAGGCCCAGAAAAATGTATTAACTGCACCACTGGATACACAATGGAGGAGACGAAATGTGTAGGTATGTGATGTACTAAAGGTCAGTGAAATTAGATTTGGAGAAAGATAACTTGGATGTTTGATTTTCAAAACCTGATTTTAAAACAAAAATATTATTTTCCTAAAATTGATTCTCACAGGCAATCTGCAAATAATGGGAGTGGGAGGAACAATGGAGGACTTATTGTGCATTTGTATTATTTTCTTGAACATAACTCTTGGTAATTTTAGTTTAAAAAGTTGAATAATTCGGGTTGAATGACCCATGTTCCCCACTTGCTGGCCATAGGTAAAAGCTTGGGCAAATCAATGGATAACCTTTCAAACAGGATACATTTCAGCACATACAATATTCTACCAAACTCAGTTTACCAGTTTCTGAATGGCTTCCTTCCCCTCCAGCCTATTTCTAAGATTCTTAAATGTATGGATTGTTAATATATATTTAATCACCATCTTAATACCAGGTTAATTCCCGGTATGGCGGGACTGACATATGATGAAAGAATGCATCGACTGGGCTTGTATTCACTGGAATTTTGAAGAATGAAAGGGGATCTTATAGAAACATATAAAATTCTTAAAGGATTGAACAGGCTAGATGCATGAAAAATGTTCCTGATGTTGGAGTCCAGAACCAGTGGTAACAGTTTAAGAATAAGGGGTAGGCCATTTAGGACTGAGATGAGGAAAAAAAAATTCACTCAGAGTTGTGAATCTGTGGAATTATCTGCCACAGAAGGCAGTGGAGGCCAATTCACTGCATTTTCTCAAGGGAAAGTTACATATAGCTCTTAGGGCTCACGGAATCAAGGGATATAGGGAGTAAGCAGGAACGGGGTACTGATATTGGATGATCAGCTATGATCATATTAAATGGTGGTGCTTGCTTGAAGGACCGAATGGGCTACTCCTGCACCTATTTTCTATGTTCACTTTACAAAGTTGCAATAGACAATAGGTGCAGGAGTAGGCCATTCGGCCCTTTGAGCCAGCACCGCCATTCAATGTGATCATGGCTGATCATCCCCTATCAGTACCCCGTTCCTGCCTTCTCCCCATATCCCCTGACTCTGCTATTTTTAAGAGCCCTATCTAGCTCTTTTGAAAGCATCCATAGGACCCGACTCCACTGCCCTCTGAGGCAGAGAATTCCACAGACTCACCACTCTCTGTGAGAAAAAGTGTTTCCTCGTCTCCATTCTAAATGGCTTACTCCTTATTCTTAAACTGTGGCCCCTGGTTCTGGACTCCCGCAACATCGGGAACATGTTTCCTGCTTCTAGCGTGTCCAAGCCCTTAACAATCTTATGTGTTTCAATAAGATCCCATCTCATCCTTCAAAACTCCAGAGTGTACAAGCCCAGCTGCTCCATTCTCTCAGCATATGACAGTCCCGCCATCCCGGGAATTAACCTTGTAAACCTACGCTGCACTCCCTCAATAGCAAGAATGTCCTCCCTCAAATTAGGGGACCAAAACTGCACACAATACTCCAGGTGTGGTCTCACTAGGGCTCTGTACAACCGCAGAAGGACCTCTTTGCTCCTATATTCGATTCCTCTTGTTATAAAGGCCAACATGCCATTCGCTTTCTTCACTGCCTGATGTACCTGCATGCTTACTTTCATAGACTGATGTACAAGGATCCCCAGATCCCGTTGTACTTCCCCTTTTCCCAACTTGACGCCATTTAGATAGTAACGTGACGCCAATGAGATTTGTTGCCATTAAGATAGAAAAAGGAGACTGAAAATGTTTATAATTGCAGAATTCGAATAACAATGTATGAGAGATGTTTATCAATAAATTTGAGGTTGACTTCATATTTCCACTATTTCTGACCTTTAGTCATTCATTTCCTTGGCTGCACAAGTCCATGTGCTGATATTGTCTAGTCAGAAGCAATCCAAGACTATTCCTTGATTTCCAGTGCCACCTCTGCTCACATATGTTCACAACCAGGGTGTGCACAAGCATTAGGTTTAGTTTGGTGTCTTCCTTCACTAATGCATCAGTGATTGAGATTTCCTATACATTTAATAAAATGTGTAGGAAGGTAAAATCCATAAGATGGACTGCAGTAGTTTGCCAAGACTTTGGCAACAGTTCCCAAATCTGCAACTTCTACCAGGCAGAAGGAAAAGCAGGTCCATTTTCATCTCCAAGTCACATACAAGTCTGATTTGGAAATCGATCACCACTCCATTATCACCAGGGCAAAATTCAGTAACTTGACAGAGCAGCTATATGGAGAACATTCAGCTCAACACCTGGACTAGTCGAACACACAGCCATTTTCTCAGATGGGGATGGGCATTAACTGACTTTGCTAGTAATGCCAATGACATAGAAAAACAAAGTTTTAAAGCATTGTGCAAAGGAGCATGTCTTCTAGGACCTGTTAGATCATAGACTACCCTAATGTTCTCCAATAAAATTTGCGGACTAGACAGAGATGTAGATATGCTTATGGACGTATTTTTGTGATTTTACTAAACAACATACTGTGCAGTCCCAAGTTACAGGAAAATGGACTTTGTATGTCTAATTTTCAATGACCACAGGACTGATAATCACTACATTTTATTATACCATATTCCAATGATTGTTTTAAAAAGATTAAAGTACAAAGCATGAATGTTGAAATGTTCAGCTCAGTAATCAGGTTGTAGTTACTAGCAGTCCTGATATATGGTTGGTGGTTACACTATTGTGCAGCACTACGCTGACCTATAATATCTGACATTTTTACCTTTCTCGTGGGAATGGGTAGCATTTTGAACGAGTTTTGTCAAGATATAATCTTTGATATATCTGAGTGCACCTGTTCGGAGCTGGATGATTCACAGCAATGCTGCGTTGTGGTATGGACTACAGAAAATAGCAGGTGGTGTGGACATTGAGGGTGGCGCAGTGGGGCAGCGGTAGAGTTGCTGCCTTGCAGCGCCCGAGACCCAGGTTCGATCTCGACTAAGGGTGCTGTCTGTACGGAGTTTGTACGTTCTCCCCGTGACCACGTGGGTTTTTCCCGAGATCCTTGGTTTCCTCCCACACTCCAAAGACGTGCAGGTTCGTAGGTTAATTGTTCTACTTTGTATGTGTAAATTGTCCCTTGTGTGTGTGTAGGATAGTGTTAGTGTGTGGGGATCGCTGGTTGGTGCAGGCTTGTTTCTGCACTGTATCTCTAAACTAAACTAAACCTGAGCAGGAAAGAGGATACCATGCTTGGCTTTGGGGCCCCAGTTAATGCAGGGCTTTAAGAAAAGGGAAATAAACCAATTAAGTTTGAAGCAAAATAAAATGTTATGTTGTTGTTTCCCCCCCGTCCCCCCATTCCTTCTGTTTAGATATAAATGAATGCATCCAGTCTGAAAAAGTGTGTACAAGTGAAAATGAAGACTGTGTTAATACTGACGGCAGCTTTACATGCGTTTGCACTGCGGGCCATGAAAACCACAATGGAATCTGTGTAGAAATAAAAACACCAGGTATGTTGATAGGTTTTTAATTCCGCTTGCGTCCGCTGGTGTCTTGTTCGTACCTTGGAAAGTAATGTGAACTTGCTGTTTAATAGAATAAACAGAGCTAATAGACTTCATAGACTATACAATACCAACACGACCCTTATCACACTTAAAAATATTGGCAATCTTAATATGTTACAATATTATTGATTTCAAGCCTGAAATATACTTTAAGATGGTTGGACATAATTGGCTGGTTTAATTTATTTTTTAGCTATTCTGGTGTTGACCACCCTTATATTTAGCATTCAGAACCCCATCAGTGTCAGATCCTGTTGATGTGTACTCCATTTATTTACAGTACACATTTCACATGCATTTCCACATACCTTTTTTTTGTCATAGCTTGATTTGTCTTTCGATGGCCGTTTGAATGTTTCTGTTGAAGGCCAAGAGTCAAGAGTATTTTATTGTCATATGTCCCAAAATGGAACAATGAAATTCTTACTTGCAGCAGCACAACCGATATTTAAACTTAGTACTCAGTTAAGGCCATAATACACAACAAAAAAGTTCAGTATATAAAACACAAACACAATAATAGTGCAAAGACCAAAATAATAAAACCGTGCCCCCCATGTCTATGTAGTTCAGAGTGAACTACAGTTCTGTTTGACTGCTGAGGTGCAGCTTAACTGGATGTCACCTTTCCTCGATGGTTTTGTGGGTGGACTGTAGAGAAATTTGTGTGGGTTCAGTTGCCTCACAGAGCCATGCTGCTGTGGAGCTGAATGGGTTTTGTCCAGGAGGTTGCAGCTGGACAGTCAATACAATGGCAGACCCGGAAGTTACACCAGAACCAAAAAATAAATAAATTGGTGAATTTGGGCAAGAGTGGTATTGAATTGGGAATATACACTAACGGAGTTAATTCAACTGGCAGAGTGAAAACTGTTGTTGGCACAAAATGTATGCCGGTTAATATTCCAAGGCCCTACATGCTGCCAGAACAAAACGAGCAGATTGCACACAATTGTCCTGAAAGTGTTGGAGAGTGTAGCCTGATAGTAGTCACATCCATGCCATCTTTATAACTACGTGATATGATGACCTTTTTCGTAGTTATAACTAGCCTTAAAAGGCAATCTCCCTTTGAGGAAAAATAAATGGAAATACTTCATATTTCTATTGACTTTAAAATCAAATCGAGACGAAGGTAAAGTGGTTCTGCACCATAGAGAGAAAAAAGTCAAAATGTCCTTCAATGATTTTGCAGAAGTATCAGTTTCCAGCTAAGGTCATAAGATAGATTGATAAAGAGCACTGCTTTCGATAACTTTAAAACAAATTCTGTTTTCTGCAGTTGAAGAGGAGACGCCAGAAGAGACGCATGTTGAACCTAAAATGTTAGCAGATGATGCATTTCATGAAGACCTTTGACCCACAATTTAACATGTACAAGAAATCTGCGTATATTTTGGAAAAAGGACCGCCTTTCAGATGCAGGAGTGATGTTTCCACAGTTACACGTTGCCAATGTGGTTTGTTTACATGAAAAGCCATCAGTTCCTGGCCCCTTTCTATTTTAAACGTGGGTAAAAATGCGAACTACTCACTTCTACCTGTCATGGATATTTACCTTCACTCTTTCTCTCTTTTATGGGAACAATTTGTAATGCCTCAGATGCTAGTAATTTCCCCTCTTTCCCCTGACTCTCAGTCTGATCAAAGGTCTTGACCTGTAATGTCACCTATTCCATATTCTCCAGAGATGCTGTCTGGCCCGCTGAGTTACTCCAGCACTTTGTGTCTATGCTCTGAAATGATGTCTGTTTTACATTGCACAATCTTTATCTAGCGACACAGCCCTGTATCTGAAATATTTAAATTGACATTTTTGTTATAAATTTCGTATCTTGGAGAGTAATTTTATTGTTGACATTAGAAACAATGGTTTTGGTACTACATTACATACCTGATTTAATTTAACCATCATTCCTGTATTTCTTGCCCTCAATGCTAACCTAACTGTTACCAAGCTAGTTTCCTGCAATTAGCATTCATTGATGTTAAAGAAAGAATTCCATCACATATAAGACAGTCTGTGTAATTTAATCGTGAACGACGAGAAGAATTTCATCCTCTGTACGCAATAATTGGCCAAAGTATTAATGTATGCCTGCTCAAGTTGACATTCTCACATTCTTTCCATGAATCTCAGCTTCAGAAGCAGGGCCATCGTATGCCTACTATATGCAACAGGGGAGGACTTTCTGCCTTGCTGCCTGCATTTCAGCCATATTTTGTAAACCAAAGTCTATTTTAAAAAGCTTATGGTCTAACACTTTCTTTTGATGAGGAAAATGGACCATTTGGAATTGTTTTATTAATTGTCCGTTTTGTGATCTTGCTCCCTGGTGGATACACTGAATACAACATATATGAATCTGCAGCAAAACTGTGTAGACAGGAGCCTTTTTGGTTCTTTTTTGAATGCAGAGGTTGAGAAATTAATAATCTTGAATCTGCATTAAAATTTATGTGAGAAGCAAATATGTGGGCCAGCAACTAGAAATCTGTATGAAGTACGATCACTCAAATAATTGTCATGTAAATGGTTGTTGTGTGACAACAAGAGGCAGGAATAGTCCCAATCACTATATGTGACCCTTTCCAACCTTATAAAGTCTTTGCAACCATCAAAGAAGAGGGACTGTGGAACGCTCTCCTCAATTTCAGTGGTTCATTAATATTCACCTCCATCTTGTGGTTGCTTTACGATAATATGCAGGTCCGGATCCTTCACAATCAATGGCAGTGAAGACTAGCATTACACATGCTACTCGCCTGTCAGCATTCAGTTCCACTTAAGTGAAAGTTGAATATGACTTGGGACTGAAATACCTGTGTTCAGTGGCAGCAAACAGGCATATTTATCCTTGTGCATCAACTGGCTTGCAGGCACCTTTCATTCTGCTCACTCCTAGTTTCTTGAGTTAGGGCAGTTGTCGTCTTCGACGAGCATTTTTCACACTAATTTATTTACCCGATTTAATGATGAGGTATCTGAAGCAAAACTCGTTAATGCTGGTCATGACCGGGTAGAATATCCTTCAATTCATTCAGAAGTGGAGGAACTCTAGACTATTTTGATGCAAATATTCTATTCGAGGCTGGTTTAAAAAAACAAAAAAACTGAATATTAATAGTAAAAGCAGAATGCTGAAATGTAATCTGGCAATAACAATGCAAGCCCTACTCTCTTGAGGCCCTTCGACAGATGGCACTATAACCAGCTAAGTGGTCTGGTGACGAGAGGTCAGGCAGAAGTAACTTCTCCACCCAGTTGTTGGTTATGGTTGTAGGTTCTGTTGATATTGATTTTTGGTGGGAATATCAAAAAAAAACCAGATGATGCGACTCCCAATAGGAATATAAAACCTTTGCATTCTATTGAATTTTGCAGAAAACATAATAGTGAGATCCAGTTACCGTTCCTTATTTAACTTCTGTCCTCTGACTTTTAGATCTATATCTGTGTAGGCTCTTGGGTTACTGTAAATGTGCAGCTGATATCTCAAATTACATGTAAAATCAATTCAACCTTCACAGTCTCGAGTACAGTCAAAAATCCAGTTATGTTTATGGTGAACCTCGTAATGGGGCCCCGTTGCCATGGCAAAGATCTTGCAGGATCCATCTGTAGGTAGGAAAAAAGGGGTTGCTATGACACATGGACACATCTCTGCTTCCAATTATATCGGATGTAACTAATTATTTTAGCAGGATTTACAATGTCCCACTGTTTTTGAATTGGATTTAATGTTTCCTGCAAAGCAACCCAAGGGACTAAAACAGAATCACTATATTGGTTCTATGGAATAGCGTTATCACCTTTTTTGAAACAATCAGTGTCACATCAACTTTTGGTAAAGTTAGTTAATTGTTTATCACAAAAGCATTAAACATCTATCTGCAAAAACTATTTTTGTAAGTTCATAGAGAATGAAGTCTGACCAACCACCAAAACTTTTCTGAAGATAAGATATCCAAATTGGCCATGTAAATATCCCTTGATGCTGCACTCAGGGACTTTCCATAAAGCTTTTTGGGGAAAAACATCTGAAGTGGGTACTTCAGGTTTAAACTGGAAATTTGGGAGGGAAAAAAAACAAGAAAAGGAAACTGAAGAAAGCAATGGAATTGTTGATGGTGCAATAAAGGGTAATGGGTTCCTCGACAGAACCCAGATATGTCTAACTTGCTCTTGAAAACTCATAGCAAAATGGAAAGCTAAACAGCTGAATAAGTTAGAATAGAGTGTAAATGGGTGGAAGACTGGCCATGGAGTTTAACGCAAACAAACTTAGGGAGGCATGGTGACGCAGAGGTAGAGTTTCTGCCTTGCAGTACACAAGACCCATGTTGGATCCTGACTACGGGTGCTGTCTATATGGAGTTTGTGAGTTCTCCCTGTGCCCACATGGGTTTTCTTTGAGTGTGGCTTTGGCAAAAATTGTCCCTAGTGTGTAAGAGTACTAATGTACAGGGATCGCTGGTAGGCACAGACCCGGTGGGCTGCAGGGCATGTTTCAGTGCTGTGTCTCTACAGTAAACTAAAGTAGACATTGTTCCATATTGGAACAAAAGGGAACGAACAAAATGAGCTACTGTATCAAAAAACTGAACTGTAATTTGAAATCGAATTACTAGGTTGACAGAGCAAGAAACAAAAGATTAATTGGTGAAACCAAATGATATTTGGAATGTTAAGCCTTTCTAAATGGCCTCAGGTCTGTATGCTTATATTAGTAGACACCAAAATTAGGACTGTTATTAAAAAACATTTACTTCACATGAGTAATAATGGAACAGAAATAAAAAGGTGCAAAGTGATAAAGTTGGGGGAAATCACTGCATAGTCAGTGGCTAAGCTGCAAAAAGCCAGTGTTGGCTATGAACAGATCAAGATGGAAATGACAAGAAGACAGAAAACCAAAGGAGAAACTGACCTATACATATCAAAACAAAATGTTGAGTTCAGGAGCAAAAACTTGGACATGTAGCTTAATTCAGTGAGGCATCAAGCACTGAGCAACCTAAGCAGCTCAGAGCTCTAGTTGCAATAGCAGATGTCATCTAGTTTGGACAAATGCTATCCAATGAGGTTAGGAAGACATTTGTTAAATGGTCCTGCAATATGAAACATTACAGCAAAGCACTCATGATATACAGTGGAGATCAACTCGTTGAAACTCGCTTGGCCTAACTGCAACAGTTGAAAAACTGAATGGATGTTGGAATGTAGAACTCTACTGCAAATAGAAACATGTTGTGGGATAATTGCAGAACTGCTAAAGGCCATTTGGCCAATTGAGCCACTGCCACCATATACAAAATCATGTGATGAATAGATTGAGTAAACGCACAGTCTTTTGGCCAGAGTAGAGGAATCGAGAGGTAGGTTTAAGGTGATGGGAGGGGTGGATTTAATAGAAACCTGAGCGGTAAACTTTTTTACACCGTGGGTGGTGGGTGTATGGAACGAGCTGCTGGAGGAGGTAGGTGAGGCAGGTAGTATCGTAACATAGTTTTGTGTGCCTTCGGACAATGCTACTGTTTCCCTCAGACTTCCTTCCATACTCTTTCAGACTTGGCATCAATGGCCACGATTTTTAGACTCACGGCCATCCTCGTTTGATCATTTGCTTTGTGCTTGTTCATGTTTAAGGAAATCAGGTTAAGTTTGTCAGGAATTACAGATGACGTTAAATCACCAGGGGGTAGAATTTCCACAAGAGTTTCCCCTTCACTTATTAACTCTGGCATGAACTCATGGGAGGCCCCCTGAAAAAATAGTTGTTTAGAATTTCCACTATGTTCTTACAGGTGGGACATTGCAAGAATACCTGCCAAACTGGGGTTCCCCAATATTTATACAACCAGTTGTTTAACTAAAATCATAGGAGGTTTTCACACGTGACTCCACTGAGCAGAAAAGGAAGAGTTATAAATCATTATGGTGAGACTGCCATTTATAAATCATCTTCCTCGACCTCAGGATATCCCAAGTGACTTGTTTAAAGTGAAGTCTCTTCTAAGTTGGAAACATAGTAGCTTTTATGTACACCAATTCCACAAACAGCTGATGGCATCTATTTGATGTGATGCTGGCCAGACCACCAAGATTAAGTCTCCTGATCTTCTGTGCATAGTATCACGGAATCTTTGCAGTTATTAGAGAAGGCAGAAAGTCGTCTTCCAACCTTCAGTACAATGATATCCTCACAATAGTGTACTTGAGTGTCAGTTCAAATCTTGAATTCAGCCACGCAGAATTCACAAGAGTTGCTATGTCACCAACCACCATTTCCTGAACAGAATCTCCATACAAACTCCCAGAGTGTATGTATGTGCCTATATTGTATATTGTATTACAGAATGTTAAGTGTACCTATATTGTCCTAAAATGTTTAATTATCTGAACACCTGACTATTCATTGGAAGTGCCCAATTATTATTTTCCAAGGATGCTAGTGGCATTGGTTAAACCCCTGTCTCACTGTGCGAGCTGACCCACGAGGTACCCCGAGTTTAAAACAAATTTAACTCGTGGTAATCACGTACAATTAACGTAGCGGGGACGTCGGAACTCGTGGACGCAACTTAGCGACTCGTGGCACTAACGGCAGGTACCCGTGAAACTTGTTAACTCTTGAAAAAGTTCAAACATGTTTGAACTTTTCCACGAATAAAATGTACTCTTGAGGTTAAAATTTGAAACATTTCAACTCGTAAGAACGTAGTGGCCCGTGCGTTTACCTTTGTGACTCGTGATTCTACCGTGGGAACTCTTTTTAGAAACAATAATCAGGGACAGAAATATCAGTTACTTAGACTTTTTAAACTCAAATTCTGCTTAACAAAGTAAAAGTTATTGATAAGGTGACAGAGTGGGTTGAAAAGAAAAAAATGCTTGAAGTTTATATATAGATTTTGTGTATTTGGGACTGAGCTCACAACCTTAAAGGCTCTGTCTTACGTGTTTGCGGTCATCGGCGGTGAAGCGCGGCTTCGCCTGTAGAGTGGACCGCACGGCAACGGCGAGAGCGCCGAGCCTATCCACGGGAGCGCCGCACGGATGCTGCGCGGGGGCCGAGTGATTCAAATATGGCTGGTCCCACGTGCTTGCGGTAAGTAAAAAAAAGGGCGGGCCGACTGCGATGACGTCGGCCCACCGCACGTGACTCACTAGCGGTGACTGGCGGCGGCCGTCATGATCGCGGCGCTGTAGCGGTGGCTGTGCCAGTGGCCGTGCCGCACACGTGCCTCACTGGCGGAGGCTGTGGCAGTGCAAGTTTGACGCACGGCGCTCGAGCCACACTGGCGGCGGCCGTGCCGCACTCGTGCATCACTGGTGGAGGCTGTGCGGTAGGAAAATATTTTTCAACAGTAGGTTTTATTTTAGCACCGTGCGGTGTTGGGAACACCGCCGCACGGCCCTGGAATTGTGCGTTCTCACGAGTGCGCGGTCTATGGCGGCAGATTCTTCCCGTTTCACTGCCAATGACCGCACTCATGAGACAGGCCTTTTAGACAAACCAGTATTGAGGAACAGCGTGAGAACATTTTATGACACTTCATGGCAGCCTAATCTGAGGTCCAGAAGCCATCTCTACCAGTGCTGTTGAAGAAGACAGGGTTGTGTTCACCTCTCCTGCACCCTTGTTCCGTAGGACAACACCAACTCTTTCATTATGTGGATGTTAAAGGCTGGGTTTTATTCTCAAGCCATGATGCCAGATTCCCGATCTCTTTACTGAACTTTACTGAATCAAAAGGTTCTATATGAGGTGCTGCCTCAAAAAGGCAGCCAGCATTGTCATGGACCCACACTACCCTGGCCATGCTCTCACTTCATTCCTGCTGAGCAGAAGGTATAAGAATCTGAAAACCATGACCTCCAGGTTCAAGAACAGCTTCTTCCCAACAACCATCGGGCTTTTGAACGCAACAAATGCTAACTAAACTATGAACTACAAACTGCCTTGGTTGCACTGACTGGGATTTTTGCAATAATACTGGATTTTTTAACATATATTTTCTTTGTTTAGTATATTATCTATAAGTATTGTGTTTACTGGCCTGTTATGCTGCTGCAAGTGGGAACTCTTTAACAGCGGGCAGGCAGCATCTCTGGAGAGAAGGAATGGGTGATGGGATGACATTTCCAAATTGGGTGAGGGAGGGGGGTGGGGTGGAGGAGAGGGGGTGGAGAGTGGAGGGAGAGGAGGGGGAGACAGATGGGGGTGGCTTCATTCACTGGCTGCGGGTGCGTCACTGAAACAGGTAGGTGAGATTTCACATCCACCTTGTGTGTGTGTGTCTCTCCCTCCCTCCCTCTCACACAGGCTGAGAGACTCTGCCTCTGTGAGTGTACGTCCCTTTCTCCCCCTCTCCCTGGGCTCTATACGCTCATTGTTTCCTATGAGAGACTTTGAAAAATAAGAAACACATTTCACACATTGATTTTATGACTTTTAATTCTTAACATGACCATGACAGAGATTAGTATACAAACTTAAAGCACATGGCATTGGGGGTTCAGTATTGATGTGGATAGAGAACTGGCTGGCAAACAGGAAGCAAAGAGTAGGAGTAGACGGGTCCTTTTCACAATGGCAGGCAGTGACTAGTGGGGTACCGCAAGGCTCAGTGCTGGGACCCCAGCTATTTACAATATATATTAATGATCTGGATGACGGAATTGAAGGCAATATCTCCAAGTTTGCGAATGACACTAAGCTGGGGGGCAGTGTCAGCTGTGAGGAGGATGCTAGGAGACTGCAAGGTGACTTGGATAGGCTGGGTGACTGGGCAAATGTTTGGCAGATGCAGTATAATGTGGATAAATGTGAGGTTATCCATGTTGGTGGCACAAAAACAGGAAAGCAGACTATTATCTAAATGGTGGCCGACTAGGAAAAGGGGAGATGCAGCGAGACCTGGGTGTCATGGTACACCGGTCATTGAAAGTAGGCATGCAGGTGCAGCAGGCAGTGAAGAAAGCGAATGGCATGTTAGCTTTCATAGCAAAAGGATTTGAGTATAGGAGCAGGGAGGTTCTACTGCAGTTGTACAGGGTCTTGGTGAGACCACACCTGGAGTATTGCGTACAGTTTTGGTCTCCAAACCTGAGGAAGGACATTATTGCCATGGAGGGAGTGCAGAGAAGGTTCACCAGACTGATTCCTGGGATGTCAGGACTGTCTTATGAAGAAAGACTGGATAGACTTGATTTATACTCTCTAGAATTTAGGAGATTGAGAGGGGATCTTATAGAAACTTACAAAATTCTTAAGGGGTTGGACAGGCTAGATGCAGGAAGATTGCTCCCGATGTTGGGGAAGTCCAGGACAAGGGGTCACAGCTTAAGGATAAGGGGGAAATCCTTTAAAACCGAGATGAGAAGAACTTTTTTCACACAGAGTGGTGAATCTCTGGAACTCTCTGCCACAGAGGGCAGTCGAGGCCAGTTCATTGGCTATATTTAAGAGGGAGTTAGATGTGGCCCTTGTGGCTAAAGGGATCAGAGGGTATGGAGAGAAGGCAGGTACGGGATACTGAGTTGGATGATCAGCCATGATCATATTGAATGGCCTACTCCTGCACCTAATTGCTATGTTTCTATAATCACAATATTTTACCCGATGGCAAATAAGATCCCAAAGTGCAGTGTTAAAGTGCTAATGTTCCCGGGGAACATGAAATATTGTTACACAAATTCTGAGATGTAATAATTGATTAGTGATAATGCCAGTAATATTGCGAGTGCCAACAGTATGTCGATCTCACAATATTACTGGTATGATCACGAACCCGGAGACGACGGTATCCCGGCAGGAGTTTTACAACTTGGCACAGATTCATATCATGATCCTACCGCCCCCCCCCCATCCCCCATAAACTGGGATGAGGCGGACATGGTATTGATATTGGGTTATTTTGTCACCAGAATGTTTGCGAGTTTTGAAATAAAGCTGTACATAAGTGCAATAAATAGCTAGTGCAAAGAGAAAAAAATACCAGCGTGCAGATACAACACAACAAAGTTTCGAGTTTTTTTGTCCAAGAGCTGTAATGGGGTATATCAGGAGATCAGGGCTTCAGTTATGAGAAGATAGACACAAAATGCTGGACTCAGCGAGACAGGCAGCATCTCTGGAGAGAAAGAATGGGTGACGTTTCGGGTCGAGACCCTTCTTCACACACCGAAAAACTTCCGTTTCAGCAATCTAATGACAGTGAGGAAGGAGCTGCCCCTGAATCAGGTAGTACGTGTATGTGAGCGTTTGTATTATCTGCTCACGGGCTGAAAGGAGAGGAAGGAATGGTACGTTGGCTGCTTCCCGAAGCAGGTCGAAGTGTAGATTGAGTTGATAGGGGGAAAGCTGGCCTGTGTAATAGACTGCACTACATTTGCAAGTCTCTGTAATATATACTGCGCTCTAGGGCAAAGCTGCTCCCAAAACAGGCATTGATGCATCACAATATGATACTTTGTACGATGTAGACTGTGGAAGCTGGTGGGCTGCCCAGGCAATCAGACATGACTCCGGTGACTCTCATGTGCACTCTGAACTCGTCAGCTGGACAGAGGAAAAAAAAGGTGAGTAAAAAAAAGGTGACTTCAACATCAGCATGTGACCTGGGTCAATCTTGGGCGTTTCACCTCATTGCTGGTGAATCTTTTTGATAAGAAGCTTGCTAGAGATGGCTCCCAGAAAAGTTCGACGAAAGGGAAGAGCAGAGCCTTACAAAATACCTGCCATGGAGGCTATAGTTATACAGGAGGAGGAGGAGGAGAGGCAACAGGAGATTCAACAGGAGATGCCACAGGAGAAGTCAACACTGCCTGTGGGCTCCAGGTAGCTGTGTGTGAAACGGCCTCAGACGTGGATGCCCCATTTAAGGGAAGATGGAATAAAGTTAAACCATTTAACTTTGACAGGCAGCAAGAGGGAGACCTTGTAGAGTGGTTTCAGGCTAACGAAATCCTCTATGACAAATCTAAAGAAGATTATCGTAATAGGGACAAGAAGCGTGCTCTGAGGAAAAGGCAGCGGAGTATACTGGGTGCACATGTGAGTACATTATGATATATTAGGGTATCAGCAGGTAAACCATTTTATTTTATCCAATATTGAAACATTTTCAGTGTTATTGATGTAAAAGTTCTATATTTTACATCAAATTAAACTTCTCTAGTAGTTCTGTGCCCTACAGCTGTAAAGTTATAAGTTGCACACAACTTTCACAGGTTGTGTGTTTGAAGTTTGAATCCTGCCTCCCATAGCCCATAAAATGAAATATGCGTGAAAGGCAATTAGCACATGTAATGCTTGTCTTTAAAAAGGCTGTTTGTTTTGAACTTTGAATGATGTTTTCAAGAAAGACAACATTAAATATGCGGGTGGCAGGCTATTAAAACAGGGCAACAATTTTACAGGCCTTAATGGCTTTAAGGTACATGTCTGTTTACTCTCTGCAACTTTTCATCTCTTGGAAGACATCCTATGCTAGAAATCAAATTTAATCACACCACTCTCCTGTAGTGCAGCTGATCCACGGGAGAGGAACGGGAGAGGAACTTGGTACACTCGGGAGACGAACTTGGAACATCTCAGAAATGAGAAGTAAACGGCAAACTTAGACATACCCGTGGGAACTCGGTTAAACTCTTGATCATAAACTTGTAGTCTCGTACGCAACCGCGAGTCTTTCACTTGGGGTACCTCGTGGGTCAGCTCGCACAGTGTAACAGGGCTTTTATGCCACTATTTATTAGAGTCAAGAGTGTTATTGTCAAATGTTCCAGATAGAACAATAAAAGTCTTACTTGAAACAGCACAACAGAATATGTAAACATAGTACACTGTAAACAATATAATAAACAAGAAAAAAGTTATGTGCGTAAATATACACTCAAGGAGGAGGAGCTATCTTGGGGAATGGCAGCTAACCAGCAGCCGTCCGTTAAATTCACTTTTTTTACTTAGTTTTTAGTTTTTCCTGTCTATGTCTCTTGGGGAATTTTGACTTTTAATGTGGGGGGGTAAGGGAGAACTATTTTCTAGGTCCCTACCTGGTCGGTGAGGCAGCTTTTTCTCCGGGCTGCCCTGTCGACCCGTCCTTGCGGCCTACCAGCGGGCGTGGAGCAGCGTTTCCTGGCGGGGACTGCCCAGCACCTTCAGCTTCGGTGGCGGCACAGCACTGGAGCGCTATCGCGTAGCGGAGCGGGCGATGCCTTGCCTAGGTCGCCGCGCTGGTTCGACACGCTGGAGCTCCGGTGAGCTGTGACCGCCAAGCTCGACACCTCCGGGCTGCGGGACTGCGGAGCGGCCAGCCGCGGGCGGCGGCGCCGACCCTAACATCGGGAGCCTCGGAGCTCCAAATCGGCGCGGCCTTGTTGGCTTCTGGTGCCACGGATTCCGGTAGGAAATCGGCCGTTCTAGGTGGCCCAGCCACTGCAAGGACTCTCCCGACGTCGGAGCAACAACACCCGGTGTGAACAGCCAGCAACATCGGGCCTCCGTAGAGGCAACTGTGGAGGCCTCAATAGGCCTGACTTTGGGTGAACTGGGGTTGGGGACTGGACATTGTGCCTTCCCCCACAGTGGTAATCATTGTGGGGGGGGGTGATTTTTGTCTGTAAATTATATTTTATTTTGTGTCCAAGATGGCTGCCGGAGGGGAGAGTGGACGCTGGCGCGCTTTAGCAGCCGCTGCTCTCTCTTCCATATTGTGTTTTTGATTTTTGTTTGTGTATATATATATATATATATATATATATATATATATATATACAGTACATACACATAAAAAACAAACAAATACAAATAGTGCAATAAAAACAATAATAGTCTATGTAGTTCAGAGCTTATTGGAGATTGTAGTGTTTAATAGCCTAATGGCTGTATGGAAGAAGCTGTTTCTGAATCTGGACATCACAGTTTTCCAACTCTTGTACCTTCTTGCCGATGGCACGGATGAAATGAGTGTGTGGCCAGGGTGGTGTGGGTCTCTGATGATGCTGGCTGCCTTTTTGAGGCGGCGACTCCTGTAAATCCCTTTGATGGTGAGGAGGTCAGAAGCCGTCATGGACTGGACAGTGTTCACAACTTTTCCCACCCTAGATGGACAATTGTGAATCTGCCATATTGCTCTGGGTCAGGGATTACATCAGGCAGTGCAGTTAAAGGACATGTGTGGTCATTTGTACTTGGCTCACCTGGATATCCTGATAGTACAAAATGTCCTTATAAATGCAAATCTTTCTTTCCTTGGATCAATCTAATACAATTCTCAGTTTATTTTTACATAATGGAGTCGTGTACAAAACCAACACAAAATCATTGAGGTTTGTCGAAGCACGCACATAATGGAATTGGCTCCAGTAGCTTTTAAGCTCCACATTAATTTAGTTTGAATTCCCTTCTGCTGCAGTGGGACATGAGTTCGTGACTCCAGGTCAGCACTCTGGTTATCAATCCGCTAACAAATACTTTACTACCGTATCTCAAAATGTAACGCACTCCTTCAAGATGTAACGAGCTCCCTCAGTTCCGTTAAAAGATTTGCATTCATTAGTCGTATGTAGTCTCATGACCTTGGGATAGTAAAGGTGTGTTACAATCAATAAAATGTTTTTCAGTGTAGTCATCAATGCAACATAGGTTACACAGTGCTAATGTTCACTCAAAAATGTTGCAAAACTGCACTGAGATAGTCTCCAAGAACTTTGCACCTCAAGGTGGGACGGCACGGTGGTGCAGCGGTAGAGTTGTTGCCTTACAGACATGGTTAGAGCTGAAAAGAAATTCACAGGAATGTTACTGAATGTGTTGATTTGATGAATGAGCAAGTGTTTTTAAGGGGCGGCCACGGTGCCGCAGGGGTAAAGTTGCTGCCTTACAGCACTTGTAGCGCTGGAGACACGGGTTCGATCCCGACTACGGGTGCTGTCTGTACGGAGTTTGTACGCCCTCCCCGTGACCTGTGTGGGCTTTCTCCGAGATCTTCGGTTTCTTCCTACACTCCAAAGATGTATAGGTTTGTAGGTTAATTGGCTTGGTATAAATGTAAATTGTCCCTAGGATAGTGTTAATGTACAGGGACTGCTGGTCGACGAGGACGGTGGGCCGAAGGGCCTGTTTCCGTGCTGTATCTCTAAACTAAACCAAACTAAAGATTTCAGTTGAGAGGCAACTTTTAGCCTGGACAGCCAAGAAATGCCTCTGGTCTGCAAGGTATTGTGGAATTCTAATGGCCATCTAGATGGGCAGATAGGACCTTATGTTAACGAGTTCCATCAGCAGCAACAGTCAAGATGCCACTCAACACATCCATGGTGAAACCTCTGCAGTGTACCTTAACTTCTCAATCTTCTGACAGGCAAATATTTTCACCAGCTGTGCCACATCCGACATACACATATATGTTCTGTTATTTTCTGAGCAATATACAAACATGACTATCCCCATTCCCAAATTACACTCACGGGCTTTTGTTTTTAAACATAGAAAATAAGTGCAGGAGGAGGCCATTCGGCCCTTCGAGCCAGCACCGCCATTCATTGTGATCATGGCTGATCGTCCCCAATCAATAACCCGTGCCTGCCTTCTCCCCATATCCCTTGATTAAACATTTAATTATAGCCATTAATAATGTTTGGAACAATTTTTGCTGCAAAGAAAAAAATCTGAGACGTTATTAGTGGAAAAGAAAGATGATTGCAGGTGCAATAAAACCGCTGTGAAGATATTGAAATAGAGTAGGATCATAAAAAGTCCAGTATGCTTTGGAGAACAGTTAAAACTTAATTCAACTGCACTACCTCCCAATTAACACATGGTGGCAGAGTTGTCCTGATTTTGGGAGCAGAGCTGCCTGCCCATTGCGTTTTCTGAAAGATGAATTCTCCAATTAATTCAGACAAGATGCAGGTTCAGAGAGTTGAAGCGCAGATAAAACAATAGCCATAGACAGCACCATGAGACTAGCCACCAAACAAAAAAAAGAAAATAGGAAGATACAGAAAAGGTGCTGGATTAACTCTGCAGGTCAGGCTGCCTCTCTGTAGAAAAAGGATGGGTGAATTTTTGTCAAAACCCTTCTCAGTGCAGAAAGAAAATAGGAGTCAGCGGTAAGAGTCAGGAAAAAGGAGCAAAAAGGATGCATAAGATTAGAGTTTTACATATACAAAAGGTTATATAAACTGAGCCCCTAGGGTCAATAAAGAACCTATGCAAAGATGCAGTGTTGTTAAAGGCCTGTCTGCGGTCATTGGCGGTGAAACGGGAAGAATCTGCCGCCATAGACCGCGCACTCGTGAGAACGTACAATTCCGGGGCCGTGCGGCGGTGTTCCCAACACCGCACGGTGCTAAAATAAAACCGACAGTGTTGAAAACTATATACTCACCGCACAACCTCCACCAGTGATGCACGAGTGTGGCACGGCCGCCCGCACGGGCCGCCGCCAGTGTGGCTCGAGCGCCGTGCGTCAAACCTCCACTGCCACAGCCTCCGCCAGTGAGGCACATGCCTCCGCCAGTGAGGCACGTGTGCTGCACGGCCGCAGGCACAGCCACCGCTACAGCGCCGCGATCAGGACGGCCGCCGCCACAGCCGCCGCTCGTGAGTCACGTGCGGCGGGCCGACGTCATCGCAGTCGGCCAGCCCTTTTTTTTACTTACCGCAAGCACGTGGGACCCGCTGTGTTTGAATTACTCGGCCCCCGCGCAGCATCTGTGCGGCGCTCCAGTGGATAGGCTCGGCGCTCTCGCCGTTGCCATGCGGTCCCCGCTACCGGCGACGCCGCGCTTCACCGCCGATGACCGCAAACAGGTAAGACAGAGCCTTTACTCACCTTGAATACTCTGACAGCACCTCCCATGCCTTCAACCCCACCATGAAGGACATGGGTAGCAGGTGGATTTGCCTCTTGTATGCAGTTAAGGTCAATCAATTACAGGAAGCATGTGGATGCTTTAGAGAGGGTGCAGAAGATGTTTATCACAAAGCTACCCGGATTGAAGGGCATTAGCTATAAGGCCAAACATGGATTGTTTTCCCTGGAGACCTGATAGAAGTATTTAAAATTATGAGGCATAGAAATACTTAGAATCTTTTTCCCCAAGGTGTAAATGTCAAAGACCAGAGGGCATAACTTTGTTCAGAAGTGGTGAGTTTGAAGGATATATGTGGGGAAAGATTTTTACGCAGACAGTGGTTGGCATTTAAGAAGCTTTTTAGATAGGCGTGTGGATATGCAAGGAATGGAGGGATATGGATCACGTGCAAGCAGCGGAGATTAGTTTAATTTGACATCATGTTGGGCCGAAGGGTCTGTTCCAGTGCTGCACTGTTCTATGGTAGACTTTTGTCTTCCTTCTATTTACCAGCATCTGCAGTTCCTTCTTAAACACTGGACTGTTCTATGTTTTATGCAACTATTGATACAACTAGATTTGGGAGTGGCATATAAATCAATTTACCCTTCATCTGGCCTGAAACATTAACTCAGTTTGATTTACAACAGATGCTGCCTGACCTCCTGAGTTTCTGTTTTTTTTTAATTTTCAAGCGTCTGTAATTTATTTGCTTTTCAATTCTTCTTTTGCTTTTGTCCAGCCACTTTCCACTGACTGGCACCAATGTGCCGGTTTATTGGGGGAATGATGATATTGGTCAGAGTGGCTCCTGAAGCAATGATGTGCACCCTTCTCTGTGATCCTGACAGCTCAACTAAAGTGTGAGGTACCTTAGGCAGGAAGTACACATGAGGGAAAACACTTGTCTTCCCAAATCTTAAGACATCCCAAACCAAAGCACTTCACCTGATTTTAACTAATTTTAGCGAGATATGAGCAGCAAGGTGGCACAGTGGTAGAGTTGCTGCCTTACAGAGCCAGAGAACCAGGTTTGACCCAGGTCAGTACGGAGTTTGTATGTTTTCCATGTGAGCTGCGTGTGTTTTGTCCAGCTTCCTCTCACGCTCCAAAGACGTACAGGTCTGTAGACTAATTGGCTTTGTAAATTGGAAATTGTCTCTCGTGTGTGTCGGATAGTGTTAGTGTGCGGGGACCGTTGATCGTGGGGGCTCGGTAGGCTGGAGGGCCTGTTTTCGCACTGCATCTCTTAAACTAAAACTAAGCTAAAGCATCTGGACTTGACAAGTTTACAGAAAGCTCACTCAGTATCTGATAGGCACGGCTCATATCATTGTGGGCCAGAACCACTGAACTTGTGTACCTTGCACATAAGATATGTGTACTTCTCAATATATATTATGCTGGGGCAAAGCTCAAAATCTTCTGACCCGACTCCATTTACAAGTTTGAAGATGATACCACTGTAGTGGGCCGGATGACGATGACGAGACAGATTACGAGACGATGACGAGACAACGACGAGACAGATTACAGGAAGTGGACGGAGAACTTACTGGCATGGCGTCAAGACAACAACCTCTCCCTTGTTGTCAGCAAAACAAAGATGCTGGTCACCAACTCCAGGAACTGAAATGGAGTGCACGCCCCAGTCTGCATCTATAAGGATGCAGTGGAGAAGATCAACTCCTTTATTGACCTAAACTCTTTCTCAGAATGGGATAGACAATGTCCACAGGTCTCTAGCCCAGAGACTTCCAAAGATTCATGACCCTCTGAGAGAAAACAATCCTCCTCATCTCTGTTTTAAAGGAGCAAATCCTTATCCTGAAACTATGCCCTCCCGATTCCTTCACAAAGCAAAAATATCCTCTCAGCAGCTACACTGTAAAACTCCCTCAGATTCATATGTGTCCTGATAAGATTGCCTCTCATCCTTCTACATTCCAATGAATGTTGTACTGAACTATTCAGTCGCTCCTCGTAAGGCAACTACTTCACTTCCCAAATCAACAAGTGAAATTCAAAACTTCCCCTCCGTGGGTAAGCTGCTCTTTAAACTGGACGAGGCCCAGTTGACAAGGAAAGGGAACATCTTTAACGGCAGTAAACAGCTTAACAGTATTTAGTCTGCCCTATGACCTTATCTCTGACCTGCATCATCTGATGCAGACATTGGGAATGCAGTCAAGCTATTTTCATTGGTATTAAGATGCAAGGTAATGTGAAAGCCCCATGTGCAAACAGTGGGCCCAGCACTCTCTGAAGAGCACACTGCCCACCTCACTGTTGTTATGTAATGTGGCAGTGTCAGCATGCAGCAAGATCCTATTCATAGTAAATTAGATGAGTTAAAAACAGTTAATACGTTTTTGTTGGCCTGGTTAGCAAACATGTCTCAGCCAGGATTCAGAACTGCCTGTTCTCTTCACAATGTCTCAAAGGGTCTTGTGAACAAGCACACAAGGTCTTGATTTACTGTAACATTTCATTTAAAAGTCAGCACCTCTGGCTATCTAAAGCTGTCTCAGTACAGTACTGAAATAATGGCATAGATTATGAATGTACAATGTTCTGACTCAGGTAAAAGTGCTGCCAAATGAATCAATCTGAGTCTCCAATCTGCTCCAACCTTATGAAACTCAGCAAATTGAGTTGGTTTATCACAGGGTTTTTTTCAGTGAGGTTTATATTAATTTAATGTGAATATTGGAGATTATTAACCCGTCGTGCTTCAGAAGGTGTGTAGGAATTATGTTAAGGAAGCTCATCAATGGTGGCAATGTTACATCGGAAACCATCATGTTCATTTATGCTAGAGAGTCAGTGTTTACTATTTGTTATATGCAGCAAATATGAACCAGAACAATGGCTGTTGTACTTGCTGCAGCTTTGCAGGCACATTAGATGCAACGATAAATATACAATACATTGTCAGTTATTTAAACATAACATTTAAACATTTAAACTAGACTCTGATAATGCAAAGGCCAAAGCACGTAGAGCAACTATGGTAGTGCAAGGCCCGTAGTGTTTTGGTGTTCAGGTACGGTTGTGCAGACCATCGCTCAGTCCGCCTGAACCTACCTGATCGCTAAACACCTTAGAGACTTTGCTAAACACTTTAATTCTCCTTCCTATTCCCACATAAACCTTTCTGTCCTAGGTCTCCTCCATTGTCAGTGTGAGGCTAAATGCAAATTAGAGGAACAGCATCTCTTATTTCGCTTGGGCAGCTTACAGCCCAGTGGTATGAATATTGATTTATCTAACTTCAGGTAGCCGTGGCATTCTCTCTCTCTATCCCTCCCCCACCCAAGTTGCACCAACTTCTCGTTTTCATCCAACAAACAGCTAACAATGGCCTGTTTCCTTTACCAGTGTTACATTTTTGCATAGCTTTCATTCATTGTTCTTTATCTCTCGACATCACCTTCCATATCTCTCGTTTCCCATATCCCTAACTAGTCTGAAGAAGGGTCTCGACCCGAAATATCACCCATTCCTTCTCTCCAGAGATGCTGCCTGTCCCACTGAGTTACTCCAGCTTTTTGTGTCTATCAAAGGTTTCAAAGGTCTTTTATTGTCACGTGTATCAATTAAGGTACAGTGATATTCGAATTACCATACAGCCATACTAAAAATAAAGCAACAAGACACAACTACATAAATGTTAAGATAATCATCCACCACAGCGGATTCCCCACATTCCTCACTGTGATGGAAGGCAATAAAGTCTAATCTTCTTCCCTCATTTTTCTCCCGCGGTCGCGGCAGTCGAACCATCCAACGGGGCGATCGAAGCACCCTCAGCCCGTGGTCGAAGCCCCCGCGTCAGGGCGGTCGAAGCTCCCACGTCGGGCCGGTCGAAGCTCCTGCGGCTTCCGAAATCGTTCTCTAACCAGAGACAGCGAGATCCACGATGTTAAAGTCCGCAGGCTCCCACGGTTGGAGCTCCCAAATCGATCTCCAGCAAGAGGCCGCCAACTCCTCGATGGTAGGCTGCAGTGCGAACGGAGATACGATATGGAAAAAAAGTTGCACCTCTGTCGAGGTAAGAGATTAAAAATGTTTCCCCCCCACCCCCCACATAAAACAAGCTAAAGAACTCTAAAACATACATTTAACACATTCTATTAAAACAACAAAGAAGGAAGGGACGGAAGGCTGATGGAAGAAGTGTCCTTAAACCTGGACCTCGCTGTAATCAGGCTCCTGTGCATTCTTCCAGAAAATAGCAACAAGATGAGAGCATGACCAAGATGGTGTGGGTCTTTGATGATATGAGCAGCCTTCTTTTTTTAGTTTAGTTTAGTTTAGAGATGCAGCTTGGAAACGAGCCCTTCAGCCCACAGAGTCCACACTGACCAGCGATCCCCACAAACTTACACACACCTACACATACAGATGCTGGTTAATACACAAAAGGGCACAAAGTGCTGGCATAACTCAGTGGGTCAGGCAGCCACCCCCATTCCCACTCGATGCTGCAAGGCACAACCACACATCTTAATTCCTTGGTCATAGATTATCAATATGATAGACTGCTTTAAATTGAAGGCAGCAACTGAAGATTTCAACTTCTAAGCAACCAAGTGCTCGCTTGTATCATTTGCCTCTACAGATCGTAAATGAGGTAGACCCTTAAAAATGGAATATTTTCTTTTTGAGGCAGGTAGTGGAAAACAGCAATGAATCATATCCAGGTCCATTAAATGACACATTGGACCTGAGGTAGACAAAAATGCTGGAGAAACTCAGCGGGTGAAAAGAGTTTCTCCAGCATTTTTGTCTACCTTCGATTTTTCCAGCATCTGCAGTTCTTTCTTAAACATTGGACCTGAGGAGAGTTTCTGTCCTGTTCAATCACAATGGTTTGCCACCTGTTCATGGGCTTCAGTGAGAAAGAGGATGAACTGATTTATTCTAACAAACATTAATTCACAAGTTTTAGAGATACCTATCATGGTAACCCAGAATGATCACACAACAGAATAGTTGAGGTCTATGTGACTTTCATAACCATTGGCAATGCTATTCCATCTTTGCAGGTGGACTGGAAGGGCAGTGGTGTGGCCACATGCGTCATAAGTTTGCATTACAGAAACTTTGCAGGCAGGTCAACTGGAAACAAATGTGATAGACATTTGTACTCTCTGGAGGAAGATATTGCACTTATCTGATTTGTGAAAGACATCCTCCTTGGCTCCCCCCATCCTTCCTTCAAAATATAAACCAGGTTAATCCTCATGATCATTTCATGAAAAGTTACTTTTCCTTCAATAAAACAGTGACTATGTTGCATGGAATCTTTCATGTCCATTCCACTCACCTACGCATCAAGCCCAGCACTGAGCTGTAAGGAGCAACAGAGCTTTAAAATTCCTGGTCAGGGTGGTGGAATCACATCATCAAATGTGCAAGTCATGAGTAAATAGGAATGGGAGGATGGATAGCCCAGGTTTGGAAGCATATAGACCAAATGCGGGCGGGTGGGACGAGTGTAGCTGGGACATGTTGGCCGCTGTGGGAAAGTTGGGCCGATGAGGCTGTTTCCATACTGTATCATTCTATGACTATGAGTCTATGATTCTCTGAGTGCAAGGGAAGTCAGGGCATTTTTTATATTGAGTCATATCCCAACAGGAATTTCTTCTTTATTCTATTCCTCATGATTCAGCCCATTAAACTTTTTGTTTAAATCCATTCCTGGTGCAGTTTCTCAGTTTTCACAGAGCTCGTACCAGATAATTTCAATTAAGACACTTTGATGAGTGCAGTAGGTGTTCCTAATTAATCCCAAAGACCATAATTTGATTATTATAACACCAGCCACAGTCTTTATGATCTTTCTGCCATCCATTATCCCAGTGAAATATTCAGTGAGCAGCGATGAAGTATTAACCAGGCGTAGAATGATGCCCTTCCCTACTATTGTTGGCTGGAAAATGGGATAATTGAATACTAAGTTACTGGCTTTGTAAACGCCATAACGTAAATGAAAAGGTTTTTGACGCTTACAGTATTTCTCATCAAAACCTCCTCAACGAAAGGATGAGTGCAATTTGTAAAGATAGTGAATGGTTTAATAAAATGTATTGTTAACTTTGATTATATAGAAAAGGGTCCTTTCCAACTGCATAATCAATCTTCAATTTCCTTCTGTTAAATCCAGCTCAGTTCAGCTAATGTTGAAGAAACCGGCAATCAATATCCATGTATCTCCCTTGATTCCACCTTGCCTCTGGTGGCCAGTCAATGAGCAGTCAGCATAATGCTGGCTAAATCAGTACATTCTAGCTCCAACATTACAAAGTTTGGCTTTTCATAGTCCCTGCCACAAATTAAATTTGGTGAAAATGTTGTTTACATGTTATCAAATGAGATATCTTATCACGTGGACACAGCAATGGCAATTACGCCCCACAGAGTCAACCAAACAATTTCCCATGAGACACAAGAAGCTGGAGTAACTCAGTGGGCCTGGCAGCATCTCTGGAGAAAAGCAATAGGTATAGGCTGGAGCTGTACATTTAGTTAATACCAAATATTCCAATTTCAAATAGTCCCCTAAAGTAAAAAAGCAACTGCCCAGTTTTTACAGGAGGTTTTAACAGAAGACTAAATGTCCCTATTTGACCACGAGTGAGTTTCTTATTTTGAGGTAAATGGGGTTGAGGGGGAAAAATCCATCAGCCACGATCGAATGGCAGAACAGACTTGATGGGCCAAATGGCCTAATTCTGCTCCTATGTCTGATGATCTTATGATTTTTCAGCATGATTTTATACAATTCTCTTAATATTGTGATTATTGTTGTTCATGGAATCTTCATCCTCAATTTTTTTTTTCTCCAGCTCTTAAATTGTTAAGTGATGCACAGCAAGAATATTCCAAATTTAATCCTTAGTTTATGCTGAACATGCCGTTCTCATCTAGGGAATTGGTATTGAACCATAATCTGCTTGATTCCCTCTGGAATAGGGAAAGAGAGTTGGTAAAATATGGGGTCATAAATAACTGCAGATGATATAATCTTGAGTAAAATGCAAAGTGCTGGATAACTCAGCAAGTCAGGCAGTATCTGCAGAGGGAATGATTAGGTGACGCTTCGGGTTGGTCCCCTTCAGGATGGTAAAATAGGGACACTTGTCCAATGTCTGACGGAAGAGTGCTTGGTGGACCACAGAACGAGGGATCTGATAACACCCACTGTTTGATATGAATAACAGGTTGCAAGGGAACATATCCCAGCCAGGTATCAGTCTTCAGGATGAGGCCATCAAATGAGAAAATAAATGAATGCAAAGAAGAATATTTTTTAAAGCAATGTATTGAGCCCTCCCATATTTTAAAGAACCTTTTATAAATCGGAGTCTGCACACAATTGTGAATATTGTAGGGGACTGGAGTGTGTGGAGTCTTTACTCTGTGTTGTCAGGGGTGCCATGGTGGTCTGTGGATCAGACGTGTACAAATGAAGACAGTAACATTATCTTTGAGGGAAATCTGCTGGTGGTAGTGCTCCTATTCCCCTGAAACTTGTCCTTGGTGCTGGAAGTTGTAGATTTTGAAACTGATGTGACAGTGGTCCGAATAGGTACTGTAACAGCAAAGCATTTTGTAGATGGCATACTCAGTAGCCACTGTGCACTAGTGGTGGAAAGTGTACAGTGATGGATGGGGAAACATCAAGTGGCAGCTTCACCCTCGTTTGTGCCTTGGGAGTTGTGGGAGCTGGAAAGGGTGCAGAGATGGTTTACGAGGATGTTGCCAGGACTAGAGGGTCTGAGCTATAGGCAGGGTTTGAGTAGGCTGGGACTCTATTCCTTGGAGCGCAGGAGGATGAGGGGTGGTCTTGTAGATTTGTATAAAATCATGAGGAGTAGATTGTGCAGATGCACAGAGTTTCTTGCACAGAGCAGGTTAATCGAGGACCAGAAGACATAGTT
Source organism: Malacoraja senta (assembly GCA_038087875.1). Lineage (NCBI taxonomy): Eukaryota > Metazoa > Chordata > Chondrichthyes > Rajiformes > Rajidae > Malacoraja > Malacoraja senta. The sequence goes on along the minus strand of CM075985.1, from coordinate 19,414,696 downwards.
TTAAAGTGAAGGGGAAAAAGATTTAATGGGAACCTGAGGGGTAACGTTTTCACACAAAGGGTGATGGGTGTATGGAACAAGCTGCCAGAGGCGGTAGTGAGGCAAGGACTATCCTAACATTTAAGAAACAGTTAGACAGGTGCATGGATGGGACAGGTTTGGAGGGATATGGGCCAAACGCAGGCTGGTGGGACTAGTGGGACTTATGTAGCTGAGACATGTTGGCTGGTGTGGGCAAGTTGGGCCAAAGGGCCTGTTTCCATGCAGTATCACTCTATGACTCCAGATGCACTCATACAGACAAGTGAAAAGCATTCCATCACATTTGCGTTTTGTGAATGTCAGAGAGACCTTTTGGTGTTTGAAGATGAATCACATGCTGCAGGATGCCCTGAATCTGACCTGCTCTTGTGTGGTCATGGTCTTTACTCATTGCCCAGTTCTAACTACTCACCATACACCAGGCGTGGTCACACAAGGGCCTATATACAGTAGTTGTCGCAAGGAGTTTTCGTTCCAGAATTCAAAGTGCAGCTATGACTTGCTTCTTAACTTCTTGCTGTGTCTGCATGTTTCCTTCAGTGACAGGTGTACAGAGACATGCTGGTCCCTTATGTACGTCAACACTTCCCTATCGATCAATATTTAAATACATTTTGCCTTTCTGCTTCTCTTGTCGAAGTGGATAACATCACATTTTTCCACATTATTCTGCACCTGCCAAGTATTTGCTCACTTATTCAACTTATCCAAATTGGCTTGAAGCTTTTTTTTTGCATCCTGTTCACAACTTGCAATCCCACCCAGTTACCTTTGATTTGTCAAACTTAGCAAAATGGAATCCAGTTATCTTGGCCAGACCCTTGATGTATATTATGAACAGCTGAGGCACAAGCACCATCCCTGCACTACCCCCCATTTCATGCACTTTAATTTTGCACACAAAGTCCATTTGTGAGTTTATCAAAGGCCTTCTGAAAGTCTGATGCAACTACTATTGCCTTGGCTCCATTAGTACCCTGGGTTGCAGATCATCAAGCCTAGAGAGTTATTGACTTACAATGACACCAATTTCACTAGCATTATATATATTTTTTAGTGATACCATTTTCCGATAAGGTTACTTAATAACACAAATATGAGGCATAGGTATGGAAAACACACTAAGAGGATATACATGTTTCCGGTTTCACCTGTCTTAGTGTTTCCTGAAGCTCAATTTAACTGAATACTGTTTTCTTTACCCCAACTCTTGGCTTTCTGATCCTTGAACACTGTTAATCTCTGATGAGCTTGTGGAGATGGATGATTGGGTGCATAAAGTTAAAAAAAAAAATACTGGCTACTGAAAGAAATGTAATGAAAATTATATATGTACACTAGAACATTAACTGTGGCCTCAAGTGGCTGTAGAGCTCTTTATAGATTGACATCCATCAAAACTGACAAGGCAAATGTAATTGGCCTTCAAAAGAAGTCTACACATTTGATCTTCAAATTATTCCATTTGGAAAGTTAATAACATATAATTGTATGGCTGAATCCTACAATGAACAGGAAATCCATTGGCGAAGTAAATGACAACAAGAACTGTGAACGATTCTCTAAATAGTATTATAGACAAGGCAAAAAAACAAAAGAAATGAAGTGAGGAGAAAAAAAAGAGGCAAAGAGATAGATAGAATCATAGAATCATAGTGATACAGTGTGGAAACAGACCAATCGGCCCAACTTGTCCACACCGGCCAACATGTCCCAGCTACCCTAGTCCCGCCTACCCGCGTTTGGTCCATATCCCTCCAAACCTGTCCTATCAATGTACCTGTCTAAATGTTTCTTAAACATTGGGATAGTCCCTGCCTCAACTACCTCCTCTGGCAGCTCGTTCTATACACCCACAGCCCTTTGTGTGAAAAGGTTACCCTTCAGATTCCTATTCCTTTTCCCCTTCACCTTAAACTTATGTCGTCTCATGCTCGATTCACCTACTCTGGGTAAGAGACTCTGTAAATCTACCTGATCTGTTCCTCTCATGATGGGAAAATAAGATTAAAAATAATTGAGAATTAGAATGGAAATAAGGTGAGGGCTGTTTTGCTTCAGTTTTACCTGTATTACTTTTTTTCCCGACAAGATTATAAAACACCTTCAGCAAACATTGATAGACGGTATGAGAAAATTCAGTTTCAGAAGCTCTTGTGATAAAATGGAAAACATGGTGTTTGTTTCTCTTCCTTAAAAGTTTTGGAGAAGTTAAAGAGGCTTTTTTTTCCATTTGCAGCAAACTCTACTTGGACTTTGTTTATTAGTTTCCAGTGAAACAATAGATCACAGAGTGTAAATGTGCCTGTGAAATGACAAAGCAAGCTTTCTTTCCTTTATTTCCTGGTGCAGGGGGAAAACATATGACTAACAAAATCCTCGGCAGCAAATGGATGTATGGTGCTTTGAATTTGTAATGAAAAATTAAAAGCATATGCTGGTTGATAAGGCCAAAAAAAACCCAAACACATTGCAGGCTGTAGGGAAGCCTGACAAATCTGGCAAATTAGGCATTGTGACACCATGTGATAATGGACCCCCTGGGTTTGGACTCCTGTCTCCTACACATTGCAAACAAGATAAAGGAGAAAATTAAACTAGAAGGATCCAGTGTTACCTGATATTGGATTATACCGTTTGCAAAGTCCATGCATGGCATAGTATTTAAAAATGCGCTTTTATCAGTGACTGCAAGAACTCAATTGATGATAACTAACAGTTCAGTAACCCAAGTTTATGCTGTTAAATATAGATCCTAAAAAGACTAATTTACAAAATCTATCCAGTGGTTTACTTAAAATGGAGAGCCCAAAATTGAATTAAATTAGGTTTTTTTTCAGATATTGATTTCTATTATATAAAGAATACTTGTTCCTCATAAAAACATTACGTTTTCCCACTTAATTGTCAGCACATGTTATGTGCACCAATGGCTGTCAAGTGGGGTGTATTTTATGTGCCCTACAAGTCATTGCTTAAATTTCATTTTACATCTACTCCTGAAGGACTACTTATGTAGAAGAAGATAAGAACAAAAAAGGCCATTTTGTCTATTTATCCAATATCTTATTTCCTCCATCCAAACATAGAAACATAGAAAATAGGTGCAGGAGTAGGTCATTCGGCCCTTTGAGCCAGCACCGCCATTCAATATGATTATGGCTGATCATCCAGAATCAGTACCCCGTTCTTGCTTTCTTCCCATATCCCTTGATTCCGTTAGCCCTAAGAGCCACATCCAACTCTCTTTTGAATACAATAAATACATTTGTCTCATATTAAACTATTTGGAAGGTCATGAGAAGTTATGCCTGATAATTGTTGTCAAATGATTTTTAACTAACATGCATTTAAAATGGGGGAGAGAAAGAAACCAAGGGATTGTTCAATAGTTCAATGGTACATTATTGGCACATGTACCTGGGTGCAGTGACATTCCTTTTTTGCATTCAGTTCAGTAAAAATCTAACTATACATAAACACAATCATACTTTAGTTTCAGTATCACATTAGTGGCTGAGGAAGGGTCTCGACCCGAAACGTCACCCATTCCTTCTATCCAGAGATGCTGCCTGTCCCGCTGACTTACTCCATCATTTTGTGCCTATCTAGAGTGCAAGAATAGTAGATTACAATGAGGCAGTACACAAGAGTTGCCATATTTCCTGCGCCATATTGTGCCGTAGGCCAATCTGTCCAAAATAGTTTGAAATCCTTTGGAGGCAGTAATTTAGAATAAAATGAGTCAACATTTGAAAGACAACATTGATTTATTTATTGTTTCAATAATTTGTTTGAGTTCAATGATTAAATTAACTGGAGGGTTGGTGGATGTAATGCAGCTGATGTGAGTTCATGGACACTCAAATTATTAAAGGGACGGTACAGATCCTAAGCTGACCAAAAGTGAGAGAGCTGTGACTTTATTTATTTCCAGATTGGAGGAGGGTATACAGTAGCCTTCTTCAGGAATTGGTATTTGGACTTGAGTATACAGGGCATACTTTTAAAGTTTGCAGGTGATACAAAGAAAGGGGTAAAAAATGAAGACTTTGATAGACTTCAGGAATTCGGGTAAAAATAGAATCATAGAGTGGAACTCTGATATAATTATGACAGAAATAAAGAGAAGTACAAAAATGTCTAATGTTATACTGAAACTAAAGTGAACATAGTAATTGTTTCCCCCTGAATTAGTCCTGAATTTGTACCGTCCATAATCGTTAGAGAGCTTGAAGCCTTAACTGGAATTATACAGACAGCATATTCCCTGTTTCTCCATTAAAATTAAAATTGTTAGCAATTAAACATGCAACCACAGTAGGAATCAGGGCAACGCTTTCTCTGATTCTCAAATAGTGAAGAGCAGGCAATTTAACACAATTGCCTGAAACTTTGAAAGAGCTGTGTGCAATCTAACAGCCCCATTAAAGAGGTTCATAACAAAATTTGTGATATCTCAGAACATGTACGTGCTACTTTGCATGAAGATACTTAATTTAAGTGGACTCAAGCAGGGCTTTACTAGGAAAATTCTGTTAAACAAAGTGAAATAACCTTAATTATTTCCCAATAAAAATTAGCTCCTGAACATTCATCTGAATAGCATGCTGATAATTTCTGAACATACATTTTCCATAAAAATGAACAATTTATCTGCGCGTTTTATATTTAAAAAATTGCTCATATAAGTAACTTTTTCTGGATTAATTGCATTGGCAATCATTTCCAGGTCAAATAGTACCCGATGGGAAATTGGCTCTGCTGCTTTGGTATGGCTGAGATTCGTCTGGTATCTTTTATGGCTTCATTATATGTGCAGTGACCATTTCCTAGATTACCTGCATAAATCGGCGAAGAAAAGAGCGACCACAATCTTCATTAATCAGTCATCAAAGGTGAAACTCTACAGAAGATTCACAAAGAGGAATAAGTTAAAAGGACAAAATGCTATATGAAGGGACTGCTGATGCTGGTCTAAACCGAAGATAGACACAAAATGCTGGAGTAACTCAGCTCGTTTTCACACCTTACATTTCCTTATCTCTGTATCTCCCTCTCCCCTGATTCAGTCTGACGAAGGGTCTCGACCCAAAACGTCACCCATTCCTTCAATGCAGAGATGCTGCCTGACCTGCTGAGTTACTCCAGCTGGTTTGCCAAAAAAAGAAACACACAAAGTTCTGGAGTAACTCAATGAGTTAGGCAGCGCCACTGAAGAACACGGATGGGTGACATTTCGGTTCAGGACCCTTCTTGACACTGGGAGCCAAGTCTGAGGAAAGTTCCCCACCCAAAACGTTGCTTATCCATGTCCTTCAGAGGTGCTACCTGATCCGATGAATTACTCCAGCACTTTGTGGAAAATGGATGGATCCAGTGTTGGTGTGTATAGGACAGCATAATGTTACTTTTAACATATTCCTGAGGATATCTGAATGGACATTAGCACTGTACACAATGTATGCATCAAAAGAGGGTGAAATCTAATCGCTTGGTAGGATTCAAGCAGTGAGGGTTTCACTTTGGCATCTCCTTCACAACTCTGTGCAAACATCATACACTGGAATCTACCTGGCTTCATGGTCAGGCTGGTTTTAGTTATTGGCTTTATTTGTTTGAATAAACTGAATCCAGACAGTGTGAGGTAACTATAAACATCTGTACTGAGTTTGTTCGTCTCCAATTCACATCTGGTGCTTTGAGGATGATTAAGTCTTAACGGCAAATGGAGCCAGTTTTATGAAGAATTTGGTGCCATATTCTACCTGGACTAGACTTGTTATGAGTGCGAGATGCAAGGCTAAACAACGATTGATTGTTCTTTTATAACATTTTCATCTGAGCATTTTATTAGCTTGTATTAAAGTCATCTTTCCGTGGAAATGTGAACATTTAAGGTACATACGTTTTTAACTGTAAATACAAATGAGCTTTTTTTAGGCTCTCAACTGGGCTTATTCCAATATTATTGGTCTTTAATTTGTAGCAAAACTGTCAATTTGAACTTGCAACTAATGGTACTACCTGGTGCAAACACGACCATTGTGACCCTGCAGATTAATAAAACAAGGACTGAAAATGAATTTCATTTATTATTTTTACAAAATAATAAATGAAATTAATTTTCTGTCCTTGCTTTATTAATCTGCAGAGTCACAATGGTAGTATCACTTAACATTTCATTTAGTATGGAAGTCATTCAGCTTCATTTCTCAACACCCTTCTGTGTAGGAAACTTCCATGAACAAATTGCAAGAATGGCTTGTCTATACTCACTCACGATCACAATATTTCTTTCCACATTCACCTTTCTTTAAGTGATATTTCCTGTTTCCTATTGAGCACAACACAAAGAATATTTGACAATGCAAGGAACATTAAAAATGGATGGGAAGACTTTATAGAAACACTTCTTATCATTGCTCCTCTCTAGTCAAGGTTCTCCTGCACAATTCCTTGATGTATGATCTAAAGTAACCCGTTGCAAATTTTATGGGCAGTTCAATGAAGCAGCTACTCGAATTGCCGCTTCACAACTCCAGGGGCCCAAGTTCAATCCTGACCTTTGATGCTGTCTGCAAGGAGTTTGTACATTTTCCATGCTACAGTGTGAGTTTCCCTAGGTACTCTGGTTTATTAAAATCACACACAAAGTGCTGAATATCAACAAATCAGGCAGCATCACGAGAGTATATGGATAAATGAAGTTTCAGGTCGGGTCCCTTCTTCAGACTAATTGTAGTAGACAGGGAGAAAGATGAGTAGGGGCAGGACAGAGCCTGGCAAGTGGTAGATGGATTCAGATGAGGAGGTTATCATGGACAGATGGGTAGACAAATGCGAGAGATGAAAAGGAGAAGAAAGGGAGAATAGATAAGGAAAGGAGGAAAATTTAAAACCTGTTGGAGAGATATAAGGAGAAGCAGGAAGGGGAAAGGGGACAGGAAAGTGGGAGAAATAGGTACGTAGCAGGGTGGGGCACAGCCAAGTCTTTGGCAAATGATCGCATAGTCTCCACTTGGACTCGCAAGTAAAGGAGGCCACATCAGGTGCATCAAATGCACTAGATGAGGTTAGAGGAGGTGCATGTGAACCTCTGTCACACCCGGAAGGGCTGCTGGGTTACATCTCCTGCGGTTGCAGAAGAAAGTACCTGGGGAGGGGTGGGTGGGAAGGGATGAGTTAAGTAAGGAATTACAGGGGGAGTGGTCTCTTCAGAAAGCAGTATAAAGCAGAAATGGGTTGGACCCAGATTTAATCCTGACAATGGGTGCTGTCTGTACAGAGTTTGTACGTTCTCCATGTGACCACATGGGTTTTCTCCAGGTGCTCCAGTTTCCTCCCACACTACAAAGATGTACAGATTTGTAGGTTAATTGGCTTTGGTTAAATAAATGTAAATTGTCCCCAGTGTGTATGATTTTGTTAGGGTACTGGATGGTGTGGACTCGGTGAGCCGAAGGGTCTGTTTCCTCGCTGTACCTCTAAAGCCTAAAGTCTAAAGTCTTGCCTCTGGCTGCTTAGCAAGATGGGAAATAGGGTGAAGAATAGGCGAAGAAAGAAGGGGAAGAGGTGGAGGAAGAGGAAAGGGAAGAGGCATGTTTCAAACCACTTTCTATGTGCGGTCACAAAAGAAAACTTGACCACACTACAGGTTCAAGAGCAGTTTGTTCCCACTGTTGAATAAATGCCTGAATGGACCTCTCATATGCTAATGGCCCTGTCCCACTTATGCGACTTTTTCGGCGACTTCCGGCACCCGTCATAGGTCATTGCAGGTCGCCGAAAATTTTCAACATGTTGAAAATCCAGCGGCGACCAGAAAGATTCTACGACTCTTTGGGTGACTGAGGAGTCTACTCACGACCATACAGGCGACACCCCCAGCTTGTATGGTTGTGAGTAGTTGCCCAAAGAGTCGTACCTTGTTCTGGGCGTCGCTGGATTATCAACATGTTGGACATTTTCGGCGACCTGCAACGACCTATAATTTTTGCCGGCAGTCGCCGAAAAAGTCGTGTAAGTGGGACAGGCCCATTAGGGTGTAAGAATGTGTCCCAATCTACCCTGCTGCAGCCCTCACACTATCTTTCGAAATTTCGATAATCTCAATAGTAAAATCATCAATCATTATTGGTGGAAAACTGCATTTCCCCAAGATTTAATTAAAACATACAATAAGGGATTGTAAAAGCATCCAAAGTAAGAAACATTAAAAAAAAAAACACCAGGAGAAAGAGCAAATGTGGGTCCTTTACAGGCAATGATGTGATAATTAGCAATGAAGAATGAGGAAATGGTAGAGGAAATAAACAAATAACTAATGCCTGTCTTTAGAAAAGAGCACAAAGAACTCCCAGAAATAATGTTGAATCTGTGTAAATTATGATTTAGGTTTGGGCACCAATTGTAATATTTATAAGTTTAAAGATAAGTAACTGAGTGGAAAATAGAGTAGTGAAAAAGACACAATGAAGTTTCAGGATGATTTAGGCTAGTGAAATGAGTGGCCAACAAATGGCAGATATGTACATCATGTAATGGTGAAATAGACTTCTGGATGGTAAAGCATCAAGGCATATAGGGATAGGGCAGGGAAATGGTGCTTAGAAAATGTGGAGGGAGACAAAGGGGCCAAAACTTACTATGATTTCTCATATTCTATTGCTACATTATCTCCTGATGTTGTACGTGAACTCAGTAGTAATGAGTTGAGGTAGAGAGAATGGGAGAGCACAATATAGGGAGATACAGCAGACAGCAGCATTCTGTTTTGTGAATGGAGCCTGTTAAATAGATAGCTCCAGGTGAAAAAGCCAATAATGTGTAGTTTAGTTTAGAGATAGGACGTGGAACCAGGCCCTTTGGCCCACTGAGTCCGTGCTAACCAGCGATCACCCATACACTAGTTCTATCCTAGACATTAGGAAGAATTTACAGAAGCCAATTAACCTACAAACCTGCACGTCTTTGTATTGTGGGTGGAAACCATAGCACCCGGAGAAAGCTCAAACTTAGTGTGGCAGGGTGACGCAGCGATGGAGTTGCTGACTTACATGGCTTATAGTGACTGTGCAAGAGACCTGGGTCCAATCCTGGCTACGGGTGCTTGTCTGTACAGATTTTGTACGTTCTCCCCGTGACCTGTGTGGGTTTTCTCAGAGAACTTTGGTTTCTTCCCACACTCCAAAGACATACAGATTTGTAGGTTAATTAGCTTGATGTAAATGAAAAAATTGTCCCTAGTGTCCCTAGAATGCGTGCGGGGATCGGTGGTCAGTGCGGACTCGGTGGGCCAAACGGCCTGTTTCTGCACTATATCTCTAAACCAAACTAAACTAAAACGAACACGGCAACAGGGAGAACGTACAGTACAAACTCTGTACGGACAAAACCCGTAGCCAGGATCGAACCCGGGTCTCTGGTGCTGCAAGACAGCAAATCTACCGCTGCGCTACAGTGCTGCCCAAATAGATACTGTTGATGAGAAAACAGTGATAGTGGACTGTACACAAAAAAGCTGGAGAAACTCAGCGGGTGCAGCAGCATCTATGGAGCGAAGGAAATAGGTAACGTTTCGGGCCGAAACCCTTCTTCAGACAAAAACAGTGATAGTGGACTGTTTGGTTGAACATACTGATTGCTTGTAGGATGTTTTTAGATGACGTGTAAAGTCCTAATATTCTGTAATTTATAGAAACATTAAAATTGTTTCTTTATAAATTAAAATATGTTATATTTCATTTTATGACATTATGAATATTATTTGAACAAATCACTTTAAAGTTGGACTTACATTTAAAACCTTCCAAATTTATTAAGTGTTATGACAACTGAATAATCTTGGTGAAAGATTGCTTTTCCTGGTCATGATGTTTTGATGTTTGCTTTTGATGTTTTCCTGATGAATTGAAGGAACTCATCGTGACATGACATGACATGGGAGCTGAAACATCAGAGCCTGCAAATTCTGCAGGGATTCTCCTGATCTCCCATATTAAAACCATTGACAGATTAATAGTCTCTGGAGAAACAACCTGAACAGGCGACTAATTGCCACATCACATTGACATTTGTGAGACCTTCTGCTTCCATCCACGGTGCTTTATTGTCACATGTGCAAAGGCGCAGTGAGATTATTTTCTTACATGCAAGTCAGTACAGTATCATCATACCTAAGAATCCACAATTAGCAAAGTGTGCAGAAATGTGGGTGGCATGGTGGCTCAACGATAGAGTTGCTGCCTTACAGACCCAGCGATCTGGGTTAGATCCTGATTATGACAAACCGTGGCTCCCACTTCTAAATTGTTCCACACGAACAAACATCCTCTTCATGTCCAACCTCCCATAATCTTTCAGTTTTATATGTTTCAATCAAGTTCATTCACTATTCCAAATTCCAGCAAAAAGAAGCCTAGACTGTCCAAAACTTCCCCTTAAGATAATCACCCCATTCCAAATCTCAGTGGAGCAACCTTTCCTGTATTGCATCCATCACATTAATATTTTACCTTGAATATAGAGGCTAATGCTGAAACAGTATCACAGGTGTGGTCTGTATCAATGAAACATAAGCTCTCGACTTTTGGATTTAATTCCCTCAGCATTAAATTACAGCATTCTGTTAGCTTTCCTAATTGCTTGCTGTATCTGCCTGCTAACCTTTTGCAAATCATGCACCAGAGACACCCAGACCCCTTTACATCTTAAAGCTCTGCAATTTCTCACCATATGGATTACAGGATTTGTCATTATTTTTCCCATCAAAATGAACAATTCCATATTTTCCCACATTATGCTTCATTTTCCAAACCTTTACTCATTTGCTTTCTTATATTTATCCCCTTGTAGCCTCCGTATGTTCTCTTCAAGATTTATTTTGCAGCCTTTTATTGTGTCATTAGCAAATTAAGGATCCGTGCCTTTTGTGTTTTTATTCAAGTAATTTACATAATGGTAAGATTTGCTTCTCATGGGATTCCATTTTTTTTAAAATCTCTGATTTTCAATCTATCCTCTTCCCAGCCAATCTTCCATGTTCTTTATAACATCCCACTGTTCATTCTCTTCCACAATCCACATTTAAAGCTGCCCTAGGTAAGGTACACAGGTAAGATACCCTAGGTAATGTGACCCAGGATATCTTTACCCTCCTTCCCACTACCTGCTGATTCTACTGTTGAACACAGGATTTTCTATTGCTGTGAAGAAGAGTCTCGACCCGAAACGTATGAAGAAGGGTCTCGACCCGAAACGTCACCCACTCCTTCTCCACAAAGATGCTGCCTGTCCCACTGTTGCTCCAGCATTTTGTGTCTACCTTTGATTTAAACCAGCATCTGCAGTTCTTTCCGACACGTTTTCTATTGCTCTGTCTTTGCATCTTAAAGCTCTGCAATTTCTCACCATATGGATTACAGGATTCGTCATTATATGCACCCTACACTCAGAAACTCCAGCTTAGATTTTAGAGTTTATTTGGGCTTTTTGAGGATTACAGGGAACTGCAGATGCTGGTTTACAAAACTAAAACAAAGGGAAAAGAAGAAAAAAGAAAGGTTTTCTTGGAACAATCTAAGAATAAATGTTCTTTTAAGTGACTTCCCATAACTGAAATTACCATTTTACATCTTGTTTATATTACGTTCTTGAGTAAACAAAAATAGCAAATGACTTACAGTGATGGTGACAAAGTTGGAGCCGGCTTTGGTTCCAGTTCTGGAAATGCAGGAGGCTCAGTCAAAATATTGAAACAGGAGATGGTGATGCACTTAAGGTCCCTATGTGGTTTTCAGATTAATTCAACTGTTGTTGCTTCTGTCTCATCCCACCCACAAATACGGGCAGCACAACTCACAAGACAATCACCTCCAGCTTAATAAGATTTTTGGTAGCTCTCAATTAAATTCTGCAAAATTGTGTGAGTGTTTGTGGTGGTGTTGTAAGCTGTGTTTGCAGAGCATATGAGGGAAAACAAAGAGACACCAAGAGCTATCTGAAGAAGAACAACCAGTTAATTCAGCTTTTCAACAACTCTGCTCACATACACATGCCTCATACACTTGCGTGACACACCCACACTGCTTTCCTCTTTTTGTAAAGAGTGCTTATCATTTATGTAATACTTTCAGATGCAAACCTATTAATTGGATTTCTGAGTCAATTTGATCTTCACAAGTAAATCTTTGTCATCAGCAATTTATCCACTTTGATATCAGTGTTATTTCTTGATTTAATTCAATAACATTTTGTGTCATCATTTCAACAGACTCCCTTGGAACAACTTTTGGAGTACACAGAATCAGAGGCCACTTTAATTTTCCATCTCTTGCTGGACTCTAGTGAATTACCTGCGCAGTCCAAATTTTGTCTCCTATTTTCACATGATATCACATTCTTCTATTATCATTCCAACAACCCAATTCCAAATGTCCGATGTGTTAGGGCAGTGTTAATGCACAACTCCATCATATTGTTTGAATTATCTCTCTCTATGTTAGGAATAATAACTTTGTTTCTGTCTCCACTCATTCTTCGACATTTGGTTGAAATAAGCTCAAAAGTGCTTGGAATCTTTTATAAATGAGTAATTCAGGAGAGTGGGGATACTTGTTGTCAAATGTGACAACCCCTGTAGTATGATGAAACTTGTTAACTGATATTTCATTGTGAGTTTAGTATCCTTGTATTACCTGTTCCTTCATAGTTTTTGTTTACTATCCTACTGGTCCACCATTTTATGTTGGCTGATATAATGATATCGGTATGTGTCAAGTACAATGTGGTAAAGTCTTTTCTTCAAAAAATCACTTGAAAGAAGCAGACTAAACCAAGGAACTAATTCTTCTAATATTGGGCAGCACAGTGAAGCAGTTGGTAGAACTGCTGTCCCACAGATCCAGAGATCCAGGTTCGATCCTGACCCCGGGTCCTGTCCGTGCGGAGTCTGCACGTTCTCCCTGTGACCGCGTGCATTTCCTCCGGTTGCTCCGATTTTCTCCCACATCTCGAAGACACGGGGGTTTGTAGATTAATTGGCCCTCTGTAAATTGGCCCTAGTGTGTAGATGAGAAAGAGGACACCACACACAAGGTTTTCACTGTACCTAGGTACACGTGACAATAATAAACTTAACAAACTAAATGAATAACATCATTGCCCTCAAACTCATAATCTCAGAATGTTCAGGTGTAAGCTCCTCTCAAACTTGTCCTCTCAATAAACCTGGTTCTGCAACTTGTCTCTCCACATAACACAGCTTGTTTTGTCTCCAAATTATAATCTCGTGTCTTCATCAGGAATTATTTTCTGATTCAGTCTAACCTTGCAGAGCCTTTTTCTGTACTCAAAACAATATTTTTTGTGTCTTCTCAGCTATCTTCATTGCAGGAACTAGAAAATTATTATTTACTATTCTCAATGCAAATATGTTAATTCCATCCCCTCCACATGAATTTTCAAATAATAATTTTGACAATACGTCTTCAGTAGCATTTTGTTTTGAATGTTTGCACTCGATTATGTCCTCAAATTCCCAATTAAGTAATTGTTTGAATTGTTAACTTTAGATTGGGAATTGCACAAGAAGTTTATGGTATGTGTCTGATGTAATGCCTGCCAAATAGGAACCGATGATTCCTTTTATCATTCCAAAGATGACCCCAGATTAGTTTTAGTTCAGTTTAGTGTATATTACATTCTTAATTTGAGCATAGATTCTATCATAATTCATCAATGTTTTTGAGGCAAAATGAAAGTTTTTTCTTGCTGTTGTCTATTACACAACTCCTATTTCTTAACTTGTAGCATCAAAACTCATATCAACATACTGTATGTTCTGTGTCATGGCCAATGTACAAATGCTTATTTCATAATTCTTCTTGGTTAAGTCATGTGTCATTTAATGTTTTTACAAACATAGAAAATAGGTGCAGGTGTAGGCCATTCGGCCCTTCGAGCCAGCACAACCATTCAATATGATCATCCAAAATCAGTATCCCGTTCCTGCTTTCTCCCCCATATCCCTTGATTCCGTTAGCCCTGAGAGCTACATCTAACTCTCTTTTGAAAATATCTAGTAAATTGGCCTCCATTGCCTTCTGTGGAGTAGAATTCCACAGATTCACAACTCTCTGGGTGAAAATGTTTTTCCTTATCACAGTCCTAAATGGCCTACCCCTTATTCTTAAACTGTGATCCTGGTTCTGGACTCCCTCAACATCGGGAACATTTTTCCTGCATCCAGCCTGTCCAATCCCTTAAGAATGTTATATGTTTCTATAAGATCCCCTCTCATCCTTCTAAATTCCAGTGAATTTATCTTCAATGCATGTTTTTTTGTATCTTTCTTCACCAATTAACATAGAAACATAGAAACATAGAAAATAGGTGCAGGAGGAGGCCATTCAGCCCTTCGAGCCAGCACCGCCATTCATTGTGATCATGGCTGATCGTCCCCTATCAATAACCCGTGCCTGCCTTCTCCCCATATCCCTTGACTCCACTAGCCCCTAGAGCTCTATCTAACTCTCTCTTAAATCCATCCAGTGACTTGGTCTCCACTGCCCTCTGTGGCAGGGAATTCCATAAATTCACAACTCTCTGGGTGAAAACGTTTTTTCTCACCTCAGTCTTAAAGGACCTCCCCTTTATTCTAAGACTGTGGCCCCTGGTTCTGGACTCGCCCAACATTGGGAACATTTTTCTTGCATCTTTTATAATTTTATATGTTTTTATAAGATTCCCGCTCATCCTTCTAAACTCCAGTGAACATAAGATTTCCCCTCATCCTTCTAAACTCCAGTGAACATATTGGGGCAAGACCCACAAGGAATCTAATATGCTACTGTAGCATGCCGAAGGACAAGCTAAGTCTGGCAAAGTTCTCGGATTACCTTGCTTGCACCCTTTCTTTGATTGGGTTGAAATCCTTTTACATCTGCTTTCAGCTCTAAGTGAAATACTTTTTCACACTCTTGGTTTTATTCAGCTTTATCCTCTGTTTATCTAGCTGACTGGATGCTTTTGTTATTAGAAGATTTTCTTCTTGTGGCTATCAGTATATCAGCTTGATTGTACTGACAAGGAGTTCCTGTATGTCTTGTAGTGCTTTGCTCATTACAGCTCAAAGGATTTTCAGTAACAATGTCACATTATAAGGCAGTTTTGTACAGGAGTATACAGTGGCTAGCAAAAGTTTTCATACCCCTTGAACTTTTCCACATTTTGTCACGTTACAACCACAAACGTAAATGTATTTTATTGGGATTTTATGTGATAGACCAACACAAAGTGGTGCATAATTGTGAAGTGGAAGGAAAATGATACATGGTTTTCAAATTTTTTTACAAATAAAAAACTGAAAAGTGTCGTGTGCAAAAGTATTCAGCCCCCCTGAGTCAATACTTTGTAGAACCACCTTTCGCTGCAATTACAGCTGCAAGTCTTTTGGGGTATGTCTCTACCATCTTTGCACATCTAGAGACTGAAATTTTTGCCCATTCTTCTTTGCAAAATAGCTCAAGCTCAGTCAGATTGGATGGAGAGCGTCTGTGAACAGCAATTTTCAAGTCTTGCCAGAGATTCTCAATTGGATTTAGGTCTGGACTTTGACTGGGCCATTCTAACACATGAATATGCTTTGATCTAAACCATTCCATTGTAGCTCTGGCTGTATGTTTAGGGTCGTTGTCCTGCTGGAAGTCTCAAGTCTTTTGCAGACTATAACAGGTTTTCATCCAAGATTGCCCTGTATTTGGCTCCATCCATCTTCCCATCAACTCTGACCAGCTTCCCTGTCCCTGTTGAAGAAAAGCATCCCCACAGCATGATGCTGCCACCACCATGTTTCACAGTGGGGATGGTGTGTTCAGGGTGATGTGCAGTGTTAGGTTCCCGCCACACATAGCGTTTTGCATTTAGGCCAAAAACTTCAATTTTGGTCTCATCTGACCAAAGCACCTCCCTCCACATGTTTGCTGTGTCCCCCACATGGCTTGTGGCAAACTGCAAACGGGACTTCTTATGGCTTTTTTTCAACAATGGCTTTCTTCTTGCCACTCTTCCATAAAGGCCCGATTTGTGGAGTGCACGACTAATAGTTGTCCTGTGGACAGATTCTCCCACCTGAGCTGTGGATCTCTGCAGCTCCTCCAGAGTTACCATGGGCCTCTTGGCTGCTTCTGTGATCAATGCTCTCCTTGCCCGGCCTGTCAGTTTAGGTGGACGGCCATGTCTTGCTAGGTTTGCAGTTGTGCCATACTCTTTCCATTTTCGGATGATGGATTGAACAGTGCTCCGTGAGATGTTCAAAGCTTGGGATATTTGTTTATAACCTAACCCTGCTTTAAACTTCTCCACAACTTTATCCCTGATCTGTCTGGTGTGTTCCTTGGGCTTCATGATGCTGTTTGTTCACTAATGTTCTCCAACAAACCTCTGAGGCCTTCACAGAACAGCTGTATTTATACTGAGATTAGATTACACACAAGTGGACTCTATTTACTAATTAGGTGACTTCTGAATGCAATTGGTTGCACTGGATTTTATTTAGGGGTATCAGAGTAAAGGGGGCTGAATACTTTTGCACTCGACACTTTTCAGTTTTTTATTTGTAAAAAGATTTGAAAACCATGTATCATTTTCCTTCCACTTCACAATTATGCGCCACTTTGTGTTGGTCTATCACATAAAATCCCAATAAAATACATTTACGTTTGTGGTTGTAACGTGACAAAATGTGGAAAAGTTCAAGGGGTATGAATACTTTTGCAAGCCACTGTATGTGCTGTCAAAAATTGCTGACATGCCTTATCCATACCAAGTTAAGCACATGCATTGAGCACACCTACTTTGGCAAAACTGTTTGCTCCTGCCAATTGTGCACATGGATCTTGTGAAGTAGGCAAAGGGTTCTGCTCATTTAACAACTATTTGGTTCAATGACAATTTGTACTTATTACAGCCAATATGATTTTTTTTTTATAGGAAGGAACTGCAGATGCTGGTTTACACCGTAGTAAGACACAAAATCCTGGAGTAACTCAGCGGATCAGGCAACATCTCTGTAGAAAAGGAATAGGGACGTTTCGGGTTGAAACCTTTCTTCAGACTCGTCTGGGTTACTCCAGCATTTTGTGTGTATTTTGTTGTTGTTGTTCCATCTTAAATTTACGTTTATTCGGTGATGTCACTGTTATGTTGTGATGTTTTAATTAAGTTCTCACTTTCAATGCTTCTCATAGGTTATTTTACCAAATTATATATTTTCACATTTACTGTAACTCGAATATCCTTATATTTCTATTTTTAATAGTTTGGTCCATCCATCATAATTTAAGATTAAAGTGGTGCTATTATCTATTCTATTCCAAAATAGTGAATTTGCAAAGGCTGTTATATACTTGAGCAAAGTCACACTATAAAGCTACATAGGTCACAGGGATTAAAGCCAAGTTAGATAGTTGTTGTCAAAAAACTCTCACATTCCTCATTACATTTATCTCAGTACTTAGCTGTTGGCAGGCAAAATAGGTTTGATTTATTCTTCTTCTTTAATGAGCTTCCCTTGCAATTGAAACCATGCAGGAAATAACTGAAAGTGTGTGAATTTCACTTTCATCACATGATGCACCAGAAAATGATAATCAGTATGTCAGAAAATGTGCAGACCAATCAAAAATACCTCAACAATCTTATAGCATAACAGGTTTCCATTAAAATTCTGCATTTGTCTCCTATAAATAGCTTGCAAGATACAAACCATGGTCCACTGATATTATTTAAATGGTTTATTTCTAATTACATATAAAACTCATGCTCTTTTGATCTTTTTGTCAGTATTCCACATCAAAGAATAATTATGGCAAGTTTGTAAATTTCTACTTTCCTTGAGCAAGGCTGTAAATTACAATACTTCAATAAAGGTAACTAAAGATGTTGGAGATTGTTTAGCCACTGTAGCTCAGCTATTCTCAAAAACATCTGGGTTTCCCGATTACAGTATTCGGGACATCTATATTTTGTGTATTCATTTACCTTCAATGAAGGTAAAATTTCCTAACAACTATCGAATATATATTTTCCAGATGCAAGGAACTGCAGATGCTCCTTTACAAAAAAAAAAGACACAAAGTGCTGTAGTAACTCACAGGGAGCATCACTCGAGAACATGGATTTGTGTCATGACTCTTAGAGCATTCCCTCATTTCAGGGGTCAGCTTCATAGTTATTGTCTTCACTCATTCAAAGACCTAACAGTTTACTCTGTTGTCTTTTATACCCTTCAGTTAAATCTACCTTCATTCTCTTTTACTTATGAAGAATACGGGGGTGGGGTGGTGGCAAACGGGGCGGCATGGTGGCGTAGCAGTAGCTTAGCTGCCTTACAGCACCAGAGATCTGAGTTCAATCCTGACTATGGGTGCTGTCTGTAAGGAGTTTATACCTTCTCCCTGTGACTGCGTGGGTTTTCTCCTGGTGCTCCGGTTTGTAGGTTAATTGGCTTCTGTTAATTGTCCCTAGTGTGTAGGATAGAACTAGTTTATGGGCGACTGCTGGCTGGCGCAGACTCAGTGGGCTGAAGGGCCTGTTTCCACGCTGTACCTCTAAATTAAACTAAACTAAACTAAACTAAACTAAACTAAACTAAAACAAGAACAACCTGGATAACTTAGGTTAGACAACCTAGACAACCTCGAAAAAATACCTTTTCTTCTTAAATGTAGTTCTCGAGCTCTATGACAACATTCTTATGTTAGTACATGTAGGAAGGAACTGCAGATGCTGGTTTAAACTGAAGATAGATACAAAAAAGCTGGAGTAACTCTGCAGGTCAGACAGCATGTGTAGAGAAAATGAATAGGTGACACTTCAGGTCAAGACCCTTCTTCAGACTCGACCCAAAACATCACTTATTCCTTTTCTCCAGCAATGCTGTCTGACCCGCTGAGTCACTCCAGCTTTTAAGTAAGTAAGTTTTAAGTAATGTGTAATTCTTATAAGTCGCTTGTTTAGTGCTGTAATATAATGACCAGAACCAAGCACAGAGCTGTATCTGGGGCCCAATTCATATTTTAGACAGTTCCACTACGATCTCCCAGTCTTCATATTCAATGTCTCAACCAGAGAAGACAGGTGTCCCATTTGTCACCTTAACCACCTTATGTATCTGTCCCACTCTGTTCTGGGATTTGTGGACATGATCCCTCTGCCTTGCACCTTTTTTTAAAGCATTTTACCATTGATGCCCTTGCCTTGTCTGACCTCCCCAAGCACATTATTTCAGGCTTCTCTGCATTGAATTCCACTTACCACTTTCCATTTACACACTAACCAGCCCATGATATCTTCCTCCATCCACAGAGTCTACTTCCTCACTTGGAACCAAACTGCTAATTTTGGTTTTGTCAAATTTTTTGTTTGCGTTATTCCCCTTCAGCTTGCATTAAGGAACCACCATTACATCATTACCCTGAAACATTAGCTCTGTTAAAGTTTGACATAAATTCCTCTATTGAGCAGAATTGTACCAAGCTTTTCATCATATATTTTTCAGGAAACAATTACTAATATAGACCCACCAGCAGTTCGTTTTTTGCAGACATATGGTAATTATGTTTAGCTCACATTTCAACTCCAGAAATACACCTCAGGGATCTTAAATTTTCTCTGAATATCCTCTCTCTCTTGAAATAATGGTATTTTTTTTCAGTGGTTCCATTGGTTTTTATAATTGTGGTCATTTAGTTCCCACTTCAGCATTCTGTTGAATCAACCTAAGTTCTCAGTAAATGGAATCAGTGCTGTCAAACTTTTATTTTTAACCATTCATGAGTTTTGTTTTCCCTGAAGTGGTAAAAAAAAAAGATAGTTCTTCCAGCAGCCCATGTCTAAGCATTCAATATCCTTTGAGGTGGAGAATACCAAAGGCTTCAACCTCCGAGTAAAAAAAAATCATCTTATTTCAATCCTGAATAGCTTCTCACCTTGAGAATGACTGTGATTTGTTGTAGGTTCACTTGCTGGAGATAATAGTCTCTGAACATCAAGCCTGTCAGTCGCTCTCAGAATCTTGTCTTTCTCAGTGAAACCATCTCTCATTCTTCCAAACTTAAGTACGAATGAGACAATTTGACTCGTCTCTTCCCAAGGGACAAGGCTCCTATCACAGAAATAAACCTGATGAATCTACACTACACTAGTGAGCAGTAAAAAGAAAGTACATTTCTGTTCCTGATCAGCGCTGTTATTAATTTTGAGCTATTTCATCCCCTGTCTTCTGTATATTCAAGACCAGTCTATCTACTCCCAAGATACTGTGAAGTAAAGATGGGTTAGAATTAGATAATTATAAATCCCTTTTTTCCTTTGTCCGAATCACATTCACATTTAATTTTAGTTTAAGATTCCCTGCAACCCAATTTCCTCTTCTTTTCGTGGTGCACGGTAACTTATTATAAGCACACTTACAGGAGAGTAATATTTGATTAAATCTCTTGATTAAATACCTTCTCCTAGCTCAAGAGTAACTTTCCTTCCACCACAAGGTTACAAGTTACAAGGAATATTCGCTATGATTGTACTGTTCAATGCCATTCACAATTCATCAGTAAATGAAGTAGCACTGGCCTGCTTGTAGCACCACTTAAACAAAGTTCAGCATTGAGTCAAGAGTCAAGCTGTCCCAGATAGAACAATGAAATTCTTCCTTGCAGCAGCATGACAGAATATGTAAACATAGTGCACTGTAAACAACATAATAAATGAGAGAAAAAAGGGCAGTGTGTGTATATATACACATACTCACAAATACACATATATATGATATTTCTTTATATATATAGATCCATTTGCTTTCATTTAAGGTGAGAAGCAGGTAATACAATCCATTTGCTTTCATTTCAGGTGAGCTCAAGCAAAGCAAAGGCAAAGCAAAAGCAAAAGCACAGAGCAGGCCAAACAACTCATTTCATTTCATTAAGGGCTAACAAATCATTTATTGCAAGCACATTAAGGGTTAACAAATCATCATTCATGGCAAGCACATTGCTGGCTAACAAATCATTTATTGCAAGCACATTAAGGGTTAACAAATCATCATTCATTGCACGCACATTGCTGGCTAACAAATTATTTATTGCAAGCACATTAATGGTTAACAAATCATCATTCATTGCAAGCACATTGGTGGCTAATAAATAATTTACTGCAAGCACATAAAGGGTTAACCACATAAAGCACTTAACCATATAAAGCACACAACCACTTAAAGCACATAACCACACATAAAGCACATAAAGGGTAGACTCACAGTTCAGTCGACTCACAGCAGAATCACAGTTGTGGCCTCTCCCTCGCGATCTTCCAGAGTGACCGAGTCACGTCCAGGCATCCAGGGTTTAATAGTCCTGCCCCCCCCGGAAGGGGTGTTACCTTCATCATGTTGATTGACAGGCGAGAGAACCAATCAGCTGATCTCAATATTTTTAAAACATTCATAACTTTTTTATTTTTCATCGATCGGAAAAATCCTCAGGGCTGCCTCAGCGGAGGAGGACTGTGAGTGAGATGGCCAAAAATCATAGCGATATAGCGTAGCGTTTTTTTCTCAAATCAATATATAGCGCAGACAGTAAGTTGTCAAGATGGGACTTTTAGTTATATATATATTTATATATAATATATATATATAATATATATATATAATATATATTTATATATAATATATATATATAATATATATATATATAATATTTATATATATATATATATATATATATATAATATATATATATATAATATTTATATATATATATATAAATAATACACACACACACACACACACACACATATATATATATATATTTATTTTTCATAATGTTGTATTCAGATACCCAATAGAAACATAGAAAATAGGTGCAGGAGTAGGCCATACGGCCCTTCGAGCCAGCACCGCCATTTAATATAATCATGGCTGATCATCCAAAATCAGTACCCTGTTCCTGCTTTCTCCCCATATCCCTTGATTTCATGGATAGAGATGAAGCTATCTCCAAGCAAACCTTTTGTTTTTTTAAAGAAGGTTATTTATTTTATGAAATTTGATCCTTTTGATCACTATTTAAATTTACCGGTAATCTCAGTGTTACTAAATGGCCATCTGGGTGGTCCAGGGTGGGTCCTCATCATCTGCTGCCCCCTGTCCTTGTCACGGACCATGTCCCACATCAGTTCATCGTTTCCCGCCTGCTGATTGGTATCATGTCCCAGTACATCAAACCATTTTGATTCAGCTCTTTTGTCCGGCACTTTGTGTTCAGTTCTGGGTATAGTGTTATAGGAAAGATGTTGTCAAGCTGGATGTTCAGCTCTGGGCACTGTGTTGTAGGAAATATGTTGTCAAGCTGGGTGTTCAGTTTTGGGCACTGTGTTATAGGAAAGATGTTGTCAAGCTTGACAGGGTACAGAGAAAATTTACGAAGATGTTGCCAGGACTAGAGGGTCTGAACTATAGGCAGACGTTGAATAGGCTAGGGCTCTATTCCTTGCAGGAGGATGAGGGGTGATCTTAAAGACGTGTATAAAACCATGAGAGGAATAGATCGGGTAGATGCACAGAGCCTCTTGCCCGGAGTAGGTTAAAAAAGATTTAATAGGAGTTTGAGGGATAACATTTTCACACAAAGGGTGGTGGATGAATGGAACAATCTGCCAGAGGAGGTAGTTGATGCAGGGACTATCCCAACATTTAAGAAACAGTTATGGGCCTGTCCCACTTAGGCGATTTTTCAGGCGACTGCAGGCTACTGTCCGAGTGGAACACACACACACATCGCTTCTTTCACCACCCAATTATGCAGGCGGGGGACTGGGCAAGCGGGAGGAGCGCTGTCTGAGTGAAATGTACAGTGCAAAATCAATGTGATACAGACACGCACCGTGATGAACAGGTAGTTTGGCGCTGTAATTAAGATGGTGTAAGCACAGTACGGAAAGGATCACGTAAGTCCTTTAAAAGAGGGGGGGAGAGGGGGAAGAGGGGGAGAAAGGGGAGAAGAGGGGAGTCAGCTTTTAAGAAGCCAGAGATACCCGGCTGTGAAGCTCGCCGGATATTAACATTACCGATCGGTTATCCTTGGTTCTGAAAACTACTGCTTACGTTTTTTTTCCCAATGAGCTATTGAAATTCACCGGTCAGCACCGGCTACAACCTACGAAAACCTTTGACCTGCTAATTTTTCAACATGCTGAAAAATTTGTGGCGACCATAATGAGGCCGTGACTAGTTCCTAAAAAGCGGGAACTACTCACGACCATGAAGGTGACTCGCCGGCAAATACCCGCGAACATGTGGCGACCATTTTTTAAAATATATATTTTTATTTTTTGTCTTGTTTGAGTGTAGTGTATAGTGTTTTTATTTATTTATTTATTTTTTTAAACTGGGTATGTGTGGGTGGAGGGTGGGTGCGGAAACTTTTAAAATCTTTTCCCTGTATGGAGGACCCGACCTTTCTCTGTCGGGTCTCCGTTGTCGTTGGGGCCTAGCACCATGGAGCGGCCTCCAACCGGAACGACCTGGTACTCCAGTCGCGGAGCCTGCGGACTACTCACCATCGTGGAGCTGGCCGAGTTCGGAGCGTGGAGAGCTGCGGTGACGCACGGCTGTGACCCGACCCCGGAGATTCGGAGGCTCCAGCCGCAGGTCTGGTGGACGGTGACATCGGGAGCTCGCAGGTCCATGGTGGGAGACCGCTTTTCGGAGCTCCCGCAACGGCAGCTTCTCCCGCCCGAGTTGCGGGGTTGAAAATGACCTGGAGCGGGGTCTTACATCGCCCGGCGCGGCTTTAAATGGCCGCTGGACTTGCTAGCGCTACCGAGGGCTCCAACATCAAGACCCGGAGGGCGGCCTTGCATTGCCCGGCGTGGCCTGAATGGCCGCGGGGCTCTGTCTCACGGTGTTGCGGTCATCGGCGGTGAAGCGCGCCGTCGCCGGTAGAGGGGACCGCACGGCAACGGCGAGAGCGCCGAGCCTATGCCGCGGGAGCGCCGCACGGATTCTGCGCGGGGGCCGAGTGATTTAAGTACGGCTGGTCCCACGAGCTTGCGGTAAGTAAAAAAAAAGGGCGGGCCGACTGCGATGACATCATTTCGGATCTGCGGGGCTGTGGCGGCGGCAGTGCTGATCGCGGCACTGTGGCGGCGGCCGTGCGGCACACGTGCCTCACTAGCGGTGGCTGTCGTGCGGCACACATGCCTCACTGGCGGAGGCTGCGGCGGTGCAAGTTTGACGCACGGCACACGTGCCTCACTGGCGGCGGCTGTGGCCGTGACCGTGCCGCACTTGTGCCTCACTGGCGGCGGCTGTGCGGTAGGAACATATTTTTGAACAGTGTTGGTTTTATTTTAGCACCGTGCGGTGTTGGGAACAACGCCGCACGGCCCCAGTGGTGGGCGTTTGACCGAGCCCGCGATCTCTTGCGGCCCAGGAGCGGTAGATTGTTCCTGTTTTGCCGCCAATGACCGCAGACTCGTGAGACAGGCCTTTTACTTACCATCGCCCACCGGGGGCTTTCACTTTGACATCGGGAGGAGAATGGGGAGTGCAGGGGAGAGATAAGACTTTGCCTTCCATCACAGCGAGGAGGAGATTCGCTGTGATGGATGCTTGTGTAAATTGTGTTGTGTCTTGGTTCTACTACTTGTTTGTATGACTGCAGAAACCAAATTTCGTTTGAACCTCAATGAGGTTCAAATGACAACAAATAAATTGTATCATTGTATCATTGTTGTATCATGTGGTGACCGCATAGTCTCCTGCAGTCGCCTAAAAAGTCGCCTAAGTGGGACAGGCCCATTAGACAGGCAGATGGATAGGACAGGTTAGGAGGAATATGCTGACAGGTGTGACCAGTGTAGCTGGGACATGTTGGCTGGTGTGGGCGAGTTGGGCTGAAGGGCCTGTTTCCATAGAGTATCACTCCATGACTCTCTGACTATGACAGCCTGCACACTGAGACATCTGAAAGTTGCATCAATTGGCTGTGAATTTGCCAATTTCTCTGTAGGGTGTTCATGGGTGAATGTGCCAGACTTGTGCCAGAATGTGCCAGGTGGGGGCGCTGCAAGCCGGCGCCCTGTCAGCAGCGTGTCTGTTTTTGTTGTTGTTGTTGTTGTATGTTTTAGTGTATGGTTTTAATGTTCCTCTGTGTGTCTTGTGTGGGGGGGGGGGTGTGGGAAACTGTTTTGTCGCCTCCTCCATGGAGAGGCAACTTTTTCCAGGTCGCCTCCCCCGTGGCCTAACAACAAGGATCGGCGCGGCCTTTCCTGGAGACGCGCCCGGGGCTTCAGTGGCGGGCGCAGCGTGGACTCTCGGCGCAGAGCGGGCGAGCCCTCGCTGGGGCTCGCCGGAGGGGAGTGCTCCATTTCGCTGGCCCGCGGCAGCCTGAAGTCGCGGTCTCTGGAGCTCCAGCTGGCGCGGCGTCTGCAGCCTGGGATCCCTCGTGGGGACCCGGGAGGAGAAGAAGCTCTGACCATCGGCTCGCAGCCAACTTCTACCGCGGGCCCGGCGTGGACTTACCATCACCCCTGGAGGGGAGCTTCGACCGCCAGCCCTGCGGTCTGCGATGCTTCTGGCTGCCGCGGCGGGGACTTTAAATCTTCGACCGCCGGCCTGCGGCCTACACCAACCTAAAGCCGCGGTCTCCGGTGGGGAAGAGCCGACTCTGGGGTTACCTGGACTTTTACCTGTCTGCACTTCTGGACGCCCGCAGCGACGGCTGCGGAGGGTTGAGGTCCCGACCACGGGGGAAAATGGAGGAGGACTGGCCAAATTTTGTGCCTTCCACCACAGTGATGAATGCTGTGGTGGATGTTTGTGTTAAATTTTTATTGAATATTGTGTGTTCTTTATTATTGTACCGCTGCTGGCAAATTCATTTCACTTGCACTTTATGTGCAATGTGATGAATAAAACCGTATTGTATTGTATTGTATTGTATTATATCTCCCCAACACTGAGTTAAAACAAACCTTCAGGTATTTTACTATGTTTCCATAGTGGCGCTGCGGTAGAGTTGCTGCCTTACAGCGCCAGAGACCCAGAATTGATCCTGACTGCAGGTACTATCAGTATGGAGTTTGTACGTTCTCCCTGTGACCGCGTGAGTTTTCTCAGGGTGCTCCCGATTCCTCCCACACTAAAGACCTACAGGATTGTAGATTAATTGGCTTTGGTAAAATTGTAAATTGTCCCTAGTGTGTAGGATAGTGTTAGTGTACAGGCTGATCACTGGTCGGCGCGGACAACATCTTAGCCTTTAACATCAGCAAGATGAAAGAGTTGGTTGTTGACCCAAGGAAGCGAGGTGTGAACCTAACCTTGCCCTCATCAACAGAGCTGCTGTAGAGATGGTCGATAGCTTCAAGATCCCAGACATCCATATCACCAGCAACAAAGCCTAGTCCCTTCATACTAATCCGATGATCAGGAAAAAATGCATCAGGCATCTGAGATGATTTGACCTAACCATGAGGATTTCCCAGAATTATTACAGATGAGCTAAAGAAAGTATTCTGACAGCATGCATCTCAGCCTGGTGTGGCAACTGCTCTGCTCGCAACAATTAGATTAGTTCATGTTCTAGGAGCAGAATTAGGCCATTTGGGCCATCAAGTATACTCCGCCATTCAATCATGGCTGATCTATCTTTCCCTCCTCACCCCATTCTCTTGCTTTTGCCCCATAACCCCTGACACCTGTACTAATCAAGAATCTGACAAACCTGCAGATCCTGTTGATCCTGCAGAGAGCGGTGAACAAGACCCAGTCCATCACGGCCTCATCACTTCCTTCCACTCAATCTTCACAGTGCATTGCATCAGGAAGGCCGGAAATATCATCAAGGATGCCTGTCTCCCTGGAAATTCCTTTTTCTCTCTTCTGCCTTCAGGGAGAAGATACAGGATCATGAAACCGCAGGAGTCCAGACGTAAGAGCAGTTCATTCCCCACTGCTATCAGACTCCTGAACAAGTCCCCTTTCACACGCCCTTCCCAGACGTGCTGCCACATACTTCTACTTTTCACTCTACCTCTTTCTGTTACACCAATTCCATTATTGCACCCCCAATCTTGTGCTATTCTGCTGTTTTCACTTCTTGTTGTATTTATCATTGTTCTATGTATACTGTTTTCTCTGTGAGCTTCACATGAACAAGGAATTTCATTGCTCCCTGGTGTGTATGACAATAAACTGATCTGAATCTGAATCTGAATGTTGCCAAAATAAAAAGTGCTTTCACTTACAGAATAGTTTCACTAGTTCCTTGTTCTGGGGATTTCCCAGAACAGTATTTGTTATTTTCAACCTCAGAGAAGGCTGGTATTTTATTGTACAAGGAAATAATAAATAAAATAAAACAATATGAAGATTTGCAATTCCCAACATTCATTCATTATGTCATCAACATTTTTGAATTTCAATGTTGGCTTTTCCACAGTGGATCACCTTCACCAATGTTGTGGAATTTCTCAAGTGGTTCTTTTATTTAATGCCACGCATGTTAACATTCAGTTATCCCATGTTAGGTGTAGGAAGAAATTGTAGATGCTGGATTAAACTAAATGTAGACACAAAACGCTGGAGTAACTCAGCAGTTCAGGCAGCATCTCTGGGGAGATGTAATGTGTCCCACTTTAGGGACTGTTTCACAGGTTCGGAATAAAGTGGGAAATTATTCTTATTCAAACCTCAACCATCAGAAATTAATGTATATTTTAGACAGTAGCTGGAGACATGATGTCAGGTAGGTTTATAGGCTCTGGGAGGACATGGCAAGCTAGAGAAAGAGGGAGAGAAAGAGAGAGAAATGCTGGGACCGTGGAAATAAAGAAGCTGAGTGAAGATGGTCAGGTGATCGACAACTGGTGTAAAATAGCTGCAGGTAACTTGAGAAACAGTGTGATCAAGATAACGCATCTGGGAGCTGCCATTTTGTACAGGGACAATCTATGCAAAGGAAAATATGAAAGGCAACATCATAATTAAGTACACTCTATCCTGGTTTATTCACTGTGGATGAGTTACATGAGGGCGGCATGGTGGTGCAGCGGTAGAGTTGCTGCCTTAAAGTGCTTCCACATCATACCACTGGGCTGTAAGCTGCCCAAGTGAAATATGAGATGCTGTTCCTCCAATTTGTATTTAACCTCACTAAGCTTTCTTTAGAATATAGATGGAAAAATCATATAAACGAAGACCAGGGAATAAACATCGTAGGAAGGAGAGTCCTGAGTTAGAAATTCAGGGAAGACCACCACTACCAGCAGAGTGAATCTGGTCAATTCATACACATGAGTAGTATATGAGTCCCTACCATGCTTCTTGTGTGTTGGAAAGAACTGCAGATGCTGGTTTAAATCGAAGATAGACACAAAAATGTTGGAGTAACTCAGTGGTACAGGCAGCATCTCTGGAGAGAAGGAATGGGTGATGTTTTGGGTCAAGACCCTTCTTCAGACTGATATCAGGGGAGAGGGAGATGCATAGATAAGGAAGTATGAAGGTGTGAAAATAGGACAAAGGGAATGGAGATCAAGGTAAATGTAGAATAGATCATTGTTAGCTGGGAGAAGGTAAGCACAAAGCAAACAGAGACAAAATGTAGTCGGAGGTAGTAAGACTGGTCGGAGAACTGGGAAGGGAGAGGGATGGTGAGCGAGGGAAAGCAAGGGTTACTTGAAGTTAGAGAAGTCAATATTCATACCGCTGGGGTGAAAGCTGCCAAAGCAAAATATGAGGTGCGGTTCCTCCAATTTGCACTGGGCCTCACTCTCAGGGCGGAAATCCGGGGGGGGGGGGGTGACAGGGTGACACCCCCCTCATGTTTTGAGAGGCGGGGGATGATCCCCCCCCCACCATCTTTTGTAATCCTTATTTTAAAATTTGGTAAAAAAGAATCTATTAAAAATCTCTGCTTTCCGCGAGAGTGGGGGTGGGACTGATGATCGAGGGCGCCGATTGGACGAGAGAGACACCGGTCAGCAGGCAGTGGGGGTGGGGTAGGACATTATGATTCAGCGTGGTGATTGGAGGAGGGAGGTGTCGGTCAGAGGCGGAAGTAGGGGGGTGGGACTGAGGATAGAGAGCGGTGATTGGAGGAGGGAAACGTCTGTGGAGCAAAGATCATAGAACGGAGCTTGAATCGGCCCGTTCGTGGGGCTTTTCATCGCCCGGCACGGCTGGCCACGGGATCGTCCACCGCCCCGCGGTCAAATTGCTGCGTCGAGGCGATCGAGGCTCCCAATGTTGAAGCCCCCACGAACGGGCCGATTGAAGCCCCATGATTCGGGGCAGACAAAGCTGTTGTTGCTGGAGTTCGGAGTCGGTCACCAACCAGGTTAGCTCCCAATGTTACCGTCCACAGGGCCCATGGCCGAAGCCTCGCATGTGTGCGCACGCGCGCGCGGCCGCCAAAAAATTGTGCCCCCCCCCCATGTTTTGAGAGCGATTTCTGTGCCTGTCACTCTGACAAAGGAGGAGGCCCAGGACAGAAAGGTCAGTGTGGGAATGGGAGGGGAAGTTAAAGTGTTCAGCAACCAGGATATCAGGTAGGTTTAGGCGGACTGAGTGGAGATGTTCAGCGAAACGATCGCCGAGCCTGCGCTTGGTCTCGCCAAAGTTAGACTTTGTTGGCTCACAAAGCCTGCTAGTTCAGACGTTTCAGCCTTTGATGTGCCTGCCAGCAGGAATTACCTATGATTCTGAATTAGCGTTTACCTTGGTGTGGTTACACAGAATATGAAAGAGGTAGCTTGAAGATTTGTTACAATTTTATATCAATGTTTTACGTGTACATTATCATACCAAACATTAAATACCATCCAGGGAAAAGATAATCCACACATTAAGAGGCTTTTCTGAACAATGTGGTCTTTCAGCAGTAATTGTGTTTAAGCACTCTTCTAAAATTTCTATTACACCTCATTAAACAAGCATTAATAATATCAAAGGACTTCAAAATGAGAATAGTTCAGAAAAAGTCAAAGTTCACATCAAATTGTGAATTCTCTAGATGGGCCGGTATTACTGACAAGAGTTTATCGATTTCTCTGTAAACGGTGTATGTGTGGATGCAAGATGCGACTGTCAGTTTCACAGATTGATGTATTGAGTAATGAAGGTGCTATCATTACCACCACAAACTCCAGGTTAATCTGTTTCCCCTTCATATGTACCTGAGGAGACTCACAATCTGCCTACCAGCTCTACATGACTTCCACGCACCCATCACCTCTGCTTCCACTGAGGCGTCACTGGTTCATCACAGTCTTTCTTCTTGTCCTTATAATTTATTTTCAATTCTCTCCATGTATTTTTCCCCCATCCTCGTGATCTTGTTTTAATCCCTCCCAACATTAATCTTGCTTCCCCAGCTAATATCTCAGAAATGTCCTCCCTCTTTTGTCTTTGCTGTTACCTACATTCCTATTAAAACCAATCTCATATCCCACCTCTTTGACTTTAGCTCGTCTTGGCCCTTTTACATGCTTGGTGCTTTCTGAATCAACTTCCTCTCGAGATGTCTTCCTGCATATTAACTGTGATGAAACTATGAGTTGTTTGATATTTCCTAAATTGCTTCAAACGTTTAAGATAAATTAGCACTGCATTATCCTGTAGGAGATTTGAGGTTAGCACAGTATCTTCCCAGTACGTTTAACTTAGAGATACAGCATGGAAACAGGTCCTTCAGCCCACTGAGACCACTCTCGCCATCAATCACCAGTTTCACCCCAGTTTTACGTTATCCCAATTTCTCATCCACTCCCTGCACATTAGGGGCAATTAAACAGAGGCTAATCAAGCTACAAATGTGCACATCTTTGGGATGTGGGTGGAAACCGGAGCACCCGGAGGATACCCACTCACTCGCAGGAAGAACGTGCAGAATCCACACAGACAGCACCTGAGTTCAGGATCGAACCTGGGAGTTAGCACTGTGAGGCAGCAGCTCTACCAGCTACGCTACTGTGCCACCACAGAGCACCATTTTATTTTCAAGGTTTTTCTAGGCATCATTCAAAATCTTATCACATTTTTGCCTGGCAGGCCTGTGAAAAATATGAGAAAACGCAACAAAAACAGAAAATGTTGAGAATATTCATCAGGTCATACAGCATTTACAGAAGGAGAAACAAATTTAAAATTTTAGGTTTAAGATGTAGCTGTACATGGATAGGATGGGATATGGGCCAAAAACAGGCAGATAGAATTTGTGTAGATGGGACACGTTGGTCGGTGTGGACTAGGTGGGCCGAAGGGCCTGTTTCCACACCATATGGCTCTATGACCATAACTCTATGTAATGAAGGATAGACACAAAATGCTGGTGTAACTCTGTGGTTCAGGCAGCATCTCTAGAGAAAATGGATATGTGACATTTTGGGTCGGGATCCTTCTTTAGCATTTTGTGTCTATATTGGTATACATCAGCAACAATTCGGATAATATGTGATAATCTCTGTGTCTTTCCCGTAATCCCTCAATAATGCAGTAAATCTAGATATGATTACTCATTGTTTTATGCAATAAAGATTTCATTCTAACCGTTTAATGACCTTAATTTTATCAGGACTAGATTTGTGATTTGTTAAATTTGTTAAATTTGGTGTCGTATCTCAAGTAGACCAGATGGATAGGAAATTAATAGGTCTGTAGGAGGTAATACTCAATTGTTGGATTGTAATAGTTAATACTTTTTCATTTGCCTCCATAGACTGTACAATCCATCCATTTTTGTAATGAGATTCCGCTACATTCACGAGAAAAATTACAATCTAGGTTAATGCATTTACACAGATTTATGCTACATTTACAGCTAGAATCCACTAAGGCCCTATTACACACATCTTACCCCTTTTTAGATTTACTATGCAATGACATGGCTTATGTTTATGTTGTAAAAGCTTTTATATCTGTGAATAAAATGTACTATTCCTTAGGTAGAACCTTTTATTGTGATCATACCCAATGATTTCCCTGATTTAATGTTGTTAAATACATTTTGCTTCTGTCAAGTAATATAAAATAACCAATATTTTGAAAAAAAAATCATTTTATGTTGCATCTATGTTATACTGAAAAGAAAATAGTGAACTGGAGTCTGAAGAAGGGTCTCGACCCAAAATGTCACCCATTCCTTCTCTCCAGAGATGCTGTCTGTCCCCCCTGAGTTACTGCAGCATTTTGTGTCTATCTTCGATTTAAACCAGCATCTGCAGTTCCTTCATACACATCGTAAATTTAGTTTGTTTTGATTACTACTGTTTTGTTTTCTATTTTCTATTTTTTTGATACTATTAACCCTTTCTCCCAAATTTAAAAAAAGTGAAACACTAACAAAAAGTAACACTTGCTGCTTACTTTGTCATGATTCATTTGTTCTTAATTCTTAATACCACCTTAAAAATAATATTTATAACATAATGGACATATTACAAATTAACAATCGAGACAGATGCGTATAACCTTAGCAAGTGCATTAATTGCACATACTGTGCTCTCCTATAATCTACACTGCAATAAGACTCTTGTAACCTGAACTGTTTATGGTTATGGATGGAATAACATGTTTACTAGCTTACAAATTACTCCTTAACCAGGCAAAATTGCGCCATTAACTATATGGATTGCTGACCATATTGTCTTCCCTATTCTGAATGATAAAACATTCTGTACCAAGTTAAAATGTACGCTTAAACCACCTAACAAGTGAATTCTTATAATGAGCTCCACCTTGAAACTCTACAAAGAAAACCTCCCATTATTTCTGATATTATTTGGCTTCCCATCCCTTGCCCTATTAATGATCAGATTTGCTGGAGATCTTCATCAGAGGTGGTGCTTCCTGCCAGCAATCTGTAGTGCATCTGATGGGATTGAAGGGGGGGGGGGGGCATTAAATTAGATTAATTATGCCTGTATTTCCAGAGTGACTGGCTCATAAACTCTCTATTGCTTCCCAGAATGCTACTCAAGAGCACAGTTCAAACTTCCACACTACTAAACTATAGGAAGAACTTCTAGGTACCTATCTGAGTAGCAAATTTAATGCTATGAACGTGCCTTTTCTTTCCTATTCTGAATGTTATATATTCTCTCAGTGGACAATGTAGCATGTAAGAGTGAGATTGTGCAAAGCAGATGAAATGTGAGTTACTTGATATTCCCTGAAAGGAGGCACAAAGTACAGCTGAATGATTTTGATTCTTAGCTTGCTTGAGATTTCATAGAAGCTCCCTTGGTAAGTATGCACAGTTGTAAATCACCTGGGCGTTAGTTCAGACAAAGCATCCATGTGTTTAATGGTCATAAAATGATTTGGAATCCACTTATTCATATGAGGCTCAGAAGGCATATTTTAGCTTTTTGACCACACATGGATAAGAAATAGTTGACTGATCCCTGTAAAAAGTATCCTGATTGTGTGTGATGAATTTTGATAGATATATGTTTCACAAAATGTTGTAACTATTGTCATATAGAATCATAGGAAATAGGTGCCTCGGCCTAATTCGAACATGGCGACCAAGATGCCCCATCCAAACTAGCCCTATTTATCTGCGTTTGGCCTATCCTATCCATGTTCCTGTCCAAATACCTTTTAAATGTTGTTAATGTACCTGCGTCAATTACTTTGCTCAGGTATTTTATTTAATTCACATGTTTTATCAATAATGTTTTATTATTAATATTTTATGTGTCATTCCTAACTGTCACTGTATGTCACGTTGTCACTTGCGGGCGGAGCACTAAGGCAAATTCCTTGTATGTGAATACTTGGCCAATAAACATTCATTCATTTATTCATTTCTCTGGCAGCTTGTTCCGTATACTCACCGCTCTCCATGTGAAAATGTTGCCCCTCATGTTCCTATTAAATCGGTTCACTCTCACCTTAAACTTATGTCTTCTGGTTCTTGATTCCCCCTAAACTGGGTAAAAGATTCTGTGCATTTACTCTATCTACAATATGTCACAATCTTGCAGTGAGTCTAAGGCATCATGAAAAATTATACCTTCTGTAAAGCGTTTCCATTTTCGTATTTTCTATGTTTCTATGTTTCTATGTAACATAATTGTCATAAAAAAGAATAAAGCGTTACAGTATCTTCTTGCAGCTCTGATTTTGGTCAGTGCCGCCCTTTAGGACATTACTTTCACACCCACCTGTTCCGCAACCTCTCTTTACTTTGTGACAATGAGAGTTGGTTGAAGACATTACATACATGATCTCAACCATATGAAGAGCCGATGCTGTGTCAAAACGCAGAGTATCAAGTCACCTGAGATTACATGGAATTTCAAGTCAACCCTCTTGCATTCGAACATCATTTGCAATTAAATATTCAAAGGTGTAAATAAATATCCTGCCATTTCTTCACTGAGACGAGATGATAATGAGGGCTATTGATCACGTGCACTTATCCCTTTGGCAATTTTGTTTTGTATCGATGAATACATTGATTTGTTAGTTACATATGGACTTGTTTTTATTCTCACTGAATCGCATTTGTAACTATGGCTAAGTGAGGTTAAAAAACTAATCCATGCTCAAGATTGCTGATCTCCATGTTAGCTCCAATGCTCACTATCTGCTCTGATCCATTGAGAAGCAGAACACCAAGCATTTTTGCGAAAGGGTTGAGTTTTCTGCATGACATTCATTGTTCCCTCTCTGGAGGACACTTCATTTTGTTGGTGAGGAGCTGAATGTGGAAGCAATAATTCTGGAAAACGTCATCATAATTAAAAGGGATCTCACAAGTTGGTGAATTGTAAAACCCATTGTCCGTTCCCAGGTGGGAAATAACATAAAGAGATGATTCATCCTCAGAAAGCAAGTGACAGTCAGAGGAGGCAAATATATCTATGAAGGAAAGCATGCAGTGTCTGGTTATGGGTCAGTTGAGGGTTGAGTCAGAGTAAGGATCTGTAAATGTTTCTGTTCTGGATGTACCTACTAAAGTTCTCCACCTCCTAGCTCTTTCTATCCTCTATCTCGGAGGTCTTTAATGACAGCAAGCTGGAGAAGCTGGAACAGCCACTGACAATGGACAAACAAAGTTGGTCTATCTGTTCCTTTGAAACAAATAAATCTCTTGGAAGGGATGTGTTTTAATTGGCTCTACTGGAAGTTAATGCAACACTAGCATTGTTTTAGTTGGTGACACATCAGAAATCCCCGAGGAAGATTCTACACGCCGAAGGGGAAGAAGGAAGGGAACAGAAAATAATGGTGCAAGATGCAATGAATCTTTTATCCATTATGTCACTGTTATACATGCATTACAAAATTCTGTCCAGGTCCATTGCCAATTGAGTCAAGTCTGTTTGTGGGCCAGTCAGTAATTTGGACCAGATCTGTGCTGTAGCCTCAGGGAAGATCTCTGAGGGATACATTCACCAATATGCAGGATGGAGGGAGAGTGAACACATGTCTGGTCAACTTGGACAAGGACATGCACTTCAAAATGGGCTTTGCGGAGGAATTCATAGTTGGGATAGAACTCCCTACACCAGTTCAAATTAACCAGCGGGAAATGAAGAGTTTCCCAATCAGTTCTGGGCTTGGAGAAAAATACCTCTGTCTTGTATGTGTGTTGCATTAACTCTTTTGGTGAATCCTTCAAGATGGGCACAGGGATAAATGAAACGATGATCACAGACAATCCCCGGTCAAAATCTCCATGTACATACACATCACTGTGCCAGACTGGGACCTAATGCCCAATTACAGACTGATGAGAGTGACAGGCCAGTTTCAACCAGCTTTGGGATCCACAATCAATCCCAGAAAAAAAATGAGGCATGTTTCTTGGCTACTGATCAGTCCAATTCCTTGTTCCCATGCAAGAGTGATTGAACAATTTGAAATAGCTTTGGGATCCACAATAAAACACAGCAACAATGAGACATGTTTCCTGGCAGTCCAGTTCCTTGTTGGTCATATGCCTTATTCCCATCACCACATATCTGAACATGCTGGGAATGTGGCCTGGAGGAGAAGGGGCACTCCCCAGACATTGGGATGTGCATTGCCAAGAAGGAGAAACTGGGAATATGCAAACTGCATTTCATCTTGATTTTTAAGAAATAATCTGTTCATGAATTGCAACATGCTCTCAGCTTGCTGTGAGTGGTGCAGTTATGGACCATCCAATGTGGCTCGGACATTGTGATAATGCCTGTGCCTGTAATAATTGCGATAAATGCCAGTTTTTTGCTTAAGATTCCAGCTTCTGCAGTTCCTTGTGTCTCCTGCTATATCATGCACAATTATGAACTTTGCAATATGGTGGTTGACATCATTCATATGTTTGTGCCTGATGGACAACTGGAAGCAAATGAGCACCAATGTAGACAAACAAGTGTCTTTAAACATCTACACATCGCCTTTGCCCTACACTCATCCCTAGAACACTTGGAGAAGAGAGACACCTACGTCAGACTCCTAATCATCCTACCACAACCAGAGAGCAGTGCTGAACTACTTTCTACCTCTTTGATGACCCTCAGACTATCCTTGATCGGACTTTGCTGGCTTTACCTTGCACTAAACGTTATTCCCCATATCATGTATCTATACATGAATTTCTTGATTAGTACGGGTGTCGGAGGTTATGGGGAGAAGACAGATAATGGGGTTAGGAGGAGGAGATAGATCAGCCATGATTGAATGGCGGAGTAGACTTGATGGGCCGAATGGCCTAATTCTGCTCCTATCACATGATCTTATGATCTGATGATACACTGTGGATGGCTCGATTGTAATCATGTATCGTCTTTCCGCTGACTGGTTAGCACGCAACAAAAGCTTTTCACTGTATCTCAGTGCACGTGACAATAAACTAAACTAACTAACTAAATGTTGGTGTTTAGTTTGGTAATTAAATGATTGTGAAGCTTTCATCCTTTAATTGCATACAGAATGTTAGTGGTTTACATGAAACCTCAATAAATTGCCTCATGTAGAACTTAAAGTACCTGATGCAAATATCTTGAGAATCGTCGTTTTATTTGTAAATTTCTCCTTAATATATTCAAATAGGGGGGATCCCTGAAGAGATTCCCTAAAATACAGGATCACACTGGGTTTTGAGTTCAATCTACAAGGATGTCCAATTAAAGACAAAATTAAAGACAGGTAATATTAACCATTGCCTCTCAGGAATAAATCCTCTAAAGCCTGTTTAAAAAATGTTTAATTTTTACAATCCCTTTTCATTATTATCCTCAAGCTTTGTTATAAATGTTACCCTGACTAAAAAAGGAAGCTGCAGTTCCATAATCTGTCAATAGATGTCACTAAGGCTCCAGGAGACATAGAATATCCCTCTGCACACAGAACCGTTCTTTTGGTTTTGCCTTGCTTTTCCGAGAGGGCTTCCATTTTACTATCAAGTTGATCATGTGCATGCAATTAAAATCAGTTCAGCTAGGTATCATGTTCGGCACAATCATTGTGGGCTGAAGGGCCTGTTTCCTGTGCTGTACTGTTCTAGGTTCAATGTGGAATAGCCTCAAAACAATCTTATCACAGATGGCTGAATTTTAATTTAGTTTAGTTTAATTTAGAGATACAGCACAGAAACAGGCCCTTCGGCCCACCGGATCTGCACTGACCAGCTATCGCTGCACTCTAACACTATCTCCACACACTTGGGACATTTTTTACATTTACACCATGCCAATTAACCTAATAACCTGTACGTCTTTGGAGTGTGGGAGCAAAGCAAAGATCTCAGAGAAAACCCACGCAGGTCACGGGGAGAACGTACAAACTCCGTACAGACAGCACCCGTAGTCAGGATTGCACCTGGCGCTGTAAAGCAGTAACTCTACATGCCACCATGCTGCCCCTAGTAACAGATGACAGCAGGACTAAATATTTGCTACTATTTGCAGAATGTTTACACTTGTCAATGGTTTAGTGTGTGCGTGAATGGTCATTGCCTCCTCTCTCTCTTTCTAAAGACTAATTTAGTTGTCACAGGCCTGGCACCATTTTTTAATGCCAATCAACGGCAACATTTCTCATTAACTTAGTTGAACTTCTTTCACTTCTTTTCTATGATTTTTTCTATGATTGATTTTTGCTTTAGAAGGTATATTTATTTTATTTTATTGATTTTATAACTTTGTGGGAACGTTGGAACACGTTTGTGTCTGTCCTTGGTTAATGATGCATAAACTAATAACTTGAATCTGCCAGTAACACTCACTAATTAGAGCAATGACCTGGTCAGATGAAAATAACGTGAGAATGTAGGCCTGGACATTGGATTATGTAGTGCCTGCTTTTGTGGGTGCGAATTGTGCAATTTTGAAATCATTCCATTCTACTCAACTGACCATTATGGGTTAAAATGGTGACAATCATGATATGCATGATCTGTCATTTCTATGCATGATCTGTGATAGTGCACTTAGAGGGGACCCTACAGTCAACTACTGCCAGCCTTTTCATTCAAGGAGCCTGCTGGAACAGCATACATGACCTCAGTACTGGCATCTTGTTGATTGGGAGCTGAATGCCTCTATGAGTGAATATATGATCTGACTCATAAGGTCATAAAAATATGAGTAGAATTAGGCCATTAGGCCCATCAAGTCTACTCCGCCATCAGTCTGAAGAAGGGTCTCGACTCGAAACGTCACCCATTCCTTTTCTCCAGGGATGCTGCCTGTCCCACTGAGTTACTCCAGCATTTTGTGTCTATCTATGTCTACACTACCATTCAATCATGGCTGATCAATCGCTCCCTTCTAACCCCATTCTCCTGCCTTATCCCCATAACCTCTGACACCTGTCTCCCTCTCACCTACAGCCGTCTCTTCTTCATGGCAGTCAGAGCATGCATTGCCGCTGTCTTACTGCCAGGTTCGGTGTGTATTTAAATACTGATGATCTTCACTGGTTTGCTCTGAATTGAGTGAGATATCCTTGGGGATCACACATCCCATTCTATTGGCCATTGCTGGCTGTAAGGCCCCATAATGTTTCTGCACAATAGATTTTAGCTAGATTTGCATTTTGTGAGGACCACTATTTTATATTTGTGCTCATTTTTAGCACACCCAAATTAGGTTCTCATTTTTTTAAAACAGTTGTTAAAATCAAAGTAACTTGCTGGAACAGTTTTGTAGTTTGAAACAGGTTGAGTTAAGGGAATTAAATTGGCATGTTAAGGGCCTGTCCCACAAAGGGGGGCGACCTAATCCGCAAGTTCTGGCGAGTTTGCCCTCAACTCATACTCGCAGCATGGTGGACACGAGTTCATAGGAGGTCTTCGTAACTCTCCTTCATGCTCGAGAGTGGTCTCCACGTACTCGAGGCCTCAGCTAAGTTGTGGCGTTTTTTTCAATATGTTAAAAAATGCGAGTAAAAAAAGGTCGCCATGGAAAAAATCAATACTTTTTTTACTCATAGATTTAGTCGAAGTAGGTCGGCATGTTAGTCGTAGGTAATCGAGGGTAGTCGAAGGTAGTTGAAGGTAGTCGTAGATAGTCTTCATCATAGTCGAAGGGAGGTCGAAGGGAAGTCGAAGGAGATCGAAGGAGGTCGTCTTCACTCTCCACTATTCGGTGTCCAATTTTCCCGAAGTTAGTCGTAGCTAGTCGAAGCTGGTCTTCAACATACTCGAAGGAGGTCGGAGGAGGTCTTCTACAAAGTCAAAGGAGGTCTTCAACATGTCATTTTTTCCAACTCTTCTAAACTCGCCAATTAGATCCCCCAAGTGGGACAGCTCCTTTACCATCTGTTCCACATATTCAGACTTTGTTGGACAACCGAAGTAGTAGATACTGAAGTGAAGAGTAATCATAGCCCAACTTTCTTGAAGGGAAAGTAATACGATAGAAGCAGTTCCCAAATTAATTTTCCAATGCTGACAGTCAATTAGCATAGAGACCACTAAATTAAGGGTGCAGCTTCTTATCATTTAGTTCACTTTAGTTTAGTTTAGTTTAGTTTAGAGAAACAGAAAGGAAACAGGCTCTTCAGCCCACCGAGTTCACGCTGACCATCCACTATCGATCATCCATTGACCATTCTATGTTATCCCACTTTCTCATCCACTCCCAACACACTTGGGCAGTTTTACAGAGGCCCATTAACCTACTAACCTGCATGTCTTTGGGATGTGAGAGGAAACCGGAGCACCCAGAGGAAACCCACGCTTTTGCAGAGAGAACACGCAGACTCCTCACAGACAGCACCCGAGGTCAGGATTGAACCTGGGTCTGTGAGGCAGCGGCTCTACCAGCTGCTCCACCATGCCGCCCAAATCTGATTCAAAAATGATGGTTTGCAATACGCTAAGCCTTTATAAAACAATTTATATTTCAGTTTAGTTGGTAAAGGGGGTTGAACATGAATGCTTATTGGCTTTGCCGAGTCATTGGTTTAAATCAGGTGGCAACGTCCAAACTTTCAGGAAACCTTTGAGCAGTCTTAGAAAAATACAGTGGAGTTCATAACGCAGCCTGGGGTCTAATGGGAGTTAATGGGTGCTCAGCAGAAAAGAAGTATGATCACTTTGATCTATTGATATTGCTAATGATCTGATCAAAGCAAGTCAATTCTTGCAGGTGGGCATGTGAATGGTGTGCACTCTTTTGAGGCACATCATTCAGGTACCCACAGCTTTAATAAGCTGAGTGGCAGTGCCTATCAGTAGTATTCTGGACCAGCAGCAGCAGCTTAATGTTTTCTCTCAGGGCAGGTGCACAAGTCAGTTATCGTGGCTTCACCAATGTGCAGCAAGACCTAGCTGTTCAGGAGCATCCTTGGGGAATAGTGTCAACTAGGCTCAGCGACACAAATCATCTGCTATAAACCGAAGGGCACCTCTGACTGATCACCCTTTGTACACATAGCAAGCCTATTACCTCCTGCAATCCAAGCTCAGTGATGCAGCTAGTGGGGCTGCTACCAAACATCTCCAGTGTGCTCGGTTCAATCCCAACCTCGGGCGCTGTCTGTGGGGCATTTGCAATCTCCCCTGTGACTACCTGGGCTTTCTTTGGGAGCTCCAGTTTCCTCCCCTGTCTCAAAGACATGCAGTTGATAGGTTAGTTTGCCACTGTAAATTGCCCCTGTGGTGGGTGGCAGAATCTGGGAAGAATTGAGGGCATAAGGTAGCAGGGAAAATCAATGTGGGCAAATTAGAGATCTCAGAGATGAGAGAGATTTAAAGTCGTAAAGTCAGACAGCACGGAAACAGGACCTTTGCTCCAACTCGACCATGCCAACCAAGATGCCCCATTCAAGCTGGTCTAATTTACCCACGTTTGGTTCATACCACTCTCAACCTTTCCTATCGATATATCTGTCCAAATATCTTTAAAATGTTGTTATGGTACCTGCCTCACCTAAATCATCTGGTAGCTCATTCAATATACCCACCATCCTCTGGGTGAATAACTCACCCCCTCAGGCTCCTATTAAATCTTCACCCTCTCACCTTACACCTGTGTCTTTTAGCTTTTGATCCCCTTACCCAGAACAAAAAACTCTGTGCATCCACCCTATCTATCCCCCTCATAATTGTATACACCTTGATAAGATCACCATCATCTTCCTGCACTCCAAGGAATAAAGTACAAGCTTGGCCCTCGAGTCCTGGCAACATCCTTGTAAGTCTTCGCTGTATTATTTCCAGCTTAACAATATCGTTCCTATAGCTGGGTGACCAAAACTGAACACAATACTCCAAATGTGGTCCCACCACCATTTTGTACAAATGGGAGAGAGAGATGAAAACATGGGTGTTTAAGAAGGAACTGCAGATGCTGGAAAAACGAAGGTAGACAAAAATGCTGGAGAAACTCAGCGGGTGAGGCAGCATCTATGGAGCGAAGGAAATAGGCAACATTTCGGTTCGAAACCCTTCTTCAGACTGAAGAAGGGGTTCGACCCGAAACATTGCCTATTTCCTTTGCTCCATAGATGCTGCCTCACCTGCTGAGTTTCTCCAGCATTTTTGTCTACCCCCCAACATGGATTATGGGTTGTGTGGTGGGGTGGGATGGGAGATAATGGGCCTCTGTAAAACTGCCCAAGCTCCTGAAGTTAACAGCAGGTCAGCTGCAGGCACCACCAGTTGCTTACTGATGGATGGATGAAGAGGGAGATACAGCCACTTTGTAAACTCCTCTTTAAAGGGTCATGGTCTCAGAACCTCAAGTCCTACACTGGCAACTGAGGAGAGGAGACATTTCTTCTGTCAGCAACTTTTATTTCTTCAGAATTCCCAACCCCGAACAGGCTCTCAAGTCCTGGAAACATCCTTGTAAATCATGTCTACTTGTTGAGTCCAACCCTGTGGCAAGAAAATATGCTGATCTAAAGCTGACTAAAGGAGATTAATCCATATAGTTCAGCCATCTCCAACTGTTTTAAACCAATGACTGCCAACATGCAACTCCCTTTGCCAACCATACACAAGCACAAATTGTACAGAAAGATTGCGAATGTGCCCAAGTTCTTGAGGAAGGAATGAATGTGGATGGGTATAGTTTTTGTGGACCCATTTGGCCTGCTTCCATGCTGTATAACTCCATAACTCTATAGCTCTCAAGTAGTATTGTGAAGTTACTCAAGAATGGATGGGTGAATGGCATGCATTGGCACCATAATATAACATGAGGTGAGGATAGTGCAAAATGACAAACATTCTTTAATTGGTGGCTATTGTAAAAACAATGGACACAAGAAACTGCAGGTGCTGGAATCCTGCGCAAAACTCAAAGTGCTGGAAGAGCTCAGCGGGCAAGGCAATATCTGTGGAGGGAATAAGCAGGTGATGGACCTTGGTTCAGAGGGGTCCAATGTTTCCCCAGCACTTTGTGTTTTGTAATTAAATAGACCATGCACAAACACTGTATTTGGCCCATTATCGATTGTAGTCATGCAGGAAAGACTCAACTCATCTGCTGCTGACCTATCCAGTCTAATGTTGTTTACCGGCAGTCACTGTGGCTCACATGGGCCTGGTCTGTTATCATGTAGAAATAAATTAGAGACCTCATCAAGATCTACACATTTCTAAGGGGGATTGATAAGATAGATGTTTAGAGCTGGACTGTCTGGCTTGTGCATATGGTGCCAAGATAAGGGGTGGACAACTCAACCTTGGTTAATATGTTCCCAGAATAAGGGGTGGACAACTTAACCTAGAGACAGTGAGAACGTCC
Organism: Malacoraja senta; assembly: GCA_038087875.1. NCBI lineage: Eukaryota > Metazoa > Chordata > Chondrichthyes > Rajiformes > Rajidae > Malacoraja > Malacoraja senta. Next base: position 19,371,387 of record CM075985.1, on the reverse strand, counting down.
TTGATGTAGAGGACGTAAATTTCCCCAATTCGATATTTCCATACGACATAGAAGGAGGCCATTCAGATACTGAGTCTATGATACTATTTTGGACAGATATATGGATAGCAATAGTTTCGAGATCTATTGGCCATATTCAGACTAGCCCAGAATGCCAACTTGGTCGGCGTGGACAAGTTTGGCCAAAGGGCCTGTTTCCGTGCTGTATAGCTCTATGACAGTATACTGGCTCACTGTGCCATTCCATTTCCCCCACTCATTTCTACTGTAACCTATTCTCTTCACATTCCTATCAACCCCCACCAGATTCTATCACATGTGGGCCAATTTACAGTGGGCAATTAACCTACCAACTCTCACACCTTTGGGATGTGGGAGGAAACCGGAGCATCCGGTGGAAATTCATGAGTTCACAGGGAGAGCCTGCAAACTCCACAATGGGGCAGCACCCGAGGTCAGGATTGAACCTGGAGCTGCATCTCCTCTCTTAAACTCCTTTATAATTTTGAAGACCATTTAGAAACTTTAGAAACTGCACTTTTATAGATTGCTTCTTGATGCTTGTTGTTTGAGACTGCGTCTCCCTTTATCTTGCCCAGCCTGTTTTAGATACATCAACAGCTGTTCCGGGTGACATAGTAGCAGTCAATCGAGGGTCTAAAGTACATTTAGTATGAAGGGAGAATCAGCATTGCAACCAAATACCTATTTTTATTATCCTCTCATGTTTGGAGTCCCACAGCAACTTACATTGGCATGTAAACCCACTGCTTAAGTTTTTCTGCTTTTGACTATGGGTCTGGCTTATCTTAACATTTGAGCTGCATTAGAAACCATCATTATTGGTAACACAGTAGCAACTTGCAGTTATCTATCTCATTTGGCATAAAAAGGCATACCAGGCTACACGTAATATGTAATAAAAAAATGTCCACTAAATCTTCAAACAATTGGTTAGTTATAGGGAGGCTCCTGAAGAAAGTAAAATGATGAGCAATGTTGGAAAAAATTCCAGGGACAGGATTTCAGATTGCTGATGACTCTCCCACCTGGTTGAATTATCGTCACTGAGTATGACCACACAAGTCAACTATTTTGATGTACTATGTTATATTCCTGTTAGCGTTCATAAAACACAAAAAGATATAAAATGATCATGAAGAAACTTTCCATAATTCAGTCCGAGTTATAAATTCCATCTTGCTGATCTACTTACTGCAGAATGGACCTAATGAAATGCCTAACTTTGGTGCCTCTAAAAATTGCATAATCAAATTGATATCATTGCACTCTGCATGTTCCTAGTAAATTATGGGGACTGGTCTATTTATATCTGTCTGGCCAGAAACAGAGAAAAAGTCCCAATTGCAGAACATTTTGTTGCTTTGAAAAGAATAAAAAACTTAACAAGCATCGCTGTGCCAATCATTTTCCTTTCAGACCGACTTTATAAAAATTGCAATAGTACTGATGAATCCCATCTCAAATGCATCATGAGAATGTAGGTGCCAGATTGAACAACATACTATATGGCTATATAATGGCTGAACTCACCAGTCTAACATCCATGTGACTGGATGATGGAGACTAACTAATCAATGCTGACTAAGAGAAATTGGATAGGTGCTTGCGATAGTAATTTCAAGGTTTATGTGGATGAAATGGGGTAATGAAATAGATAAAAGCCATTGTCTCATTCTCAATGGGTCAAATGGCGTTCTTCTGTGCCATTACAATTATATTATTTTATAAAAATCAATGATATCTAGATAGGACCCTGTGAAAGACCATAATCACAAAGTATGACACAAAATGCTGGAGTACTTCACACAGGACAGGCAGCATCTCTGGAGAGAAGGAATGGCTGACGTTTTGGCTCAAGACCATTCTTCAGATCTGAAGAAGGGTCTAGACCCAAAACGTCACCCATTCCTTCTCTCCAGAGATGCTGCTTGTCCCACTGAGTTACTCCAGCATTTTGTGTCTGTCTTCAGTGTAAACCAGCAACTGTATTTGTAAATGCTGTGATTAATTCTTTATTCTTGACAAATTATTTTGTTAAATGGGAGAACAGAATGATGGTTGGTGCTCCAGTGGAGAACTCATTCATATCAACATATTACCCTTTAGGCAATTAACTTTCACATATGTACAGACTGTGAAGTGTATGCTCTTATTTCCATTCCCAGCTCTTTATGTTGAAGATTTAAAATTGATCCCTTCCTCATTACTAAATCCCCATCCGACGATGATGGTTCAAGTTTATTCATGGGCAAGAAGAATCTGTAAGGAGCTTAATCAGATGATCCTTTTAGCTGTTATGACTATTTCATGTAAAACCATGAATGCTGTTTCTCAGTACTTGACTGCAGGCACTAATCTGATTCAGTGCCACGCTGTGAGGATGAGGTCAGATCAACATAAAGGGATGAGCAAAGAGATAAGGACAATTTGATGATTCAACACTGACATGACAAAGAGAATGCAGACCAGCTCAAAAACACAGTATGAGGCTGTTAGACATCAGCAGGTTTGGATCTACACACGTGTTTTACATGTAACAGTCCTGAAGTGGACAATTGCTGCAATGATTACCCTTGTTGGGAAATGCCACAAACTATAGCATGAGCATCAGTAGTTTATAATTCGCGTGACATTCATGAGAACAAACTATGATATTTGCTCATACGCGCTTGAAATAGTTTTACAGATACTCCAACAACCACATTATATAGAACTACATGCTAAAACAAAACAAATGCTTCATACCTTCTCCATACAAAAATGTTCTAATGGGCACAGGTTGCTGGGGTAACTCAACGGGTCAGGAGCATCTCTGGAGAACATGGAGAGATGATATTCCAGGTCGAGCTCCTTCATCTTTTTTTTTGTAAACCAGAATCTGCAGTTCCTTGTATCCATGTGTTTATAATGGGCCCTTGTCAAGATGGCTTCAATTACAAACTATTTGTATTATTATTGTTTACTAACTTCAGAAGATGGTGAGATCTCAACAGTTGAAATAATATCATTTTGGCTCATTAATTGACATTGGAAATTAAAAAAATTAAGAACTTCCAACATTAATCTTCACTAATCAGATGTTGGTTGGAATCATGATCCTTGTGAAAGTGTAACACGGGAGCTGAGAGGAAAGGGAGACAAAGAAAAATTAAAACAATCCTTTTGTTTCAGTACTCTGCTACTTAGGTTAACAGACTGGAAACTAATTTAACTCAACAATTTTATATGTTCACTGAAGTCTCATGACCAGTTCATACCATAATCTTCAGTCTTTTCAATGATTTTTGGTGCCATTTTATTCTTAAACAATTGGGAGCTGTTTACTGCTAACTGGAACTTGTCCAGATAAGAAGAAGTAAAAATGAATTTCTAACATAAAAACATAAAAATCCATCTCTACATTAACTGTGTCTGCAGTTAAACAAAACCATTGTATGTGAAGCAATCTTCAAACAATTGAAGATTGTTTTTAAACTTGCTGTGTGTTTCAGAGTTGTGAGGTTACATCTATTCTTTGGCTTCATATTTTCCACTTATGCCTGTCAATGATCCATACATCATGACTGAATGAGCAGACAGTTTTGCTGTTCAATATCTAGATAAATATAGCTAATCTAGGCATTGAATAAAGTGGACTCATTACTTCTCTGACGTTCAGTAGATGTATCATCTTCTATCACCAGTCTTGATTCTGGTGAGAACTATGACATTATCAGATTAACTTGGGCCATAAATCAGAAAAAAAATAAGCAGACGAGAGGTAGAATCATAGTAATATAATGCAACTGATGAAGTTACAATAATTACATAAGTTTACTTATCTTCACGCTAAAAGTAGATGCATTTTCTGCTCTGAGTATTATCTTGCCTCACTTGCTAGCACATTCTCCTGTGAATCAGACGATTGCAGCTTTAAAATCAAATGCAAACTGGAGGACATCATCTCATTTGGAACTTCCCTACGCACTTCACTGACTGCTGATTGAAATGTTTGACCAAAGCCCATTATCCCAGATAGCACTGTTACCTCAACCTGTCCCATCAACACCAAATGAGTAAGATATTTATGCGGGTTTATACGGGTGTCAGGGGTTGTGGGGATATGGCATGAGAATTGGGTTAGGAGGGAGAGATAGATCAGCCATGATTGAATGGCGGAGTAGACTTGATGGGCCAAATGACCTAATTGAACTCCTATCACTTATGATATTTAATTACTTGCTGTTTTCTGGACTTTGCTGTGTGTTAATTGCCGGTGACACTAACCTAATTACAGTAATGGCACTTCAATATTAAACCACTAATTCAAATAGACCTGGGGATGTATTATTAATGTGAGAGATTTTACAGGTACACTTGAGCTGTCAAAGTAAGACTGATACTTTCTTCTACTACCACTACTAACGTGTCCTCAGACTCTTAGTGTTTTTTGACGAGAAAACTGATGGCTTATAATCCATTGTCTTTTGGTGAAGGTGACAGTACTTCACCATAGATTCTATGAAGAATAATGGCCCTTTCTTTCTCAAACACCAGAAAAAAACTTTCAAGTTAGAAATCTCATTTTAGTTTATTAAGAGTCATAGAATCATAGAGTCCTGCAGGCCCATAGAGAAACAGGCCCTTCAGCCCAACTTGCCCACAGTGGCCAATATGTCCCATCTACACTAATCCCACCTCCGCACATTTGGCCCATATCTCTCAAAACCTGTCCTATCCATGTACCTGTCCAAATGTTTCTTAAATATTACGATAATACCTGCCTCAACTATCTCCTCGGGCAGCTCGTTACATACACCTACCATGCTTTGCACCCCTCAGATTACTATTAAATAATCTTCACCGTAAACCTATGTCCTCTGGTTCTCGATTCCCCTACTGATGCAAAGATGCAAGAACCCCTGTGCAACTACCCGATCTATTCCTCTCATGGTTTTGTACGCCTCTATAAGATCACACCTCACCCTCCTGCGCTCCAAGGAATAAAGTCCTAGCCTGCTCAACCTCTTCCAAAACTCAGGCCTTCAAGTCCTGGCAACATCCCCAAAAGTCGTTTCTGCACACAGGTTATTGGGTTATTATTTTCACGTTGTTACTAGTTGCTGCTCACTGTGCACAGATTTGCGTCAGTTCCAACTTTACAACTGTAAAGCGGTTATTGTGATTGAAATGTTGTGAAATATACTCCACAAACACCAGCCCGTGTTATTCTAGTTCTAGAAGCAAAGGGTAGGTAGATTCACTGGATGCATAGCAGCAACATCTTCCCCAGAGAATAATCATCCACCAGCAATGTGATAGTGATTTTCTCATCATTGTAATCAAATGTATCAAGGATATGAGATCTGAAAAAAAATAGGTGTGAGGGTGATATGATGCAGCAGATGGTTATGACGTGTAATTTTCCCCGCGTATGCATGTGGCTGTGACATCCAAACCTACGGATCCTCGATACTCCAAAACTATAGCTCAACTTCATAGGCATTTGAATGCTTCAAGCTCAAAGCTATACCGCAGCATGCCACACATACAGGCTGCCTATTTAGAACTGTTATCACACTGCAAACATAATGTTCCTTCGCACCATAAATCTTGCCAAAACTCTTTGTTGCACGATGCATATTCAGGAAGGTCTGGAGGATGGTCACGTACATAACGTTAATATTTGTGAATTGTGCAAATGAAGTAGCTGCCACAGCTTTAGGGGGCAAAGAAAGACTCAGGATTTCCCAAAGCGCTTCTCTGGGAATGGAATGGTTTCAAGAGTGCTGTCTCTGTTAAAGTGCAGCCTGTTTGCATGCAGCAAGTTCTCATAAATAGATAAGTAGAACGTTTATTTTGGGTAAAGAAAGACACAAAAAGCTGGAGTAATTCAGCGGGACAGGCAGCATCTCTGGAGAGAAGGAATGGGTGATGTTTCAGGTCGAGACCCTTCTTCAGACTGATTAGGGAAAAGGGAAACAAGAGATATAGACGATGATGTAGAAAGATATAGAACACTGAACAAAAGATATGCAAAAAAGTAACGATGATAACAAAACAGGCCATTGTTATCTGTTTAGTGGGTGAAAACGAGAAGCTGGTGCGACTTGGGTGGGGGAGAGATAGAGAGAGAGGGAATGCCGGGTCTACCTGAAGTGAGAGAAATCAATATTCATACAGTTTTCATCAGTCTGAAGAAACTTCACCTATTCCTTTGCTCCATAGATGCTGCATCACCCGCTGAGTTTCTCCAGCATTTTTATCTACCTTTAATATTCATACCACTATTATTTTGGGTGACAGCTGCAAGATTAATGTTGCCAGGTCGCTGGGAGAACTCCCAAGCCCCTTTCTGAATGATACCACAGGATCTTCCGTGTTACCCTTGCCATGCATTTGTCACGTTGTGAAGGTGGTGCCTCGAACAGTGCAACATTCCTACAGGGCTGCTCAGATGTATCCAGAGAGAGGTAGCAGTCACACCTTCTGACTCTGAAACAAGTCTCTTCCAACCAAACTAAAACTTCTCAAAGCTAGTGTACAGGGTCGGCATGGTGGCACAGTGGTAGAGTTGCTACCTCACACTGCCAGAGACCAAGGTTCGAACCTAACTACGGGTGCGGTCTGCATGGTGTTTGTATGTTCTCCCCGTGACCTGCGTGCGTTTTCTCCAGGTGTTCCAGATTCCTCCCACATTCCAAAGACGTGCAAGTTTGTAGGTTATTTGGCTTCTGTAAAATGTGCCTGGCGCGTAGGATAGAACTAGTGTACGGGAACTGCTGGTCAGCATGGACTCGGTGGGCTGAAGGGACTTTCCACACAGTTTTTCTAAACTAAACTAAACTAAACTAAATGAAACTAAAACGAGACGGTGCTGTTCAGAGATCACAAGATTTTTGTGATCAGCAGATTGTTTCAAATTTAAGATCATTACTGTGAAGAGCGAGTAAGGATAGAAATGCGATCTGCTGAGAAGGACAGAGCCTTCTCAGGACAGAGAAAGAAAGATTGCAAGGGGGAAAGCAGTCTGCATGGGTGAGATGTTCTTGAAGGGAAAAACAAAGTTCTGCATGCGCATCTACGCTAACTGGAAACCAGAAGGGTTGTCCTTTGTCAGTTGGAGAAAGATGAACCCAAGGCCTGGAGATAATTTGGAAATTTAATGCTGACTACAGGTGATCCCGCTGACACAGTTGCTTTAGATCTTGTCTATTGGCCTGACAACGCGTGGATCCACCTTGAACGCAAACCCCGGAGTTGACTTTTGATGATCAGCAGAGGGCAGAGCAATCAATTTCGCGATTTGGCCTGTCAGGAATAACACTGATGAGATATCAAAACCTACTGATGGTGATAGGTAGTTGTGAGTGTGGAGATGGCCGGACATCTCCTCTGCAGAGCTAAGCCGTAAACAGACTTAATAGGAGAAAGGGAGTAGGCACTTGAGCCAGTCACAAATTGACCACAAGTGGACAAGAGAGAGTTTTAGGTGGCCAGGGGGAAATTCACTCTCCTTCTGGCTGGGCAAACATACGGCAAGAAGAAAACATTATTATATTTGACTCAGGCACAGATAGAGGACATGGTTGGCATTTATTGTCCATCTTCATCTGCCCCTGGGACTGTGGTGATGAGCCTCCTTTCAGAAATGCTGCAGAGTGTGTAACATTCCTCCCACAATGTTGTCCGAGCCCCCTGTTATATTGAAAGAATAGCAACATCTTTCTAAGTCAGAGCTCTGTGTGTCCAGGAGGGGAACTTGCAGATGATAGAAGGTCCCATAAACATGAAATCATTGATTCTGGTGGTGGAGGCGATGTGCTTGGGAGTTGTCACGGAAGTAAACATGGCGATTAACTGCAGTGCACTCTGTAGCCAGTACATTCTACAGACACAACACAGTGCTGCTGGACAAATTGACAATATAGGATAATGGGCAAGGTTGCAATGGTTTCTGATTGTTGTTCGTAGGTCCCTTTAAGGCCCATTGAATTCACTATTCTGTATTCAGTTGAAATGACAGCTCCAAGTTTCATCATGGTCCTTAAAGAGTCAAGGATTTTTCCAAGACTATTTTTTGTGGGATAGCTGGACATCTAATTCAAGACCTAAATAAAAAGTGCAATGGTCATGACTTAGAAGCAAGCAAGTCTGAAGAAGGGTCTCAACCAGAAACATTCCTTCTCTCCAGAGATGCTGCCTATCCCGCTGAGTTACTCCAGCTTTTTGTCTATCTAAGAATTTCATTGTTCTGTTTTGGGACATATGACAATAAAACACACTTGACTCTCTTAAGATGGTCCTAAATTAAAGTTGAGTTGTAAGTGCTATTTATGTATCTGCTCCCATGTCTTACGGTCTTATGTTCTTTACATGTCATTCCTAACCCATTCACATTAAAAGACAGAAGAGCAATCAAACTAAACTCACTCACCCTAATAATTATATAATATTTCCATTTGTAATATTCCTGATTCAATAAATGGACTTGTGAGATGTCAAAATGAGAAACATGCGATTGAGTCTTCCATTGTAATCTCAACAATAACATTGATAATGGCTTCATTAATGAAGTATTCATTAATTATAAAATGGATCAGTGTGTGAGAGCCCAATGAGGTCAGTATATCTCCACTTTCCATCGCTAGTCAACTATCAGGACCCATGTTACTCTTTAAAATTGAGTCTTTTACAGATAGCAGCATGGAGCCCTTAATGCTATTATGCTACATCCATCAAGAAAACAGGTCAGTTTGAAAAAGGCATAAATATGCACCAATTTTGGAAGCAAAAGCTTGTAACTGAATCTTTTGAACACAAACGGCCCTGTATGTGAGGATGGTGTGAGCAGATTGGAACATAGAGGTAAAAGAAAACAGCAACACAAACACACAACTGTAATTGGTTGCCATGTGTGTAAAAAGTACTTTTTTGTGTTGGAAACGTTACTTAAAGGGGCATTGTCTTTATGAATAAAATCATTTGGCAAACCTCTTTGTTGAGTGGGGAAAAGAGCCAGAAAAGCTGTGTGCCATTTTTCACCACAATGACGTCACGCACAAGAGATGAAATTAAGCCTTTCGCTGCAAATTATATCGCTGCCTGTGTGTTTGTAAACAAAGGAAAAAGGTCCCATTGAAAGTCGGGCAAGAAGGCATGCTGTTTATTTAGCAAGCAGAAAAATAAAATAAGGAGTGGATTGTTCCCCCTTGAACGTGTAAGCCAGAAGTGCTGCTGCCTTTTCTAAACTTGAGGCCCTGTGTAGGAGGCACATGCTTTTCTGAAACTGCCACTGGCAGAGGGTCAGGTCACTGTAAAGAGCTACATAAGTACTGATGGAGTAATTGTGTGATGTCAGGTACGTACTCGTGCTTGGAAAGAGATACCCCATTGCCATCTCCCCCAACCCGACCACCCCCTGTAACTGATAGGTTGTGTTGGGCTGGTTTCCTTTCCTCAACCAAACCACACAGAAAGAAGAGTAAAACTACAGCTCTGTCAGCAGCAATTACATTTATTGAAAACAGTTGTTGATCATTAACCACATTTCACAGCACACTGACACAGCTCTGTTGCAGTTGAAATATTATTTTCCTTCAAAAATATTTCTGCACTTTTGTTAAAGCTCTAATGGTGGTGGAAACTTTATTCATCCCAGGAGATCAATTTCCCTCCTGGAATAAATCAAGTTATATCGTATCGTATCTATCGTATCATAATGAGATGTATTGGAGTGAATTCCCTGTAGCACAGAAGCAAAATACAGCAGATGCTGCAATCCCGAGTAGAAGCTGATGTTCTGAGTAAATGTTAGAGGTGAAATATAATTCTGTTTTTTTCTCCACGGACACTGCCTGACCTGCTGAGTACCTCCAGCATTTTCAGTTTTGATATCCTTTAGAACATTGAAGTTTAGGAGTAGATTTGATGATTTTAATCGTGATGGGTTTAGGCCAAGTAAACACAGAGGAACAGTTTTCAATAGATGATATGCCGAAAGTGATATGTGCAAGATTAAATAATTGAGATTTTACTCCACTCCCTGATGTTTTGGTAGAGACAGATTCAGAATGGTAGCTTAAAAAGATGATCAGATGTACTTGAGAAAGAGAAACAATTAAAAACGAGAAATGCATTAAAGTGTAGGAAGGAACTGCAGATGCTGGTTTACACTGAAGATAGACACAAAATGGTGGAGTAGGTGGAACAGGCAGCATCTTTGGAAAGGAGGAATGGGTGACATTTCGGGTCGAGACCCTTCTAAAGTGTGGGGCAGTGAGACTGAGGCATGGTCTTCAAAAACACCCATGCAGACTCCTGTACTGTATTATTTCAAGAGTATGTGATTGAACAATTTTGTGCTCATTATTATGGAAATTTACTGCCAGTATACTTGAGCTTCAAGTGAACTTGTGCTGTAATGCTTCCCATATGTACTGATATTTATTGATGTCCACTCTGGGCAACATAAACGGCTTCCTATTCTGCTTTATCAGTACCGTTTGAAACATTTCAGGCTACAAATGGTGATAACAATGCTCAGAAATATTAAAATTGCATACTTAGTGATGGGAGTTTCATCCTGGATCAATATTTCAGACATAGAGAGATGGATTGATAACTGCGCTTGGGATTCCTATGCACAAATACATCCCAAGGAAGTTGACTCATCCAATAATGGATTCTGTTAACTTTGCCAGGGAATACCACTGAGAATCCTCGAGGAACATCTCCAGATGAAAGTTCTGCTGCTTGCTCTTGGGCAATTCACACTGTTAATATTATAACTCTTTTATGTATATATGTATATATACCTAGAACATGTAGGAAAGAATACTGGTTTAAACCGAAGATAGACACAAAATGCTGGAGTAACTCAGCGGGGCAGGCAGCATCTCTGGAGAGAAGGAATGGGTAACGTTTCGGGTCAAGACTTCTTCAGCCTGAAGTCACGGGAATGGGAAATGAGAGATATAGAAGATGATGTAGAGAGATAAAGAACAATGAAAGAAAGATATGCAAAATTGTAATGGATAAAGGAAATAGGCCATTGTTAGCTGTTGTTGGGTGAAAACGAGAAGCTGGTGCGACTTGGGTGGGGGAGGCATAGAGAGAGAGGGAATGTCGGGGTTACTTGAAGTTAGAGAGATCAATATTCTTACCACTGGGCTGCCCAAGCTAAATATGAGATGTGGTTCCTCTGATTTGCCTTTAGCCTCACTCTGACAATGGGGAAGACCTAGGACAGAAAGGTCAGTTTGGGAATGGGAAGGAGAATTAACGTGTTTAGCAACCGGAAGATCAGGTAGGATCAGGTGGACTGAACAAAAGTGTGTCAGCAAAATGATCGCCCAGTCTATGTTTGGTCTCGCCGATGATGTATGAGCAACGGATATAGTAGATGAGGTTGGAGGAGCTGCAAGTGAACTTCTGCCTAACTTGAAAGGACTGTCGCGGTCCCTGGACAGAGTTGAGGGAGGAGGTATAGGATCTTCTGCGGTTGCAGGGGAAGGTACCAGGGGAGGGGATGGTTTGGGTGGGAGGGGATGAGTCAGCCAGGGAGTTGCGGAGGGATCGGTCTCTGCAGAAGGTAGAAAGTGGTGGAGATGGGAAATTGTGGTTAGTGGTGGGATCCTGTTGGAGGTGGCGGAAATTTCAGAGGATTATGTGTTGTATGCGACGGCTCATGGGGTGAAAGGTAAGGACTAGGGGGACTCTGTCTCGTTTGTGACTAGGGAGAGGGGGAACAAAGGCAGAGCTGTGGGGTACTGAGTAAACACGAGTGAGGGCCTCCTCCATTGACAGAGTGAGGCCACATGCCAACTGAAGGAACAACACCTCATATTTCACTCGGGCAGCTTACAATCCAAAGATATGAACATTGAGTTCACTCATTTTAGGTAACTAAAGGACTTTTTTCTTCCTCCTCTCTTCCCTGTGCCCCACCTGGATGCGCACCCATTTCTCCAATTACCCCCCCCTCCCCCCTTTTCCTTCACCCCTGTCCCCTTCCACCTCCGTCCCTTCCTCTGATATCACAATTCATACCTCTTCTCTCCTTATCTCTCAGCCCCATGTCTGTTTTTCATCTCTGGCCTTTATCCGCCCATCAGCTGATCAACCCTACTCACCTGTATCCATCTATCACTAGCCAGGGTTTGTCTACCCCCCTCCCCACCTCTCTACCTGCTTAAACCCCCCACCCCCCTCCCCACGAGAATCAATCTGAAGAAAGATTCTGACAAAAAACGTTGCCTATCCATGTTTTTCAGAGATGCTACCCGACCCGCTGAGTTACTCTGATCTCAAACTTTGTGTTTTCTGCTCATGTGCAGTTCCCTCTTTCCACTAGTTATTACTCTCTAACATTGTATCTCAGTGAAGTTAAAACTGAATACTGGTTGATAAATAATTTGGAACCTCTCAGTTTGCACAGAAATCCCAGACTTGGTGGCACTAATGTGGTAAAATGCTGGCAGTTTGACACACCACTGCTGGCAATAGCTAACAAGATCCAGTCCACAAGCCCTTGCAATGTTTGACATTCCTTCACTATTGCTCACAGCAAGCTACAAAAAGACGGCCTGTATTGAGTGGGTCAATGGCTGCTAAAATAATTTATGGTAGAATGTGCTTAAAATACTTGTGCTGCTATATATTATTGATCATAGTACTCTGAATCATATGGATCTAGGTTATAAACCTTGAAGTTTGTATCAAACATCAGTTTTGAAGCATAAAGGTTTATGTAGTAAATTACATGAATAAATTCCAAAGTAAAATATCATTGAGCCATACTAATAATGTTCATGACAACTGTCAGAGATCAAAAGTCAAACTATATTAATGGTGCACTTGAACATAAAGCTGCCACAGATTGAAATTTACTGGCTGGCAGTAACATGTGTGCAATTATTTCCATCTATAGATTGAAAAAATCCACAAATAGCTCAAATTTACCAAGAATAGTTCAAAGGGACCACTCGTTGTTTTGATCGAGGGCACTTCCAGTCCAATAAATTCTCTGTAACATTTAAGAAACAGTTAGACAGGTACATGGATAGAACAGGTTTGGTGGGAAATGGACCAAACGCGGGCAGGTGGGACTAGTGTAGCTGGGACATGTTGGCTGCTGTGGGCAAGTTGGGCCGAATGGCCTGTTTCCACACTGTATCACTCTATGACTCCATGAATCTAATTGGAAATATTCATCCATTGCTTCTCAAATATATCTCAATAAAATCAATAAAATGTCTAAGGTATCAGCTAAGTATCTGTTTTACTGTCACTTTAAGATGAGATTTTTTTAAATGGTTGTGATTTTACCTCTATCAATCACATTAATCAGGCATTAACCTTTTCTCCTACACTGTGTGGATCTGGATTGGATCAATCCTGCTTTGAAACAGAAAGCCACTTCTTTAAATAGAGACATATTTTCAGTGAATAGCGTTGGAAGGCTTCAAACTGATTGAAGTCCAAAATGGGTTAATGATGGTTATCTGTAGCCAGAACACACCCACACACACACTACAATTTCAAATGCAGTATTATCATTCTAATGAAAATTATTCCTGGTTAAATTTGTTGCTTGACAACTGGCAGAAATTACTTTGACATCTTACTGTGTCATTGATGCCTTTGCTGGTCCTTTTACAGGAGGGGCGCAAAACTCGAGTGGCTCAGGAAACAGCCACAAAGTAGACTGTGAACGGACAGCATGCAAATATATAGTGTCTCGTGTCTAATATGATTAAGATGGTGAACTGTTAGCTTTGCCTGTGGTGTACATTGTCAGCTTGTGTATAGGGATGAGTGGGGAAAGTGAATAAAAATGAAGCGCCAGAGAAAATATTTAAAGACAACCTGCGCCTCATAAAGGTCTGTATTGAATAGTTTAACTTTAGAAACAGCCGACAGAGAAAGTGCTGGTAGGCCACTCCCAACACAACCCGTCTTCTTCTTTCCTCCACCTCAGCTGTTTTCACCTCATCAGGATATTCCTTGAACCTTTACGCCAAATAGATACTTAAGAATGGTAATCTCATTTCTTTTGCTTCCTGGTTATCTCTGGCTCACTATCATCCTCCTGGTCTCTGTAACAAATTGACCAGAACTCCATTCTGCTGCACGACACTCTTGCTAATGGACTCATAATTTTGTTACACACATTACCCTGAACTAACAGGTAACATACTTCTCACACTTCACCAGCCTAGAGAAATATATATTTCCGTTATTAGTGCAGGTGAGTTGCCAAATAGCAGCCAGACAGGGTAAGTACTTGCAATAGTAATGCTAACTGATATCCACATCATTCCAAAGAAAGGAGGCACCAGTGGATGCTCATGAGCACTGTGACTGTCCAAATTTGAGAACAGCTCAGAGAAACAGAATACAGCACAGCAACATGCCCTTTGGCCCTAAATATCTGTGTGATATACAATTCCAACTAACAACTATCCTATCTGCATGTGGTCCATACCCCTTCATTCCATGCCTGTTCATGTGCCTGTCCAAATACTTCTTAAATGCTGTTGTCACATTTGCTCCCAGCATTTCACCTGGTAGAGCGTTCCAACCACTTACCACTTTTGAATGAATGAATGAATGAATACTTTATTGTCACATGTGACAAGTCACAGTGAAATTCTTTGCTTGCTAACCCAAGGTATGCAAATAGTTGCCACATAAGGGTGCTGACAAAGTTACAAAGTATACACAGTATCCATGCCAGGGCCCCCTTTGTTCTACCCTTCCCCAACCCCTTCCCCCATACGCCGGGTCCTCCTTTGTTCCTTGCCTCGGCAGCAGCGTCCTCACTCCACGTGGCCCGTTGGTCGGCGCCATCATCGACTGCCGCATCAATCTCTCCAATGTCGCTGCTGGGTCCTCTCCGGACGCCTCCGTGGCGCCGATGCAGACCCCAGCCGCGGGCTCCGTCGACACACAGCGTGCAGGCTCTGACATCGGCCTCTGCTCACTCAGGCCCTATCAGCCACGGGCTCCGAACTCAACTACGGACTCCGCCGACTCCGTCAGCCGCGGGCTCCAACCTGCGGGGGCTCCGGCCTCGGCTACTCCGCAGCTTGCCAGGAGGCGTCTGCCGTAGCGGCAGAATACTTTACTGCAGAATACTTGCCCATCTCAATCTCTTTCCCTTTTCTCACTGAACTCTCTTCCTTACTTTCTTTTCCCAATTCACAAAATTCAAATCCTAGTCAGAACTGCAAGAAACGCTGCCAGAGCAAACACTATTACTCAACAAGTAAGCCGACAGATATTACC
The DNA here is from genome assembly GCA_038087875.1 of Malacoraja senta. Taxonomy (NCBI): domain Eukaryota; kingdom Metazoa; phylum Chordata; class Chondrichthyes; order Rajiformes; family Rajidae; genus Malacoraja; species Malacoraja senta. The sequence goes on along the minus strand of CM075985.1, from coordinate 19,356,093 downwards.
ATGCAAAACGAAGGAGTACGGCGGATGGTAATACAAAGTTCCAGACTAAAGATGTAGTGACAAGGGTTCAAACCTCATCGTTGCCACTGAGGAATCTAATTCAGCAAAGGTGTCTGTGAAATAAGCAGATTGTTGTAAACATTCATCAGGTTCACCAATGCCCTTTAGGGGAAGGAAAGCTGCCACCCTTCCCAAGTTTGATTTACATGCATCTTCTGAACCAAACCAGTCACATAGCATCACAAAAACAATTTTTAGCTCCATTTTCAGTTTGAGGGTGATTTCAATGAAAGGATTTTATCAATGGCTACATTTTCTCCATGAATAAAACCAATTACAGGTTTGGCTAGAGTAATCTGTGCTCATGTGGCATGGACATGAAGATGGATGGAGACTTTGCCATGCTGGGGCCAGGAGCTAGTTTATAAACCTAGCCTGGCTCTGCACCAACCAACATGCCTTTCAATTGGACCATCTGCTCGGGAACTTCCACCCGAATGTTTCTGGATACATTTTAGGTTCACCTGTGGATTTATTCTGCCAAAGGAGTCACAGATGTCAGTTAGTCGGCAGCAATATTATACAATTAACCTCCATTGCAAGACAATGGAGACAAGATGGGACGGCACGGTGACGCAGCGGTAGAGTTGCTGCCTTACAGCGCTTGCAGCGCCTGAGACCCGGGTTCGATCCCAACTACAGTTAAAGTTTGCTGATTGCTCATCTGAGGCCCGGAAGGCCATTCATGATTATCTTCTGTAGTACTGTCAGTGGAGGTTAGGCAACACGTCACCTCCAATGTCGCTGTCACTGTGAAAGTACTTCACAGATGCAGCAACACAAGCAAATAGAGACAAAGGGTAAGTATGAGGACATTCCTACAGTGTGTGTGTTGGTCTTCGGATAACTACATCCAATGAAATAAAATAGTGGTCCTTAACATTTGCAAGAGAATTTTGAAACATTCATTCAGAAATATGCACTGCAAGTCCTGCTTTACATTTACAGGTTGTAACAGCGTTGAATGGATTTGGAGACATAGTTTTGGTTGCTCAGCCCTCAGAACCTCACATTCTGCCATTCATGAGATCAGGATAGGGTGGGGGAAGCCAGGGCTACTAAAAATAAATATCTCCAATTATAAGAGCGTAAGTAAACTTCTACAGCAACTATTCAACAAAGTTATACACTTTATATTGTCAGCCAGTGTGGCCCAACTGTATGGGTTAAAGTTCAGTCAATGCCAACACTGTATGCGATGTACTGCACTTTCTGTTCTTTGTGGAACTTTATGAACTAATTGTTGGCATGAAAAGTTAGAAGAATGGACAGTTGCTAAATAGTGCCAGTGATTTTGTCCATTGATTCCTTTCTCTTCTAGATGTTTTGGAGACTGAGACTGCGACAGTGTCCACAAACATTGTGCTATTGGCTACCTCACTTCTTAAATAGATGGCTTTTGTTATTATGCTTATGACAGCCATATCTTTTTGTCAGATTATATTGGTGACGCAAACTATATAAATTGTAGGTGTTTGGCACGCTTGCAATTCCCTTCTTGAATGTGAGAATTGTAATCCCTGTAATTATCTCCCTGGTAGCCCAGCTTGTTGGCGAATATTGGAAGTCTGAAAACAAACATCAACATTACTCCAATTATCTCACTAGCAGACCTTTAATGTACTGTGAAATGGCAAGGGTCTGAGGTGTGAGAGGAGGGTATTCTTACTGCAACTCTGCAATGCCACAGTGAGATCACAGCTAGAGCACATATGATTCAGTGTTGGGCTACCTTTCTAGTGATGGAGATGTTTACCTTGGAGGTAATGCTATGTTGATTCACTACTTAAGAGGCTGAGGGGTGCCCTTATAGAGGTTCATCAATTTTTTTGCGGCATAGGTGAGATCGAGAGGCAGAATTTATTTTCATAGGGCAGTGGAGTAACAAACTTGAAGGGATAGGCCTTAAGATGACGGGGGAGAAATACAAATATCTGCGGGTTAAGTATTTCGCACAGAACAAACTGACAGAAGAGATAGTGGTGGCAGATACAATTACAATGTTTCCAAGGCATTTGGACAGGTATTTGGTTAGGAAAGACGTAGAGGGATATAGGACTAGTGTGGTGAAATGTGATATTTACAGATGGGCATCATGTTTGTCATGGACAAGGTGGGCCAAAAGGCCTCATTCTGTGTTGGGTGCTTCCAAGATTCAATGCTACATCAATTGATAGTATGAAGCTGGTTGTCTTTTGAGGAGAATTTAAGGAAGATTGGAATTGATTTCTTTGAAACATTTAGAATTCCGTGAATAATTGGGGTAGATTCAGATGACTGTTTTCTGTAGCAAGCGAGTCCACAAACTGAAAGGATTATTTCCCGATTAGTCAATCATTTAAGATGAAGATTAGGAGAAATTTTCCTAACCTTAGATTTGCAGATCTTTGGGATTTTCACCCTCCGAAGGCTGTGGATGCTCAATTATTGAGGATATGCTAGATTGAGATTCATAAATATTACCCCTTATTTTGAGACAGTGACCCGTGGTTCTAGACATACCAGCCAGGAGAAGTTTTATGTCTGTACCCACTCAAAAATGCTGTAAATTGATTGATTAAAAGACACAGCATGGAAACAGGCCCTTCTACTTGCTGAATCTGATGAGAAAGCAAAATAGCCTATGACCAATGCAAATTTGTGTTTGAAATGGCCAGACCTATGTACACAACAGGGCCAAAATCTTTTTCTGCCTCTCCCCTTTTCATTTGGAAAGGAGGGCTAAACATATTGCACTCCTTTGGAGGCTAATTGCTTCTATTTAGGGAAATTTAATCTCCAGTTTAAAGCCAGCATGAAAGTGATTCTTTGTGCCTCAGGCAAGAGATTCGGTTATGAAAGTCAGAAGAAATCATTAGAAAACACCGTGTTTCTTTTCCTTTTATTTCTCAAATTCTGCCATTTATGGTTTGGGTTTCTGTGGCCATCGGTTCTAAGCATAACATTCACTACCAGCCAGCCCTCATTTCCCACCATCACCTAGTAGAAGATTACAAAATAGCAGTAATCATTGTCACGTCAGTCACCTTGTGAGAAATAAACTGTGCGGAATACTGTGATCTAGCAAAGAAATGTCCCCAAACCTTAGAGGGTCTAAGGTGGGAAATGAAAGCTTTATCTCTGTTAATGTGCTACCTCCTTTCTAACTAGTACATCTGGGGTCAACTATGTACATCCCATCCCATAACAAAGAGGTGGGACACTCAGAGAAGGAGAGGGGAGTGGAGAGCAGGTCTTAATTTACTTGCTCTTGCCATCAGTTCACCTCCAAAGTATATAATGCTAATGGTAACATTTTCAAAAGTATGCAACATGTATTTGAAGGAGAATATGTAGCTAATGTAGCTACTCACCTAGGTTACTGGATAACACCTCTTCAATCCTTGACCTCTACCATCAAGAAGGAAAAAGCCAACAGGTGTCTTGGAACATCACCACTTGCAGGTTCCACTCCTGCCTATCCTGATTTGGAAATATATTGACATTCCTTCACAGTGGTCATGTCTATCTCTTGAAACTCACTTCTTAACAGCAGTGTGGGAATGCTGTCATGAGAAGGACAGCAGCAGTTCAGGCAGGCCACATACCACGACCCTCTCATGGACAATAGCGGATGGACCATAAGTGCTTGCTTTGCGAGTGAAGCCCCGATCCTTAAATTAAATAATACAATTATTTATAACTACCAACAGTTTGCACAACACTTAAACTTTTGTGCATTGTCAATTGTAACAGTAATATATCAGCATGTAATGTCTTACCACAGTGAGCACATTAAAATAACTTTTATTTCCACTGTTAAGTGCCTGTCCCACTTTCACGACCTAATTCACAACCTTTTTTACTCGTGGACATTTTTCATCAGGCTAGAAAAACGCCCCGACCTACTTGATGCCACGAGTACCTACGACTAGCATCAGGACCTACCTACCACCTCCTACGACCTCCTACGACCTCGTGATGACCATGCTGCGAGTATGAGTCAAGGGCAAACTCGGCAGAGGTCGTGAATTAGGTCGTGAAAGTTGGACAGGCGCTTTAAGACCCCTGAGTGTTTTCACAAATTAATTAATTTCCTTAGAGGTAAGGTATATTACAGCTACTGAATCGAGGGGAAATGGTCATAAGTCACAATGTTACTGGAAAATCTATCTTCAACCTTCTTAAATGGGGATACCTGATATAATGAGGCAGGTCAGTCACACCACAAAGCACACAAATGTTAGCAGTTATTGAAAAAAAAATAAGATCCTAAAAAGTTAATTCTTCAGAGCAGTTCCTCTAAATGATTGGGCTCAGCATGAGGGAAAGTTAAATTGATCTTTAAAGGCAGGAACCATAACTAACAAGCCAAGCACCAAGGGATATGTGGAAAATAAATGCAGGCAGCTTTATAAGTATTGCACATAGACAGATATGATGAAGCTATCTATTTTAATGGAAAGTGCCAAGGTAAGCAATGAAAATAACAGTCAATTATGTTGTCTTGCAATGGAGGTAAATTGTATGGTATTGCTGGCTACTAACTGATATCTCTGACATATTTGGCAGAATAAATCCACAAATGGAACTAAAAAACATGCAGCAACATTCGGGTGGAAGTTTAGAGAGAATATTTTAGTACTATTCTCATGCTCGTCAAAATACAGCACCATGATATATACTTAGAAACAAAGAACTGCAGATGCGGTTTCCCAAAGAATGACACAAAATGCAGGAGTAACTCAGCGGGTCAGGTAGCACCCCTGGAGAACATGGATGTGACGTTTTGGGTTAGGACCCTTCTTGGACTGAGTAATACATATTACCGCACGGGAGACTGGTGACTAAAATGAGAGCACATGGTATTGGGGGTAGGATGTTGACGTGGATAGAAAATTGGTTGACAGACAGGAAGCAAAGAGTAGCCGTGAACGGGTCCTTTTTAGAATGGCAGGCAGTGGCGAGTGGAGTGCCGCAAGGCTCGGTGTTGGGGCCGCAACTGTTTACCATATATATTAATGATTTGGAAGAGGGAATTAGAAGCAACACTAGCAAGTTTGCGGATGACACAAAGCTGGGTGGCAGTGTGAACTGTGAAGAGGATGTTAGGAGGTTGCAGGGTGACCTGGACAGGTTGAGTGAGTGGGCAAATGCGTGGCAGATGCAATCTAATATAGAAAATGTGAGGTTATCCATTTTGGTGGCAAAAACAAGGGGGCAGATTATTATCTCAGTGGGGTTAGGTTAGGTAAGGGGGAGGTACAGCGAGACCTGGATGTCCTTGTACACCGGTCACTGAATTCTGAAAAGGACAGTCTGCACTAAATGCCAGGGTCTGAGGACTGGAGCTGGAACAGCACAAACAAACACTTTATCTGTCAGTGGAGGCCACCGGGGTGATCAATATGCTTTCAAAGTTAGTGCTTGTGACATGAAAGGTGTCTTTCATCCCAAAGGCCTTGAGAACTGTCATAATGGTTTCTCCACCCAATTTACTAATATTACCAAGTCACCGCCAAAAGATAAAACTATGAATGCAGAGAGGATAGTGCTTACATGTAACACTCGTTATGGAATTAAATTACTTTAAAATTGATAATGTTTTGTGATAGTTAAAATTCTTCATTTGCACTTAATCTGGCCATATATGTGCTGCTTCTATATAATTTTACACTTCATGGGCCTGTCCCACTTGGCGATTTTTTAGGCAACTGCCGGCGACTGTAATAGTTGTAGCAGGTCTCCGAAAAAACGCCGACAACCTACGGCAGCACCTACCTCAGGAGAAGTCAAGCTACGCTCATTGGCGTCAAACCCACTGTCGCCATAACATTTTCAACATGTTGAAAATTTAGCAGTGACCAGAAAGATGCTACGAATTTTTGCGCAACTGAGGAGACTACTCCTGGCGACCACCGGCGAACATGTGGCAACAAACTAGTCGCCTGCAGTTGCCGAAAAAATCGCCTATGTGGGTCAGGCCCATCGTAAAGGTGAGATTTATTTATTATTCTGATTTGTACAATCTGTCTAAGTGGTTGTTTTTGTTAATTAATCTAGTGCATTAATTAGATTAATTAACTAGCATAATAGTGCATTATGCACTATTTCTGATAAAAACCTATCGGTGATATGTTAAGAAGATAGACACAAAAAGCTGGAGTAACTCAGCGGGTCAAACATCATCTCTGGAGAAAAGGAAAAGGTGACCTTTCAGGTCGAGACCCTTCTTCAGACAGGGGAAAGAGAAGCAAGAGATATAGACGGTGATGTACAGAGATATTGAACAAATGAATGAAAGATATGCAAAAAAAAACGATGATAAAGGAAACAGGCCATTGTTAGCTGTTTGTTAGGTGAGAACGACTACAGATAATGAGACTCAAAAAGACAACTTTGAAGCGCGTATGACTTGGGCAGGGGAGGGATGGAGAGAGAGGGATTGCAGGGGTTATTTGAAGTTAGGGAAATCAATATTCATATAATAGCCCTGAAGCATAGAATTATCGTCTTCTTCTTGCGTATGGCGTGCACAGCCTAAAGTTGTAGGACAACTTGTTCTATTTGATCTTATTTGATTGTGCACGCCAGGTTGATTGCATTCGTCGAAACAGGGCGGACCACGTGAAGGTTGCAATCTCCCACCCCAGAATTATAGTTACGCAGCACCAAAGCAGCAACTTTGGTCCATTAAACCTGTACCAACCGTTGAGTATACATTTAGCACAACACGCATTTTATGCTCCACATATTCTTTTTAGCTTCTCCCAGTAACTAAGGGCAATTTCCAGCGATCAATTAATCTATCAATTTACATGCCTTTGGGACGTGTGGGACAACTGGAGCACCGAGAAAATCCTTGCAACCTTGATCATCTGTCTCGCTTTGATTTGTTCTTTTCATACCTTTCATTCATCTGTTCTTTGTACCATTTCATATCTCTAGTTTCCCTCTTCCTTGACTCTCAGTCTGAAGAAGGAGCTCGACCCGAAACGTCACCTATTCCTTCTCTCCGGAAATGCTGCCTGACCCGCTGAGTTACTCCTGCATTTTGTGTCTATCTTCTGTACAGACAGCACTGGACTTCAGGACTGAGCCTGAGACAGTGAGCCAACAGCCCCAGTAGCTGTGCCGCTATGCCATGTGTCCAAAGCACCATACCATGTGTCCAAATCATTACACAGATATTTGAAATGTGAATGTAAATCCAGTGGGGATGCTGCAACTACCCAGTATAGCTCTGCCATCACTCTTTATCTTATTCTCCTCCTTTCCCATTGTAGATTGGTTATTGCATGTGAACCAATCAGAGTAGTGTAGCATCATTAACCCCACCTTACTGTACACTTTATATTAACACCCATTTCCTACATTAGGTAGTCTTGGAAGCGGTAGTGATGAACTAACAACCTGCTGTACCGCTCCACTATATGTTATGATTAAAGATGATTTAAACTTCAGACCTGTGTTCATTAAGTCATTTACACCCATCGTATTGGAATGGGAAGGAGTGGCCAGCTACACAAGGGATATTTGTCATTAATTGTCATGGAAATATACTGTCTGAATTATCACCATATGTGCTGCTATTAAATGCATGGAAGGGCTGCAGGAATCCCAAATCACGATTTAGCTCTCTCTAAAATATCAAAATGGCTAATATATATTCTAAATCTTTACTTTTTTATGGGATCCTCTTGGCTTGGGTGATCAGGATTTATTTCCGAGAACTGGATACAATCCTTGTTCTTTCCAAGATGTAGAAAGGAGGAACTGCAAATGCTGGTTTACAAAATGAGACACAAAGTGTTGGAGTAATTCAGTCTGAAGAAGGGTGCCGACCAGAAAAATGACACCAATCCATGTTCTTCAGAGATGCTACCTGACACATTGAGAACTCCAGAAGGGTCTCGACCTGAAACATCACCCATTCCTTCTCTCCAGAGATGCTGCCAGTCCCGCTGAGTTACTCTAGCATTTTGTGTCTACCTCCAACACCTTATGTTTTTTTCACGTTCTTTCCAACCTAGCCTGGTTTGCCTGCTTAATGTTAGCAACTTCAAACAGGCTGCCGCTTCATCTCCATAATGGCGACCGCCATAATGGGAATCCAGACTTTCCAACCTGATCTCAGCTCCCATCTCCAATGATACTTCTGGCAGTTTTGGCTAAAGACTGCATTGAAACAAATCTGGAAGCTAACACTGTTGTGCTTCTCCACACTACATTTTCTCTTGGAGTCCCATCTCACACTTGGATACCAATCTCCATCATGAGTTCAATATGAAGCTTATAGGACATGCAATCTGACTATGACATATGGTAAGGAAAGTAAATTTTGGAAACAATTCTGGATCTTACTGATCAATATTGAGGTACCAACAGACAGCCAACGTATGGTTATTTCTATAGATTGCTATAGAAGAAGGGTCCCAACCCGAAATGTCACCTATCCATGTTCTCCAGGGATGCTCTCTGACCCACTGAGTTACTCCTGAGTTACTCCAGTGTCTTTGTAAACCAGCATCTGCAGTTCCTTGTTTCTGTAGAGTGCTGAATTAGTAACAAAGGGGCTCACATAAGTTTTAGATTAGAACTGTAATGAGGAAGGCTACAATATTTTTTCTTGTATAGAGTGCATTACTACAGTGGTTATTGAAGACATGTCAACCATTTCACTTAAGGAAACTAGTTAAAGAGCTCAAAAGAAAGAATCATGTTTCAATTGCGTGTCCAGTGGTCTCATCTACTAGGTATGTTACAAAACTTACCTTCAGCGGCGCTGCAGTTCTGTCACTGGCCGTGTGCGCGACTTTGGCGCCTTTAAGTGAGGGGGGAGGGGGGCGGGATTAAATGCCGTTTTCTCCTGCCTGTCTGAGATATATTTTCTCAGGCTACTACCTGATGCTGAATAATCATATCGACTGCGGTTCTCGGAATTAAAAAAAAAAAACGCGGGCCAATTTAAGCGCTGGAGTAAAATAAAAATCTACTTCTAATGCCGTCAACGCCGACAACGGGACGGATCTCCCGTACGGGACAAAACATAAGGTAAGTCGCTTATTTTACATATAAACTTGCTTCTTAGGATTACTTTAAACAAAATTTCATCGGCGAAAATGTGATTATGTAAATATATGAACTGGCAGTGTTTTTCCTGCCGATATGGGGTTTAAATTCATGGCAAACCGCAACGTTCCAATCGATCGCGTTCCACAAAATCTCACTCGCAAGATGATTTAAATGGCCATTAATTTACAGGAATTAAACACTAAATTCCTTCCATTTGGCCTATAAATTCATGACAATGAGATTTAAAAATCATGTTATATTGTGAATTCTTGTGTGAATGTTATTTGGACACTTAGTCTATTTAAAAATGTTAACCTTTTCTTAAGAAATGGATAGATGTTTAGATCTAACAATTGAATTTTGTAATTAGCTACAATTAAGTAACTAACTAATTATATGCTTTAATTTCAGGTCATCCAAGTAAGATTGTTTCATATTTGTTTCAGAATGCTTCAATCTATAATAACTGAAAATTTCATTCAGTTCTCTTAATTTTTAAGAAAGTTATGGGCTTTTGACTGTCCTCGATCACAGCTTTTGAGTTACTTCAATGGAAAAGCAATAGGGAACAAGATGCAAATTTCAGAGTATGAAAATGGCCATAACTTTTTTAATACCGAAGATATGAAAGTGAATTAGGTGTCAAATTAAACTTATTTTTATGTTTTATCTGATGGGATAAATTGCAGACTTGATTTTTTTAATCTCAAGATTTTGTAACATTGCTACGTCTACCAAATGGTGTGTCATTCAGATGATACATTCAGATATGGCTCGCATGGCACCAGACTCGTATTGCCAAGCGTATCGCTTGCCACCAGACTCGCAGCTTATATTGGAGCCTACCAGGGAGAAGGCAATTCTGGATTTAGTGTTGTGTTATGAACTGGATTTGATAAACTGAACTTGAGGTTAAGGAGCCATTAGGAGGTAGTGACCATAATATGGTAAGTTTTAATCTACAATTTGAGAGGGAGAAGGGTAAATCGTACGTGTCAGTGTTACAGTTGAATAAAGGGGACTATGGAGCCATGAGGGAGGAACTGGCCAAAGTTTACTGGAAAGATACCCTAGCAGGGATGACAGTGGAACAACAATGGCAGGTATTTCTGAGAATAATACAGAAGGTGCAGGATCAGTTCATTCCAAAGAGGAAGAAAGATTCCAAAGGGGAGTAAGGGGCGACCATGGCTGACAAGGGAAGTCAGGGACAGTATAAAAATAAAAGAGAAGAAGTACAACATAGCAAAGATGAGCAGGAAGCAAGAGGATTGGGTAATGTTTAAAGAGCAACAGAAGATAACTAAAAAGACAATACGGGGAGAAAAGATGAGGTACGAAGGTAAGCTAGCCAAGAATATAAAGGAAGATAGTAAAAGCTTCTTTAGGTATGTGAAGAGGATGTTGGGTAGACTGATGGGACAGAAGGCTGATAAATCCCCAGGGCCAGATGATCTGCATTCCAGGGTACTTAAGGAAGTGGCTCTAGAAATCGTGGACGCATTAGTGATCATTTTCCAATGTTCTATTGTTTCTGGATCAGTTCCTGTGTATAGGAGGGTAGCTAATGTTATTCCACTTTTTAAGAAAGGCGGGAGAGAAAAAAACTGGGAATTATAGACCAGTTAGCCTGACATCGGTGGTGGGGAAGATGCTGGAGTCAATCATAAAAGATGAAATAGCGGCACATTAGGATAGCAGTAACAGGATCGGTCTGAGTCAGCACGAAGTGCGAAATCATGCTTGACTAATCTTCTGGAATTTTTTGAGGATGTGACTGGGAAAATGGACAAGGGAGAGCCAGTGGATGTAGTGTACCTGGACTTCCAGAAAGCATTTGATACGGTCCCACATAGGAGATTAGTGGGAAAAATTAGGGCACATGATATTGGGGGTAGAGTGCTGACATAGATAGAAACTTGGTTGGCAGACGGGAAACAAAGAGTAGAGATTAACGGGTTCCTTTCAGAATGGCAGGCAGTGACTAGTGGGGTACCGCAAGGCTCGGTGCTGGGACCGCAGCTATTTACAATATACATCAATGATTTCGATGAAGGGATTCAAAGTAACATTAGCAAATTTGAAGATAACACAAAGCTGGGTGGCAGTGTGAACTGTGAGTAGGATGCTATGAGAATGCAGGGTGACTTGGACAGGTTGTGGGAGTGGGCAGATGCATGGCAGATGAAGTTTAAGTCGGATAAATGTGAGGTTATCCACTTTGGTAGCAAAAACAGGAAGGCAGATTATTATCTAAATGGTGTCAAGTTGGGATAAGGGGAAGTATAATGGGAACTGGGGGTCCTTGTTCATCAGTCAATGAAAGTAAGCATGCAAGTACAGCAGGCAGTGAAGAAAGCGAATGGCATGTTGGCCTTCAAGAGCAGTTGAGTATAGGAGCAAAGAGGTCCTTCTGCAGTTGTACAGAGCCCTAGTGAGACCACACCTGAATTATTGTGTGTAGTTTTGGTCCCCTAATTTGAGGAGGGATATTCTTACTATTGGGGGAGTGCAGAGTAGGTTTACAAGGTTAATAGCCGGGATGGCGGGACTGTCATATGCTGAGAGAATGGAGTGGCTGGGCTTGTATACTCTTGAATTTAGAAGGATGAGAGAGGATCTTATTGAAACATATAAGATTATTAAGGGTTTGGACACGCTAGAGGCAGGAAACATGTTCCCGATGTTGGGGGAGTCCAGAACCAGGGGCCTCAGTTTAAGAATAAGGGGGAAGCCATTTAGAACGGAGATGAGGAAACACTTTTTCACTCAGAGAGTTGTGAACCTGTGGAATTCTCTGCCTCAGATGACCGTGAAGGCTGGTTCTCTGGATACTTTCAAGAGACAGCTAGATAGGGATCTTAAAGATAGCGGAGTCAGGGGATATGGGGAGAAGGCAGGAACGGGGTACCGATTTGGGGATAATCAGCCATGATCACATTGAATGGCAGTGCTGGCTCGAAGGGCCGAATGGCCTACTTCTGCACGTATTGTCTATTGTCTATTGTCTATTGACTCGACAGTGGCTTTTAAGATGGTTCTAAATAGGAATGGAAGGGTATGGATCAGGTAGACACAAAATGCTGTAGTAACTCAGTGGGTGAGGCAGCATCTCTGGAGAGACGGAATGGATGACGTTTCGGGTTGAGATCCTTTTTCAGGATCAGGTGCAGACCAAAGAATGAGTTTAATTCAACATTGACATTGTGGGCCAAATGGCCTGTTCCTGTGGTGTAATGTTCTATATGTGTAAGAAAGAATGTAAAAATGAGATTAACGCTCTTTGAGAAATAGACAACAGGCATTGGACCAAATTATCACTGCTGATGCTAACATTTTTGATGTTCATAATTAAAACCAAAACCACAAATTTATTATGTTTAAATTCAATAACCCCAATTAAATAATTCTCTAGATTACTGGTTTAAATATTAATTCTGGTGATAAAACACGATTAGCCACATGCTGCGTTGTTTTGGTATGATTTTGAAGACCAGACTAAGTTGTGCTTATCTATAAATTATTTTACAAACAAGATCACCTCTCAATCCCTGCTGAATAGCAAGTCTTGTAGCATGAAATGTGTGTAAAAGACGTGTGCATTCTGAATTGGTTGTAAATACTTTGGATCTCTTAGGAGTAAATTAGTGGACTGAAGAGGTCTACTTTGTGATAATTTAATCTGATATTTCAGTCTGCACTCTGTATTGAACCTGATGTTCTGTGCTGAGAACTTAATGTTTCTCTTGTGGTTGATGCAACCTAGGCAGTCTTTTCTGGTCCTTATCATTTACATATGCAATAGATATTTTCTATCTTCATTTTTTTTGTATTTAATTAGCTTATTTACTCTTTTTATGATGAGCTTGTTCTCTGTGAAATATAAGGATGCTAAGATTAGCCTATTTAATCATGGTTCAAAGTAAATTCATCATCAGGTCGCCCAGCTTGAATGCCCTTAGTTTCCATAATAGACTTAGAACATTGGTTCATATTTTTAATCCAGACTTGATTTAGTCATTTCAAATATTGGGGGAAATAAAACTATATTTAAGTTGATGGATGATTCGAATTAAAAAAGGTAACGTTCAAATTATCATTCATATAACACCATTCATGATTAGAATACAGCAGCAATGCTTAAAGTTAACAACGTATTTTTATTTAACTGCAGGCACAAGTTTCTTTGTGAAGTTGGAGAGGATCGAAAAGCAGCGCAGGAAAAGAAAGATGTGTTTCTCTTAACATTGGAATGCCTTTACATACAATTGAGTTTTCTGAAATGTGTTGACGGTTATACTTTAGTGGCATCCAATTTGTGCACTGGGACTAGTGTAGCTGGTGAGACTAGGGTAGCTGGGACGTGTTGGCCGGTGTGGGCAAGTTGGGCTAAAGGGCCTGTTTCCATGCGGTATCACTCTATGACTCTAATATCCCATGAACAAACTTCTGATAATGACCAGTTTACCGTTTTAATACTGGTGGTTTGTAGATAAAGGCATAGGAACAGCTTTCCTTTGATTTTTGTTTTAACCCTGCTGTCAGATATTTAGTATTTGCCTGGTTAGACAGATTTACTTTGGCTTAACATCTCCCTCACTCTTCCACTGAACCGTCACCTTGAATTTGTGCTCTGATCTCTGGAGTGAGTATTGAACCTGCAACTCCTGGCAGAGGTGAGAGTGTTATTATTGCCCTTTATTTATATAAGCATTGAACTAGGTTAGATGTCAGGGAAGCTTGTTCTCTTTTTGCAGAAGGTCATTGACACTTGTAACAAAATGCTAGTCGATGCAATGAGGTTGGACTTACAACTAGAATTCTGTTTAAAGATGAATCAATTTCCATCTGTGACCAATGTCATGGCATACAAAGAGAATGTTACTGCAGCCTCTTGAAAATTACTTTATCATTGAGTATTTAACTGGAATTTCACGATATTTATTTTCATAAGATTTTTTTTTTCATTTAGCTATTACCTTTCTAAGGAGAATACATGTCTTCTTGTTGATAGCGTTGGGAAATAGGAGCTTATTTGCAAACTAATTATTTATATCAGACTAGCTGAGGCAGGTGCTCTGACCACATTTATCATTTGCATAGATCAAGCCTGCCCAATTTTAGAAAAACAACTTTTACGATCATAATTGAGGAAAAATTCAAATCTGAACAAGTTATCTTTAGGACTTGCAACTGTTGCAATCTGCAATAGTCACTTACAAGAGATTTCTTACCAAGCGAGAGAGGATGTTGCAGAACCCTCTCGTTGGAGAGAGGAGGAGAACAGCTTCAAAGTAGGCTTACGTTGAGATTTTACAGTGCAGCAGACGAAATGTGAAGGAAGGGACTGCAGATGCTGGTTTAAATTGAAGATAGACTCAAAATGCTGGAGTAACTCAACGGGACAGGCAGCATCTCTGGAGAGAAGGAATGGGTGATATTTTGGGCCGAGACCCTTCTTCAGACTGAAAGTCAGGGGAAATGGAAACAAAAGGTAGAGACAATGATGTAGAGAGATATAGAACAAAATTCATAAAAACAAAAGAGGGGAAAAGATTTAATAGGAATCTGAGGGGTAACGTTTTCGCACAAAGGGAGTTGGGGGTATGGAACAAGCTGCCAGAGGAGGTAGTTGAGGCTGGGACTAGTGCAACGTCAAGAGACAGTTAGACAGGTACATAGATAGGACAGGCCTGGATTAATATGGACCAAATGCAGGTAGGTGGGACTAGTCTAGATGGGGCATGTTGGCTGGTGTGGGCAACTTGGGCCGAAGGGCCTGTTTCCATGCTGTATCACTCTATGACTCTCTTTCCTCCTGCAAATCCCATGCCTTACTCTAAAGGAGGCTTCACTGGATTCCTTTTGCCCAGCTAAGACGGCAGAAGTGTCAATGCCACTTCTTGCTGGAAGAAAAACATTTTAGTAACGACCAACAAATATTGAAACTCGATAAAAAGTGATATTAAGCAGGAATTATTGATTATTGTAAAGAACATCAAGTACAATAATGCATCAGGCACCACAATGATATCAATGATATTTCAAAACCTTACTCTGTCCAATGTACTCATCATAAATTCAGTTTGTTGTCTCTAGAAACAACAAGATCTAGTCTGAAGGTCATCAGGTTTGAGTGAACAAACAATATAGAATATCATCCATTGACCACGCCATCATGTCGCTACAAGCAGGCACGGAAATCGCTGTCCAAACATGGGGGGGACACAATTTCTTGGCGGCCGCGCGTGCGCGCATGCGCACACACGCAAGGTTTCATCCATGGGCCCTATGGCAGGTAGCATCGGCAGCTGACCTGGTTGGTGACCGACTCCGAACTCTGGCAACAGCAGCTTTGTCCGCCCTGAATCGTGGGGGCTTCAATCGGCCCGTTCGTGGGGGCTTCACCATCGGGATCCTCGATCGCCTCGGCGCAGCAATTTGACCGCGGGGCGGTGAAAGATCCCGAGATCGATTTTAAGCTGCACTGGGCGATGAAAAGCCCTGCGACCGGGCCGATTCAAGCTCCGCTCTGGTCTTTGCTCCACCAGGACGTCTCCCTTCTCCAATCACCGCGCTCTATCCTCAGTCCCATCCCTCTACTTCCACCTCTGACGGACACCTCCCTCCTCCAATGATCGCGCTGAATCATCATGCCCCCCCCCCCCACTGCCTGCTGACCGACGTCGCTCTCATCCAATCGGCGCCCTCAATCATCAGTCCCACCCCCACTGTCTCACGGAAAGAGGAAATTTTTAACAACTTTATTTTTCACTGAGTTTTAAAATCCGGATTACAAAAAATGGGGGGGATCGTCCCCCACCTCTCAAAACGGGGGGGGGGGGTGGTGTCCCCCATGTCCTCCCCCCCCCCGTGATTTCCGCCCCTGGCTACAAGCACACACGGGAATGGGAAAATACGCTTTGTGCTGAGCATGTTGGGTGACTCAAAATCCACCCATGCAGGTATGAGAATTATCAGGCCATGTTGTTCGCTGAGCTTTTCCTTGTGATGCAGAGGAAGCCTAAGGCTTCGTATTCCAGGAAGGAACAATACTAAAATCTGGACATCCATGATGTTTAGTATACGGTGGCGAGGTGCCGAGGGCAACACACGACTGTTATCAGTCACCATCACCTGGCACAACTCAGAGATTTAACTTGGTTTTATGTAACAACTCTGCCCAAGACCACAAGAAACTACAGAGAGTTGTGGATGCCGCCTAGTCCATCCCACAGACCCTACACCCCTCCTCTGACTCTGTTGACACTTCACGCTGCCACTAGGAAAGAAGCCAATATAATCGAAATTGTCCCACCTGGATCATTCTTTCTTCTCCCCCCTCCTATCAGGCAAAAGATACAGAAGCTTGAAAGCGTGCACCATCGGACTCAAGAAAGCTTCTTCCCCTCTGTTATCAGGCTTCTGAATCATCTGGGATACAGTTCGATTCACCTCTACCACTTTGCAGACAATGGACTTTGTCACTGGAAATGGTGCACTACAATGCTGAGAACTATATTATGGATTCCGTATCTCAAGGTTTCAATTATTACGTGTACAGTGATCTGCGAATTACCGTACAGCCACACTAAAAAAAAGCAACAAGACACACAACAACATAAAAGGTAACATAAACATCCACTACAGTGGATTCCAATCTTCCTCCTCTTTATTCTCCCACGGTCAGGGCAGTCGAACCATCCGTCCGCGCGATGGACGCTCCCGCAGGCAGCTGTTGAAGCCCCTGCGTTGGAGTGATCGAAGCTCCCACGTCAGGGCGATCGAAGCCTCTGCATCGGGATGGTCAAAGCTCCTGTGGCTTGGAAATCCCAAAGTGGGTCTCTAACCAGAGACCGTGAGCTCTACGATGTTCAAGTCCGCAGGCTCCTGCGGTTGGAGCTCCAAGGTCGTTCCCTGGCAAAGGGATTGCGAGCTCCGCGATGGTAAGTCCGTAGGCTCCCGTGGTTGGAGCTCCCAAAGTCGCTCTCCGGCAAAGGCCGCCAACTCCTCGAAGTTAGGCCGCAGTGCAGACAGAGATACAATACGGAATACAAAAAATCGCATCTCTGTCGAGGTAGAAGATTAAAAAAAAGTTTCCCCTAACCCCGCCTTCCCAAACCCCCCCCCCACATAAAACAAAAACAGTAATGGGCCTGTCCCACTTAGGTGATTTTTCAGCGGACTGACGACGCCTAAAAAACTGGCAACTCGAAAAAAAAATGAAAAAAACCAAAAAAACACACACACACACACACACACACACACACACACACGCACACGCACACGCACGTGCTCACGCGCATACACACACACACACACACACACACACACACACACTGTTTCCTGCACCGTTATGCAGGCGGGAGACAGGGCAAGCGGAGGGAGCGCTCTGTAAAAAATTCACACGGTGCAAAGACAAGCTAATACAGACACACACCCGCAATGAACAGGAAGGTTGGCGCTGTAATTAAGACGGCTAGCACAGTGTACGGTAAGTCCTTTAAAAGAAGAGGGGGGTAGAGGTGGGAGAAGGAGTGGAGACAACTTTTAATAAGCCAGAGATACACGGCCGTGAAGCTCGGCGGACATTTAACATTACCGGTCGGTTATCCTTGGTTCTGAAAACTACTGCTTACGTTATTTTTCCCAATGAGCCAATGAAATTCACCAGTCAGCACCGGCTACAACCTACGAGAACCTACGAGAACCGCCGACCTCCTGGCAACCCACTAGGACCTCCAGGCGACCCACCTACGGCACAACAATTCTCGCTACTCTCCATGGCGGCTTCATTCTAGTCACCGCTAATTTTTCAGCAAGTTGAAAAATTCACGGTGATCATAATGAGGCCGCGACCAGTTCCCAGAATGCGGGAACTCCTCGCGACTATGAAGACGACTCCCCGGCAACCACCCGCGATCATGTGGCGACCATGTGGCGATTGCATAGTCTCCTAAAAAGTCGTCTAAAAAGTCGCCCAAGTGGGACAGCCCATAAAACATATATTTACCACATACTATTAAAACAACAAAGGAAGGGACAGACAGACTGTTGGTGAGGCAGCCATTGCTGGCGCTACCCGGTGTATATTCCCCTCTGCTCTACCTATTGTACTTGAGTTTGGCTTGATTATATTTATGTATAGTATGATCTGATTGTATTGGATAGCATGCAAAAAAAAGCTTTTCACTGTACCATGGTACACGTGTCAATAGTACTAAACCTAAACCAGCAGTGACCTTCACTGCAGGCAACGTTGCTCATGGAAAGGAGAGAGACTGGAGATTTTCTGGCTGGAAGGGCTAGATCTGTCACTTACCCTCAGTTACCCTCTGACAGGCTGAGGAAGGATCATTGTTCCAGTATCTCCTGAGGCATAAGAGTGGTGGCACAATGGCACAGTGGTAGAGTTGCTGCCTTGGAGCGCTTTCAGCACCAGAGACGTGGGTTAGATCCTGACTCGGGTGCTGCCTATACAGAGTTTGTACGTTCTCCCCATGACCGCGTGGGTTTGCTCTGGGATCTTCGGTTTCCTCCCACACTCCAAAGACGTAGAGGTTTGTAGGTTAATTGGCTTGGTATAAATGTGAATTGTTCCTAGTGCATGTAGGATAAGTGTTAATGTGCGGGGATCGCTGATCGGCACAGACTCCGTGGGTCGAAGGGCCTGTTTCCACGCTGTATCTCTAAGCTAAGCTAAACCTTTCTGGCTGTGATCCTTCTCCACTATCACGGCAAGGAAATACTGAAATTGACCTTGCTGCCTCTCCTGATCCCAGCCACACTGGGAGGTACAGCAGATCCAAAACAGAAAGGGGTGGGAGGCAGCCTAGCAACATTGGAGATGCAGGAGCTTGCAGTTGCTGGAATCTTGAGCAAAAATTGAAGTGCTGGAGGAACGCAATAGGTCAGACAGCATCTGTGGAGGGAAGCGGACAGATAACATTTTGGGTCGGGACCCTTCTGAAGACTGATGAAGCCTTTCAGAATTGCTCCGTACTCTTTTGTTGCATCTCCAAATGTCTGCCTGCCCAACTGGAGTCATCTCTGCTCCAGCGGACTCATCACCCCCACCGTAACACCTGATGATGTATTGAAACAGTGCTGATGCAGGGGTGACTTCCATCACTTGGACCAATTCCCTCTATGTCGTGCAGACAAGCACATGAATCATTTCCACACAAGTGTCATCAATTGTACGTTGCATAGTGATTGAACAGCACACTGATCCACCAGCTTCTTGCACATGTATGTGACATGCACAAAAAACACATGAACAAATATCTTGAATTGCACTGCATAGTGTTTTGATTGCACCTCGGGATCAATTTCACTCTCCCGTTTAATACCGTGGCATGTAAAGAATGTGTGCGACTCAACTAAATTTGCAGGGCAATCTTTTGGTGATCTGTGACTGATGAGTAAATAGAGATTGAATGTAAATAGAGATTCTAATAATGCTGGAATTTGTGTTTTTCGCCAAAGGAAGAAAACATGGTGATCCATAGAAGAAAAATAATTAACTATTGGGACAAACATAACCAAGCAGGCCTCCGATTTTTCATGTGGCTTTTGGGTCAGGATTAGATAAGGGAACAGAGGAATTTTCTGGCACAACAACCCAAAGCAATAACAAGATTGTCGATATATTTGCTGACAACATCAGTGGACGTTCTTAATAGCTTTGTGTGATGTTCGAGCAATTTTAATATTATTTACTTTTAAATGAGTTAAGGGGCTGTCCCACTTTCACGACCTAATTCACGATCTCTGCCGAGTTTGCCCTTGAGTCATACTCGCAGCATGGTCATCACGAGGTCGTAGGAGGTCGTAGGTAGGTCGTAGGTAGGTCGTAGCAGGTCGTGACGCTAGTCGTAGGCACTCGTGGCATCAAGTAGGTCGGGGCGTTTTTCCAGCATGATGAAAAATGTCCACGTGTAAAAAAGGTCGTGAATTAGGTCGTGAAAGTGGGACAGGCCCTTTAATGTATATGTCACAATAATCTTCCTGATTAGTTATGCTACACATATTGTGACAGTGCATTGCATTTTTTCAAAATTCAGTTTCATATTGGAAACAGAGATTAAGAAACTTATTTCCAAAAAGATTACAGCGTGAGTGCGTTGGAGTGAAAATAAATAGTTTAGTCTTCAGTAATGAGAACACCAGAGGTATATAGGAGCTAAATCCTCCCACTGGAGTTAATTTTAGACCCACATTGATTACCTACAAGGCTTCTCTCCTCTTCCTGGCACAAAGCCAGAAAATAACAGTCACTAAGGATGAGAAGTTCAAAGTAACACGAGGTGTAGAGCACAGAATGTAGTCTCTTTTGATCTCGATTGGAAATAGTTGAATTTGTTAATTGCTATTCAGTTCTGGATCAGCAATAGCAGTAAAGAAACCTCTAAACCTTGATGCTACTCCCCCAAAAATAAACATCACTCACAAAAACTGAAGTTTTCCTTGATTCAGGTTAATAATCTAAGAAGAATTACTGGGCCATTGGTGTGGCTGGCAAATAGAAATTTGATGAAATTGTCTAATTTTTTTTTTTGCACTGAATCCCAAACAAGGTTAAATTTATTAATAATGTCTACCAAAACAGAAAAAAACGCATGCGTGATATTATATATCTGGTTCAATGAGGCAAAGGTATAGAAAAACTAAGATACTGGTTTCAGTAGGTTGGTCAAGCAACAGTAGAATCTTAGAGTCATAGATTGATACAGTGTGGAAACAGGCCCTATGGCCCATCTTGCCCACCCCGACCAACATGTCCCAGCTACACTAGTCCCACCTGCCCACATTTAGTCCATATTCCTCCAAACTTGTCCTAACCATGTACTTGTCTAACTGTTTCTTAAGCGTTGGTATAGTCCCTGCCTCAACTACCTCCTCTTGCAGCTTGTTCCTTACAGCCACCACCCTTTGTGTGAAAAATTTACCCCTCAGATTCCTATTAAATCTTTTCCCCTTCACCTTAAATTTATGTCCTCAGGTCCTCGATTCACTTACTCTGGGCAAGAGACTCTGTGTATCTACCCAATCTATTCCTCTCACAATTTTATATACCCCTCATCCTCCTGCACTCCAAGGAATAGAGTCCCAGCCCACTCAACCTCTCCTTGTAACTCAGACCCTCTAGTCCTGGCAACATCCTCGTAAATCTTCTCTGTACCCTTAAATAAGTAACAAAATGGGGGACCTTTGATCTGATCAGGGGTAGTTTCCTGTTCTAACAGTAAATACTTCAGCATTCTTCTGTTCTTTATTATTTTAACAGGATGCAAACAGACGTTGAACTGATTGTGCTAAATGATTGTTAACATACTGTAGTGTACAGTTTGCACTTTGTTGAACAAAGCTGTTATTGAATTGGCCCAAACCATGTTAACTTGCTCTGTCATTGGGGAGACTGACAGATTACATGTGCTAAAAACACAAGGAGTCAGTCCAGATCAGAAGGCAGGTATGTTACAATGGTAAATTCGGGCTAGCTAGACACATTTGGCAAGCAGAAGATTAGAGGAAGGAAACAAGGCCACTGAGCTAAAGGAAAATCTAAAGTTTGGAATAGAGATGTAGTGTAATAACTAGGACAACATAAAAACTAATGAAGGAATTTTGGGGGGGAAAAAGGAATGATAATGATCCGTACACATGCCTGGTCAGGATCAATGTGCTCAACATCAGATTTATTTTTCCAAAAATTGCAACAATGGTCCCACGCATTGCTTCATGCTGTGGACTTCCATTACCCATCCAATTTCAATGCCCTGTAAGTCACTACTTCTTCCTAACATGTGTGTGACCCATTGCAACTTTAGACAGTTACATCTCCTGAATCATTCACACCCATAACTCACAGGTTACACCGGCATCCAACCATTTCGCACCCCAGCCACATTGTGAAAAATTCATCAACACTTCAATCTGCCTCTTGCAGGGCAGGGTGACACGCTATTGCTGTCAACAACAAGAACATTGTTAGCTTTCCTACTTATTTGCTGTATCTGCATACCACCCATGGGAATCATGTGTCTTGGAGCACATCGCTTAGATAGTGTGCTTCTGTTTTATTGTTACTTTCACTTCTCCCACCATGGCTCACGGTGACCTGAGGGTGTGCCATCTACAAGTGCACTTTCTCACCTAGCCCACTCCAATAGCCAAATCCGTGAACTCTACTACCAAGATGAATAATGGTGTTAGGCACTTGGGAACACATCCTCCTAAATATGTCCCTAGAAACCACACAATATCCTGATTTTTGACATATGGATAGCTGGAAGTAAAAGTCCATGCATGGAGTATGAAGGCAATCGCAGGTGATCCTCGGGCCAGGGGTAAACTGATGTGAATGCAAACCAGTTTGAGAGAGTTGGAATATGGTTGATATGGGGTTGCAATGGAAAGAGGTGCTCATTGAGGTACAGTGATCGGTGAATGACATGACCATGGAAAACTCTATAGAGTCAGGGAATCATGGAGTCATACCCACACCGGCCAAATATGTCCCATCTTCACTAGTCCCACCTGCCTGCGTTTTGCCCATATCTCTCTAAACCTGTCCTATCCATGTACCTGTCTAATTGTTTCTTAATGTTGCGATAGTCTCTGCCTCAACTACCTCCTCTGGCAGCTCGTTCCATACACCCACCACCCTTTGTGTGAAGACGTTACCCCTCAGATTACTATTACATCTTTTTCCCTTCACCTTAAACCTATGTTCTCTGTTTCTCGATTCTCCCAGTCTGGGCAAATGATTCGGCACATCTACCCAATCTATTCCTCTCATGGTTTTATACGCCCCTCATCCTCCTGGGTTCCAAGGAATAGAGACCTACAGGTAAATGGTGCTAGACATGAAGAATTGAAAGCAGAGTATGAATCTGAAAGTATAAAATTATAGAAATATTCAAAGGCCCTTCTTCAGACTTCAGACTCAAACTTTGAAGTTTTGTGTTCAGTTTTCGTCACCCTGCTATGGGAAGGATGTTGTTAAGCTGGAAAGAATTCAGAGAAAATTTACCAGGATGTTGTCAGGACTCGAAGGCCTGAGTGATAGGGAGAGGTTAAGCAGGCTAGGACTCTATTCCTTGGAGTGCAGAAGGACGAGGGGTGATCTTATAGAGAACATAAGATCATGAATTGAATAGATAAGGTAGATGCACAATGTTTTTTACCCAGAGTAGGGGAATCAAGAACCAGAGAACATAGGTTCAATGTAAATTAAGGTTTAATAGGAATCTGGCAGGTAGCTTTTACACAGGGCATATGGAATCAGCTTCCCGAGGAGGTAGTTGAGGCAGATAAAACAACATTTAAAAGACATTCAATCAGGTGCATGGACAGGAGCAACTTAGAGGGAAATGGGCCAAATACAGGTAGATGGGACTTGTGTACATGGGGCACCTTGGTCAGTATGGGCAGGTTGAGCTGAATGGTCTGTTTCCATGCTGTATGATTCTATGACTCTATGATTTACATTTAAATTCCTCTCACTGTTGCTCCTACCTTTGTCTGTAATATTCTCCATACTCTAAATGTAATGTTTGAAAGTTCTTTTGTATCACTGATAAGCAAATAAAGAGAGGCGATGCTTTATTGAAGATAGCAATTCTGAATTAAACCACAGTGGCTGCTACAACAATGTGTCAGGCTCACACTGAGTGGTATGCACAGTTCTGAAAGGTACCATTACACTTACATGAACCACAATAATCGTCTGAGCTACAGTCCTCCTCTAATGTTGGCACTTGCCCAGTCTTATATTTAATCTCTCCACCATCAGTTGCTTTGCTTATGGCTGCCAATCTCTGAACTCTGGATTTTGGTCATGAAACCTTTTCTCCTCTCCCCTTTAAGAAGTTCTTTAAATCCTATCTCATTTGTCCAAGCTAAATTTCTCTTAGGTAGCTCTGAAATCATTATTATTTTGTTCAATAACATTCCTTGCAGGCCCTTGGGATTTTTTTTTGCTTTGTGGTAATAAATCCTGGAAATAGTTGTTGTAATCAGAAGCGATGAATAAGCATGTTTTTAATACAACTGGAAGGAACAGTTTGACCTCATTCTATCAGCCTACCTACATATCATTTAATTCCTCTATTGACCAGTATTTGGTGTTCCACACTGCTCTGCATTCTCATTGCTGCCAGCTCATGTTTCATTTCAGTGCCGAATGCCCCAGTTTCACCTCTTCCTTTTCCTTTCACCTCAAACGTTCCTGCTTCCCTTACCTGAAATAGCCATCAATATCAGAATTGGGGAGCTGATTAGTTCTGACATCCATACCCCTGCCAGAATTAGTGCACTTACAGAACATATAAGACTCAGTCAATGCTAAAACTGTGACACTGACATTCCAGTCCCTTTCCTCTTGAAAATCATAGAAACATAGAAAATAGGTGCAGGCAGAGGCCATTTGGCCCTTCGAGCCTGCACCGCCATTCATTGTGATCATGCTGATCATCCACAATCTACGATCATCCACGATCGACATGACAGTGCCCGTTTATGCATTCTGTGCCAGCAGATTAAATGAACAAGAGTAGGAATAAGATTAGGAGCAACAAATAAGAAGCATTATTCACAGCAACAAATGTCTCTTGCAACAAATGGGCTCCTGCATGCTAAAAGATCAGAGGCACAGTAAAGGCCCACATTAACAATATAGTAATCGGTCTCTACCGATGTTCACCGTCTTCTATCATGGTCATTCGATAAAGACTGACACTGTGTCCTTGAATTAATTGATGCAGTTAATTGTACAAATTATATGCACAATAGTCTTTATAATCACCACGGGCAGCTATCAACTGTTACTTTTAGATTTATTTGCTTACAGTATTACTCATCTTTAACTATCTTACATTAAAGTAAATAATACACATAGGGTGCTAGGAACAATTTGCGTGCAGGCCATTGCATTAAAAAATATTCTATTTGTTTATTTGTTTCCTTAGTTTTTGCTGCCATTTGAGTCATGCTGCAGTTCCAATCCCACTGATTCACTGTATTCCTTCCCTTTGTTGCTGCCTGATTCTTTGCTCCAATCATGGTTGATCATTTATGACCTAATTCCTCTCTATATCTGGAGGGCAACATTGGATTTTTCTCGGCACTTGCTGCTGTTGATAGGGTTCTTCTTCCTTGTGGCCTCATGTAGAGACAGGATCAGAGAGATGCAGCACAGAAGCAGGCCCTTCAGCCCACTGAGCCCATACCAACCATCAACGACTCATTCACACCAATCCTACATTAATCCCATTTTTAATTCTTCCTCATTCCACCATGACCTTTCAGATTCCACCACTCACCTTCACATGAGAATGGCCAATTAACCATTCAATTAACACATCGTTGGGATGTTGGTGGAAACAAGAATACCAGAAGAAATCTGTGTCCTTATAAGGAGAACTAGACTAAGTGGGACCCGTTGGGTCCCATGATCACATGGGAGGGCTGGTCCCCCAACGCAATATTCCACCTCCCCACCAATTCCAATATTGGTGGCCAGTGTGGGGGGTGGGTGGGGGGGGGGCTTTCTGGAGCACTAGTATGGGTGTTTTGGGCCAAAGGGACTGGTTTTCAGAGGGCTAGTATGGACATTGTGGGCCGAATCGATTCTTGGGCTGGCAGCTCAGTCACTCAGCCTAGGTGGGCTGGCAGCTCAGTCACTCAGGCCTGGTGGGCTGGCAGCTCAGTCACTCGGGCCTGGGGTGGGCTGGTAGCTCAGAAACTGCCAGAAATTCTGTCCAAAACAGGTAAGAACATCTGTGAGAGAGAGAAGGGGGAGAGGGTGGAGAATCAATTTTAGACATTTTTCATCTTTTTTTGCAGATCACATCAATGAAGGAGAAAGGTCTATCCTGGCCTGGATCTCACCGGAGCCAATGAAGGGAGCGAGAAAAATACTGGGGTGAGGTTTAATACTTGCAGGGGGAATACTTACTGATGGGCCGAAGGGACTCCTCCTGGGCTAGTTCAGGCCTGATGGGCCGAAGGGACTCTTTAAAAAAAAATCTGAGTGGAATCTCAGTGAAAAGCTGTTTTTCTGGACTTTTCCTGGCCTGGCACTTTGGGCCAAAATGCTCCTCCTGGTCTATAACGACCATTTTGGGCAAAAGGGACTGGTTACTCGGCTAGTAGGTGCCTTGTGGGCCAAAATTACTGGTTTCAGGCAGGCTAAACAACTCATTTCATTTCATTTCCATTTCCCTTTCAAGCACAGGGCAGGCCAAACAACTCATCTCATTTCATTTCCATTTCCATTTTGCATTGCCGTTTCAAGCACAGGGCAGGCCAAACAACTCATTGCATTGTCATTTCATTTCCATTTTGCATTGCAGTTTCAAGCACAGGGCAGGCCAAACTACTCATTGCATTGTCATTTCCATTTTGCATTGCCGTTTCAAGCACAGGGCAGGCCAAACAACTCATTGCATTGTCATTTCATTTCCATTTTGCATTGCAGTTTCAAGCACAGGATAGGCCAAACAACTCATTGCATTGTCATTAATGGCTAACAAATTATTTATTGCAAGTACATTGCAGACTCACAGTTCAGTTTTTAAATTTTTTTTAATTTATCATTATACTTATGGGCGCCTTTCAAAGACTCTCAAGGACGCCTTGCAGATAAGCAGATTACAAAACATACAAATAAGCAGAATTTTAAAAAAAAATAGTAGGGACATCAACAACATCACAATACACAAATTAAGGACAGAATTCATTCTAAAGGCACAAAAAAGAAAATCAGAAACACAGTTGATTCACAGCTTACAATCATAGTTGTGGCCTCTCCCTCGCGATCTTCCAGAGTGACTGACTCACGTCCAGGCATCCGGGGTTTTATAGTCCTGCCCCCCCCACCCCCGGAAGGGGCGTTACCTTCATCATGGTGATTGACAGGCAAGAGGACCAATCAACTGATCTCAAGATTTTTTTAATATTCTTAACTTTTATTTTTCATCGATCAGAGAAATCCTTGGGGCTGCAGCAGCAGAGGAGGACTGTGAGTAAGATGCGCAAAAATCATAGCAATAGAGGGTAGCGTTTTTTCTAAAATCAATTAACAGCGCTGACAGGAAGTGTTCAAGATGAGACTTTTAGTTATATAGATGTACAATATCCATGAAAACTGGATCACAATTTTTTTCAGTTCAGTTTAGTTTATTGTCACATGTATTGAGGTACAGTGAAAAGCTTTTGTTGCATGCTAACCAGTCAGCGGAAAGACAATACATGATTACAATTGAGCCATTTACAGCGTATAGATACTTGTGACTCATCCTTGACTATGCTGCTGGCCTTGCCGAGGCAGAGTGAGGTATAAATGGAGTCAATGGAAGGGAGGATGATTTGTGTGATGGTCTGGGCTGCATCCACAATTCGCTGCAATTTCTTGCGGTCTTGGATGGAGCTGTTCCCAAACAGATGGTTTGGTTCTCTGGAGATGCGGGGCAATGTCTCTACTAGCTACGCTGTGGTGTCATCCTTCTTTTTTTCAAAACCTGACTGACACATTAAGGTGATGTGGTGTTTGGAGATCAGAGGTAACTTTAGGTGGGAATTCTCCACCTCTGCTGCCATTATGATTCAAGATTCAAGATTCAATTTAATTGTCACATACCAATTAAGGTACAGTGAAATTTGAGTTTCCATACAGCCATACTATGTAAAAAGCAAAAATACACACTGCACATAAAATAAAGTTTAACATAAACATCCACCACAGTGGAATCAACATTCCTCAATGTGATGGAAGGCACTAAAGGTCAGTCACCTTCTCGTCGGGATGATCAAAACTCCGGTGTCGGGACGGACCGGAACACTCCGCAGCATGGAGCTCCCGAGTCGGCCACTTCTTACCGGAGACCGCTGCTTCATGGTGTTAAAGTCCACAGGCCCCGCGGTCGGAGCTCCAACACTGGCGATCCTCGGCAAAAGATCTCAGGCTCCACAATGGTAACTCTGTGCCGCACCTGCGGCTTGAAGCTCTGGGCCGGTCTCCAGGAAAGGCCGCACCACTCCACGTTGTAGGCTGCAGGGGGGGATGGAGATGCGACACGGAGAAAAATCGCATCTCTGTCGAGGTAAGTGACTGGAAAAAGTTACCCCCAATTCCCCCCACCCCCCCACCCCCCACATAAAACATACCAAGAGACATTAAAACAAACATTCAAGACATACTTAAAATAATAAAAACAGTGAAGGGACAAGACAGACTGCTGGCGGTGCGGCAATTACGGGCACCACCCGGTTGCAGCATTGTTAGGTAACACAGGAAGGGATGGTGTAAAAAGGAACAGTGATAGAAACTTGGCAGACAAGAAAGTAGATGCAGAACCTATGAGTTCAGAAAGCTACGTGGAGCATGTGGGATCTGGGGAGTTAAGAGGGAACAATTGTAATCCTCAGCAATGAATGACAACATTGAGAAGCCTGTGTGCGTGTTTGAATAGTTATCAACCAGGATCGATACAAGTATGGAACGCTCAGATCATTCAAAGTATATTTTCCTGCAGTCATTTTTATCCTCTATAACAATGTGTGCAGAAAAAGATTGTATACTAATTGCAATACAATTGTTAATTTTGTGTAAAATATAATAGTGTGCATCTTTTAACACCTCCATTTTCTTTTTTCTTTGACTGTGAAGTCTGGAGCTGATACTTTTCCCAGAGCTATTAATCTGTCAGCCAAAGATGGATAGCATGTCCATGTCCAAATTTCACAAAATGCCGCAGTCTGTGTG
Source organism: Malacoraja senta (assembly GCA_038087875.1). Lineage (NCBI taxonomy): Eukaryota > Metazoa > Chordata > Chondrichthyes > Rajiformes > Rajidae > Malacoraja > Malacoraja senta. The sequence continues at coordinate 19,327,208 of CM075985.1, read as the reverse complement.
CATTCAGTAACGGCAATTTATAACAGAGCTTGGGCAACAGCTTGAAGCTTGTCCTTCCACAGGCTGCAACAATAATCATGACTTTAGCTATCTAAGTGATTTCAAAACAATCTGCAACATGAATGTTCGAATCTATCTTGAGTATGTTTGACAGCAAAATTATTTACAAGTCATTTATTTTTCCATCAATGGAAGGGGAAAATACACACAGCAGGGTGAGAGCAAGAAGGGAAGAAACTCATAAATGTGCTGTTGAGTTTATGCTGGGAACTGAAGGATAATTTGTTTTAGCAGCTATTTGTTTATCTGGCCTGACTCGGTAAGGAAAGTGCATAATAAATTTTCCACAAAATCACTTCCTTTAACATGCATGGAGGTAGTATATATTTACAAACCTCTTTTCAAAATGTTTTGCTCAGTCTGCTGTCTTTCTCACTTCAGGGAACCACTGTTAAGGGAGAAGTATTTATTCACTTCCATCATCTCTGGACACACGACAGTCGAGAAAGCATTTTCCAAATGTGGTAAAGAAGGTAACCCCACAAGGATGATGCGGAAAAGACTCTGTGAGTGTGGTGTGGGCCTTGATTTTTAAAGCAAGTGCATACATGGTCCTTGGGAGGCCAAAAGCCCATGGTTCAGTTGAAGAAACATCTGGGTGTTTTTACTCAAGAGTTCTGCTTCTTTAAGGTAGAAACACCGTTTGTCTCTTTCACACTTTCTGTGTGTAGGCCCCAGTTGCAAGCCTTCCATTTAGAGACACCCATGTCTACAGGCAAACTTTAACATCAGGGCCAGACTGTGAAATAGAGGCAGTGAAGGCAGAATGATAAGACATCATTACAAACGTGATGTCCATCCATCCGCCGGTAAAACCCCCCCTCTCACCCGGGGTGTCGGGGTTATGGGGAGAAGGTTGGAGAATGGGGTTGAGAGGGAATGGAAGATCGGCCATTATTGAATGGCGGAGTAGACTTGATAGGCCGAATGGCCTAATTCTTCTCCTGTAACTTATGAACTTATGAACCAGTATCCACCTATCACTCACCAGGGCTTTGTCCCACCCGCACCTATTTTCCAGTTTTCTCCCCCCCCTACAGCAATCAGAATGAAGAAGGGTCCAGACCTAAATTGTCACCTATCTATGTCCTTCCGAGATGTCGCTTGACCCGCTGAGTTACTACAGCACTTTGTGTTTTAATCAGTGCAAATGTATTGGATTTAGCTTACACAGGTAAGACTTTCAATGCCCTCCATCTCCATAACCTGGGAGCCTGCAGATGAAACTGGGGCAGTACAGCAGCAGTACAAAACTACAGGAAGGACTTTGTAAGGATGTAAACCCTAAGGTGACATATTCGGCTGAAGCCACAGCCGGCCAAAATTAAACTCCAAAATAATAATGCAAAAGTGCTCGATGCATTCACATGGACTTGCTATTTCAGAAGGTGTTAACCAGTTATTATACAGTGTAAAGTCTAGGGCATTTAGCTTTAGAAATTAATGAATGCGTTATTGTCACATGTGACAATCACAGTGAAATTCTTTGCTTGCATACCCAAGGTATGTAAATAGACGCCACATAGAGGGCACCAATAAAGTTACAAGGTATCCCGTACTAGGTCCAGCTTTGTTCTCCCCCTCATTGCCCACTCCCCCTCCCTCACAGCAGTCCCCCCATGCCGTGTCCTCCTTTATTCCTCCCCCCAGCAACGTCGTCCTCACTCCCACGTGGTCTGTCCTCGTCCGTTGGTCGGCACCCTAATCGATCGACCACCGCACCGTCCTCTCCACTATTGCCGCCGGGTCCCCTGCTGATACCTCCATGGCGCCGACCCAGGCCCCAGCCCCAGGCTCCATCGACCCAGGGCTCGGCCGTGAGCTCTGTCGACCCAGGCCCCAGTCATGGGCTCCGCTGATCCAGGCTCCATTGGCCGTGAGCTCCGTTGACTCATGGGGCTTGAACTCTGACCTGCGAGGCTCCACCGACCCGCGAGGCCCCAGCTCCGGCCCCGATTTCTGCGGCCTTCTGGGAGGGCTCTGCCGCGGCAGCTTTTCCGGAGGCGTCAAATGCTGACAAGAAGGATAAAAAAAGCTGGCTCATCTACAAAATGTTTCAGCAGCAACTTTTTCTCCCCTTTGGCTGCTGACTTTCACGGGGCTCAAATATAAATCCCTGGTCTAACTGAAACAGGCAAGCTTGACATGATGGGAGAAGAGGACTCAGAATTCAAGCTTATTCCCCAGCACTATGTGAACAGGCTTACAATGTCGGTGTGGCTAATGACGAGTGACCACTATGTTAAATAACTCACATACATTTTAATTATGGTGCATTGTGTAATCTTGAACAAATCATTTAATCTCCTGCATTGTCAAAGGACAAATCTTTGGCCGCATGAACCAAATCGGCACATCTGACAAGCTCTGTGTTTGATGTCTACCTACTGTGTAGACTGTTTTATTTCTGTTGCTTGCTATAGAGGAACAGTGTGTTCTAAAGCCAAGCACTGTGCAGGTCAAGCAGCTTCATGTCAAGCTGTTACAGAGGGAAGAAAATAAGCTTAACTTTAACATGAAGAGCACAGTGTTCTTCACGGTGCACAAACTTAAAGCAAACCCTTCTCTCCGGTACTGCAGCTAATTAAAAGAGTTGACCTTCATATTATGAAGAATGCTACAATGAGAAACCCATTCATTTTATGACCTCTACAAGTACTGTAGGACCATTTGTAGACATGGATTCCACAGCAGAATTTGTACTTGCCTTCTTATAGGTTGTCCAGTATATTCTTTGGAAAAGTGTCATTTATTCAGTTCTTATTCATAAGGAAGCCCTTAGAGAACTGCCATATAAAATGCTTTATTTATAAATTAACAAGCACATATTTATTTAATGCATCCAAAAAAGGTTGTGAAGATTTCACACATACTTCAAAGCGAATAAAGGAAATGTGGTGTGTATTATGGATAGAAAATGTATCATTATTAATAGAAAATATTGAATCCAGGGACAGGAACATAATCAAATTTATGAACATATGCCTAACCATTGGAATGTCTGCATGCTTGGATGAATAAAAGATGTCATATATATCTTCCATATTCAGATAAATGTCATTAATCATCTGTGGCCAGTGAAAGAGATAAGTGCAGAGAAGTCAGTGAGTAAGAATAAAGACAGCCTGTCTAATTCCAGAATTATGGTCTGGAACAAGAACACCCAGTGCGTGAAATGTACAGAAACTGACAGGATGCATAAACTTTGCATGTGTCCGTGCGTATATACAGAGAAATATTTGCTTAAGATGAAGTCTGCTCTTAATAGTAGTCATTGAGTGAGAACTAGTCGAAATAAAGGCAAATCAAAATACCTGTGAGTATTCTGTGAGAAGGAAATCAATAGAGTTAATAATGGACCAAGTGTAGACTCGGTGAGCGTTTCGGCGAACACTTGCACTTGGTCCACCAAGGCCCACTGGATCTCTCAGTTGATAACCATTTTAACTCCCCTTCCTATTCCCATATTGATCTTTCTATCCTGGGCCTCCTCCATTGCCAGAGAGAGGCCATAGGAGGAAACAGCACCTCATATTCCGCTTGGGTAGCTTACAGTTCAATAGTATGAAAAATTAAATTCTCCCATTTAATTTAACCAACTAACCCGGCTCCCCTTCTCCCCCCACCCATTCCCCCCCACCCCTCCCCCCCCTCCCCCACCCCCACCGCTTTTCTCCCTTGTCCCCCACCTGGACTTCCACCCCATTTCTCCCCTCCACCCTCCCACCTCCTACTACATTCCTCTCTCTGGCTTCACAGTCTGTAACTCTTTTAACCTGTCTCACACCTTTTCTTATCACTGGCCTTTGTTTCAAACACCTGCCTATCAAAACCCCCTCCCTCCTATATCGACCTATTACATACCGCACTTTTCCTGCCTCTCCCCTTTTCCAGTTTTCTTTCCATTCCTCCCCCCTTCACTCTGAAAAAGGGTCTCGACCCAAAACATCTCCGATCCATGTTCACTAGAGATGCTGCCTGACCCACTGAGTTACTCCAGCACCTCGTGTCCTTTTGCAATTTTTAATCATGTTTTAACATTTGTAATTTGGTTTGAAGAAAACATTTAATAATAGCACATACCATTTCTCATTTAGCAATTAATTTTTAATTGTTTAATTATATCCTAAAATAACCACTTGAGTCAAAGTGAATGATGGCCGAACATGGGGCCAAAACAGGGAAAAACCTGGTAGGAGATTTGGGATTGAGGTGACTTATCAGTACAGTGCAGTATCTCAAACAAATTATTTCATTGTCTAGGTTTTTTCAATGCAATTCTAAACCTGCTGTTTTGGACACTATGCACTTTTTTACTCATCGCCAACTAACACAAATGTAATCTTTCTAGCAGACTAAGCAACTGCAGTATACTCTCAAATACTATTTTGTGACTCATTCAATAGGAGATGCGAGACATGAAAATAAAAGCAATATAGCTACGGTACTGCCTTCCAAAATTCAAAGCTGGAGAACAACAGCAGGTCTGAGTTCAGGATTATACTTTGTCAGCATCTTTGTTAAATAAGTAATTGGTGGCTTTTCTCCAACATTTCCATCTGCTTCTGATTACTGTTATTAAAAATAACAACCAGCATTGAATTAGAAACGGCAGTCCTTAAAAATATGGCTACAAAGAGGTTAAATGCCCATTTGCTTTTGTGACATCGGTGATTCAAAGGCCTGTGTCATCAAGTGGAGAAGGGGAAGAAGAACATATCTAGGTATAAATATTTTAGTAGTGCATTCATATTTCTGTAGCTCCTTAGGCAACAAAAGGTGGCAGGCTTACATTACACTGTTGGTTTTGTGGTCAGCTTAATACAGCTATCAATGTGAAATCATTATTAATGTCCAATGGTCCAACACCTAAT